>JANBXA010000411.1:12340000-12852500 GCA_030556225.1 Cricetiscus sungorus | reverse complement strand
ACGAGATAGCTTAAAGGCTAAGAGCAATGGCTGCTCTTCCCGAGGACCCAAGTATGACTTCAGCATGTAAATGGCACCGCCAAGGCCCTGTAGTTCCAGCAGATCTAATGTCTCTTCTGACTTCCACAGGTATTGTACAAATGTGGTAAACAGACAAAGATGCAGGCAAAATGCCCATGCACGTGTGTGTTGAAAATAGAAAGAGGACTATGGGATAGGAGGGGAAGAGGCCTAAAATGAGGGAACAGAAGAGAATTAGAGAGGGCAATAAGGAGAAAAACATAAAATAGCACACGTTTTCTCTCATTTACTGTTTGCTTGGTTTTGCTATGATAAAGTACCAAGAACAAAAAGCAACTCAGGGCATAAAGGGTTAATTTGGTTTGCTGTTTCAGAGGTAGAGTCCATCATGGCAGGGAGGCCATGACAGAAAGAAGCTGACAGATAAGAGTTTTCAACTGCAATCAGGAAGCAGAGGGCGTGAGCTGGAAGAGGAACACACCCATGGCTCCCAAAGACTTACCCTTGTGACATACTTCCCCCAACAAGACTGCATCTCCCACAGGCCCCACAGCCTCCTCGACCAGCACCGCTAACTGTGGACCAAGTGTTCACCTACCTGAACCTATGGCTGACACTGCTCATTTAAACTGCCATAAATGCAGAACACAGGCATACACACACACACACACACACACACACACACACACACACACACACACACACACACCAGGCGCCAGGAACCAATGTAGAGGCCATGAAGAAGTACTGTTTTCTGGTTTGCTCTTTCTGGCTTACTCAGCCTTCTTTCTTATAGAACCCAGCACCACCAGCTGAAGAAAGGCACTGCCCAGAGCAAGCTAGGCCCTCCCACATCAATCATAAAGTTTTTAAACGGCGCCCCCCTCCCCCGGCCAGCCTGGTAGGAGAGTTTCTTACTTGAGGCTCTCTTTTTCCCAAATGACTCTAGCTTGTGTCAAGTTGACATAAAACTAGCTGGCGCATTGGCTGTGCCGGAGTCCTGGTGAGCCTACTTCAAGTTCTCGCCCTGACTTTCCTCAATGATGGATTATAACATGTACAAAAAGCTGAAAGCAACCCTTCCTTCCCTAGGCTGCTTATGGTCATAGTCTTTGTCACACAGCTGAAAGCAAACATAGACAGACTGAAAGGCAGACAGACAGGCAGATAGATTGACTCTGGGCTCTGGAGAATATTGACTAAAGTACCTCCCAATTATTTTCTATTTTAACTATCATTCCTTTCTGACCCCAAGTCTTTATCTGGCACTGTTGGTATTTTCTATTTTCTTATTGATGTCATTTATTTAGTGAAGTGTCATTCTCAAACTTTAATTCATTAGCCATGTTTTCCTTTAGTTATTAATATTTGAACATATCATAGCTGACAGTGTCTCCATCTTCCAAGTCCAATGTCTGGGCTTCCTTACGGAAAGTTGTCACTGACTGTCTCACCACTTATATCTAGGCCATAGTTTCCAAGTCTCTTTGTGTGGCTCCTAAGTTTTCCTAGACACGATGAACATAAATCGTCAGTCACATCCTAGAATATGATCCTTCCTTCTCCTAGTGACTATGATGTTACAAATGCTGTTGCTTCTGTTACTTCTTCTTTTTTTTTTTCAAGACAGGGTTTTTCTGTAGCTTTGGAGGTTGTCCTGAAACTAGCTCTGTAGACTAGGCTGGTCTCGAACTCATAAAGATCCTCCTGCCTCTGCCTCTGCTTCTGCCTCCTGAGTGCTGGGATTAAAGGTGTGCACCACCACTGCCCAGCTTCTGTTAGTTCTTTAGTGACTTCCTGATTTGGATAAAATACACTTTTTTTTTGTCATATGGGGTTATCAAGGTGTCCACTTGTGAGTTTAGACATTTAATGATGGTTAGACATTTAGACTTCATTGGATGCCTCAAAAATTAGATTTCTGATGGGACCCATGGCATGTTACAGGAGGTTTTTCATGTACATGATAACTCTACCTTAGCATCCATGTCCTATTATTCCAGAGCCTGAAGACCAAAGAGAAGCAAGAACTTCTGGCTTTATTCTCTCTCTCTCTCTCTCTCTCTCTCTCTCTCTCTCTCTCTCTCTCTCTCTCTCTCTCTCCTCCCTCCCTCCCTCCCTCCCTCCTCTCTCTCTCTCTCTCTCTCTCTCTCTCTCTCTCTCTCTCCCTCTCCTCTCCTCTCCCTCTCCCTCTCCCTCTCCCTCTCCCTCTCCCTCTCTCTCTCTCTCTCTCTCTCTCTCTCTCTCTCTCTCTCTCTCTCTCTCTCTCTCTCTCTCCAGTATGAACAAAGATCTGTAAGGTTCCCTTGATTGCATATAACCCACTAGACTCTCTTGCTTTTCTCTTTTTCACTTTGTTTGGTTTGGTGGGAAGAGACAAGCTCACACACAGCCCAAGCTAATTTAAACACCTGATTATCTTATCTCTACCTCCCAAGTGGCTTTTACTCCTGATCCTCCTGCCTCTGCGTCCTTCAGCAAGCCCTACTGGCGTGCGCCACCACAACCAGTGTGCACCACCACAACCGGCCCAAGTGGCTTTTAAAGGTTGTTAGTTTTAAAGGTTGTTAGCTGAGACTGGGCATGCCGCCTTGGGCATCTGTGACATTAAATAATTGTAGCTGATTGTTTTCTGTGGATGCCTTGTGGGAGGGCGTTTGCACACAGCTCTGATCTGGACCAAATAAAGACAGATCTTGGGATGGAGCTTTGCAGCAGGCTGGCAAATCACCGAGCAGTGACACTCGGGGATTGGATTTTGAAGGGAGCTCCAAGCCTGTCTGCTTTCTCCAGTGACTTGGATTTCTAGTTTTGGTTTCCATATTTCCTAGACTGTTGGCCTTTCCATGGACGTGGGTGGAGGGAGGGGAGTTGAGTTCAGAGAAAACACGAGGCTAAACCTGATCTGGACTGTCCAGGGTTCTGAGGTCAAGTTCGGATCCAAGTATTTAGTCAAAAGACAAAGTAAATAAGTCGCACATACTTACTGGCGTGGCTTCCTTTCTAAATAACAAGGCTGTCAGTGTTTCAAAGAGACTGTAACCGACAATGCCAAGTGCTGGCAAAGACAGGGCTCTCATCCACCGCTGGTGGGAATGCAAAACAGCACAGCCACCCTGGAAAACAGTTGGCCGTTTGGGGTAAAGTCAAACATAGACTTACTGTTGGATGCCACAGCCTCACCCTGTGGTACTTACCCGAGGGAAAAGAAAGCATGTCCGTGCTACCACCTACATGTGAATGTTTATAGCTGCTTTGTGCATATCACAAAACCAAGGGAGAAAATGTTCTTCAACTGGCAAAAAAGATAAACAAGCTAGGTATGGGTACACAGCAGAATTACATTCAGAAATAAAAAAGAACACATTTCTTAGATTCCAATAACACGGATGAATCTCAGTGGCTTACACCAAAGGAAACCAGGCTCAAACAACTGAAGACGGAATGGTTTTATTTATAGCATCGCCTATAAAAGGCACAGGTCATCGGAGCCTATTGATGGGAAAAGAAATTGACTGTGAAAAGATATGAAATGTTTTGATAGAGGGGATGATGTAGCTGTTGAATGTTTTGATTAAACAGGGGTGGTTTGGTGAGTGTGCGTTTTCTTTAATGAAAATATATATCGATGTACAATAAAGAGCAAACTTATTTCATTAATTTAAAAATAAGAAATGGGAAAAGGAGGCGGCAGGGGAGGAGGAGAAGTTGATTCTATTTTATTGCTCTCAGTAAAGAAAACCTATTATTAATTAAATGTGTTCAATTATTTTACCTCCTGACTGGTTTCCCTCCCCTCATTACTTTCATTCGCCTCCCCCACCAATCCATTTCTCCTGTTTCTTTTCAGAAAGGGCAGGCTTCCCATGGGTGTCAACAGAGCATGGCCCATCAAGCTGTGGGAGAATGAGCTCCTTCCCTCGTATTAAGCCTGGACAAGGCATCCCAGTATGAGGAACAGGTTCCTGGAAGCCAGCCAAAGCCTTAGGGACAGGCCCTGCTTCCAACCCTACGAGTCCCACAAGTAGATCAAGCCACACAACTATCACACGTATGTAGAGGGCTTTGGCAGATCCCATGCAGGCTCCCCAGCTGTTGGCCCAGATGAGCCTCTATGAGCCCAAGTTAGTTGTTTCTGAGGGTTCCCTTGTGATGACCTTGAACCCCCCCAAGGTCATACTATCCCTCCTCCGTATCTTCAGCAGGATTCCATGAGCTCAGCACAGTGCTTGGCTGCAGACATCAGTCACTGGATTAAGTCTCTCTGATGACAATTGGGGAGGTTAGCAACCTGATTACGAGAAGGCCAGTTCAAGCTACCTATCCACTATTGCTAGGAGTCTTAGCTGGGGTCATTCTTGTAGATACAGGAGATTCCCTTGCACCAGGTCTCTACCTGACCTCAACATGAACCCCTATCAAGATGTCTACTGTCCCCCTGCAACTCCCAACCCAATGCCTCATGTTCCCATCCGTGCCGGCCCCTGTCTACCAAGGGGATCTCTTCTATTTCCCCTCCCCAGGGAAACCCATGTGCGTCCATCCTCCCTTGGATCCTCCTTGTTACTTAGCCTCTCTGGGGCAGTGGTTGTCCTTTACTTTACAGCTAATATCCACTTATGAGTGAGTACCATGTTTGTCTTTCTGGGTCTGGGTTACCTCACTCAGGGTGATTTTTTCCACCCAAGTTCCATCCATTGGCCTTCAATTTCCTGATGTCATTGTTTTTTAACAGCTGAGTTACACTCCATTGTGTAAATGGACCACTGTTTCTTTATCCGTTCTTTGATTGAGGGGCATCTAGGCTGTTTCTAGGTTCTGGCTATTATGAATAATGCCTCTTTTGAACACTGAGGTCTGGGTTGTATCTTGGGTAGCCTTCTGCAGAAAGCTAAGCTGCTTAGGTCTGAAATTTTCTCCATCTAACTGAAAAATTACAGATACCCAGGTAGCTCAGTTGAGAAGGATATTAGTGCAGGTCCAGTTTAATTGACAGCTTTGTGCTGGGGTCACTATCTCCCAAGAGCTCTTTCTGACCAATGCCAACCTCTATTGGGGGTCCTACACCTGTTGTAAGATGCTGAATTATATTCCATCATGCTTTCAAATCCCCACAGGGATACTGAAGCGATCAGATTCTAGCCATTGCTGAAGCTATAGCTGAAGATGCCATCAGTAACTGACCACTCCTTTGAAGGCTGAGCTTTGCTTATCCTATAGGTAGAGATCATGGTATAAAGAAAATCAGGCACCGGCACCATAAGTGGAACGTGTAACACTAGCATAGAAACCATTGAACTCCTTTCTGGTGCAGTACCAATGGTTGCTTGGTTACACTGTTGGAATCTATGTGAGAAGACCATTAGCTAAGTAGAGGTGGTGTATGAGAGGGAAAGTAAGTGATGCTAACAGCAAAGAAAAGATGTTCAGATATCAAACATGCAAGAGAGAGAAGGCCCTGTGATTTGAGTAGATCCTGCTCTGATTACTTACTGTCTGCAGACAGAAGACTTCATTGGGTGTGGGTTTGGATTTGCACTGCTTTCTAGCAAGAAGGTCTGGAAAGGTGTTGGGGCCAGGGTGGCTGCCATCCCTGTGGGGGACACACAGTGACCTTAACTGTCAGGCTTCATAGGCTTATAGTCTTGAACTTTCTTCTCAGGCAGGATGAGGCTTTCTCATTCTATGCTAATGGATCAAGATGATGCAAAGCAATCCCTGAGGGAAGCTGATGAGGAGGGAAGTGGTGGGTATCCCTGAGCCATGTAAGGCTGTTTCCCTCTCCTCCTTTCTCGGCTTGTTCTGTTAGGAAGGAGGGCCACTGAAGAAGGAAGGAGTATCCTCTTGGAGTGGGGTCCCCCTCTGGCTCAGAGAAGCTGCAGTTTGGACCCAGTGAGCAGATGGAGTTCTCAAAGCTCCCTCTGGGTGGTGAGGCTGCAGTCTGTAGTGAGAGCACCCAAAGGCGTCACAGCTGCCGTATCCAGGTGCACACTTGTGGGAGACTCCTGGACAGCATGTGTGAATTTGGAGTTGAAGCCTCCAATGGAGACTGCAGTCACTGCTTACCGTAGATGTTTCAGGGCTGTGTAGACGGTTCAGCTGTTAAGGGCATGTACTGTTCTTCCAGAGGACTCATAGAAACTGATCTTCCAAGATGGTTGTTGCCTGCCAGCACTGGCAATGGGATGCCGGAAATCAGCGATCCAGCATGCTGAGGGTGTGCTCGAGGCTGGAGAAGTCTCCTCGTGGTACTGGACGGAGTGAATCAGAGCATTTACAAAAACACCGTAGAATCTTCAAACGCCCTCAAATGGCACAGACTCTCATTTCTGGCAGTTCTCGGGGGCTTTATAACTTTTTCTGGTTTTCTTTGGCTATCCCACTCAACCAAGTAAGTTATTCCAAACCAGACTGGCACCGAGAAACAGCAAGCAGCAAGCTGGGACTGCCGAGGATTGTGGACAGTATCTTTGGCTGTGACTCCAAAATTCCTTGCATCTCTCTGAACTTAATCTGTCACCCTCTACGTCGTGGTCCATTTCCCAGTGTGACCCCACTTGTTCCCTATGTCCCACGAGGAAGCTTCCAGTCTGAATATCCTGCTGTTGGGTTGCAGTCTAGCCTTTAGGCTGGAAGGGTTGCATTAACAACGAATCTGCTCTACTTTTTAGTCCGTGTTGTCCTGTACCTATCTCCTCTGAGCTGAAACATTCTTCTTGGAGGGAAAAGGAGGGTTCCTAAGACTTGGTTATAAGGTTATAAGGTCCAGGAAGCTCGTGAACGTTACAAGGTCCTTTCCAAATTGCATAAACTGCGAGCAATCGCTGGAGCAGAAGATACCGTTTGGTGGGAGCAGCTTAAGCAGGGGGCTCAAGGCATGCAGCTCTCACGAATTCTTGCCATTGCAGCGATGGGCTTTCTGGTGATTCAGCTGCCTTTGAGTCAGCCATGCCCCAGGAAGTCCTCTCTCACCCATGCTTCTATAAGCGACCGCGGTGGGAACCTTGCCTAAGGATTTGTGTGCAATCCGTTCTTTGGTCAGCTGGTGCTGCCCTGCTGGAGTGCATAGATGTGTGTTCATACTCCTCAGGAAGAAGTAGTGCAACCCTTATTTTTCACTAATAAGGAACATGGGTGTGTGGAGTTTTATAGTGGAGTGTGTGTGTGTGTATGTGTGTGTATGTGTGTACATGTGTGCATGGATGCCTTTGCACACTTACGTGAAGGCCTGAAGCCGACAGCTAATATTTCCTCCATTCATCTCCCCTTTCTTTTCTGAGACAGGGCTTCTCACCAGAATCTGATGCTCACCAGAATCTGGTTCTGCTAGACTGGCTGGTCATCAAGCCCCAAGGGTCCTCTCTGGCTTCATCTCCTCAGTGCCGAGACCAGAGCCAGGCTGCCACGCCTGGCTTATGTGTGTATGTGACAGATGTAGAGCTCAGGTCCTCACATTTGCACAGCAAGCCCTTCACCAACTGAGCCATCTCCCTGCCCTGTTAATAGTTTGTGATAATGAAATCCCGATAACCGACACTGGGCTTTGCTATGGGATGAATTATGTTTCCTAGAACTTTACATATTGAAGTCCCAACCCTCACCTAGTCTGTATTTGGAAGAAGGACCTTTAAAGAAGAAATTAAGGCCAAATGAAGCTGAAAAGGCACAACCCTCACCCAATCACATTGCCATCCATATAAAGAAGGGATCAGAGACCAAGATAGGCACGCAGAGATGAGCCAAGTGAGGTCACAGCAGCAAGCTGGCCATCTGCAATCCAGGGGGGGACCATAGGAGAAGCCACATCACCAGTGTCCAGAATCTAGAATGATGAGAACAAATTTCTATTAGTTAAGCCATCCTGCCTGTGGCATTTTGCTGTGCTATCTATAGTAGACTAGTATTTTACTGTGAACTGGAACCAGTTAAGTGCTTTATATCCACTATTTTATTTAATCTTTTAAACAAGGTCATGTGAATAGGTAGGGAAATACTAGCGAAATACAGCAGTATTGAGACTTGAACTCCAGTCTGCTAACTGAAAAGCAGTGCACATAAGTTAAACACAAGGCCACCTCAAAAGAAAGCATTTGGTCCAGACTGCTCTCAGAGACACCAGCCTCTTTGTGCTGGACTTCAGTGCTTTTGTGTGTATGTGCTCGAGTGTGCATGTGCGTGTGCGTGTGCGGTGTGTGTGTGTGTGTGTGTGTGTGTGTGTGTGTGTGTGGTGTGTGTACAGGTGCACAGGCACATATGTGTGCATGTGTGTGGAGGCTAGAAGTGAACGGCCTGTCAGCATTGTCCATGGGAAACCAAGTAACTAAAGGCTTAGCCCTGATTCTGACAGTGATGGAAGGCCTGTCATGGCTCCCATAAAGTTAAGTCCATGTCTTAATTGGAGGAATCTGTGACTATACCATATATGGTACAATAGTGAACACCACATTACATGGCAAAAAGCATGATGATTTAAGGAAGAAGGGCTTGTCCTGGTTTATACAGGGGGAGCCTAAATACTTTCACAGGTGTCAAAAGAAAGAGACAAAGATTGATAGCACAGATGCGGGGGGAGGCAGACACAGAGGGGAGAAAGCGAAGGCTGAACACAGAAACAGCTACAAGCCACACAATGTCAACAGCTTGGGTTTGGACATCGGGCCCGGGATCTATGAGGAAGTCAGTTGTTGTTGAAGCTACCCAGTTTGTGATGGCTGCCTCCAGAAACTCCGAGAGGAACCTTAGGCAGCTCTATGACTCCTCTGAAATGAGCATGTGAAGTCAAGGTGTTGGCTGTAGCCCACAGGCGAGGATGCTCCACTCCCTCACCTCCCTCTGCAGTCACCGAAATGTATGAAAGTGTTGAGGTGGCTGGCTGGGTGGCTCTGGCTGTGAGGTAACCGCTGGGCAAGCAGCAAGGCTGGAGTTTGGATACTTGGCAGCCACCAAACTGTACCGTAGGGTAAAGAGGTCTGTAACCCCCCACCCCTGGGGGAAGGGGAGCAGAGACAGGGGAATCTTTGCTGTACATTGGCCAGACAGTCTAGCCAACCCATGAGCTCTGCGCACAGTGGGAGATCCTGTCTTAACACTAAGGTGTGTGACACCTGGTGCTGAAGGTTTTGAAGTGTGAGCATTCTCCCAAAGCACCCGAAGGACTCCCTGGAGGGTGAGCAAAGGAGCCCTCCAGGTGAGTCTGCATCTGTTGGTACCAGTCCCCAGTTCCGTGACCAGATCTGACAGTTTCCAGAGTCTGTGATACCCGTGGCCCCTGCCCCCACCACAAGCCTCAAAGGACCATGTGAAGTCTTGAGCAGTGAGAAAACCACGAATTTCCAGAGTAGAAATGGAGGGTCCTGGGGGCCATCCAGGACAGGTAGGGAACAGGGCAAGGAGCTCAGGCAGCTGTGGAGGTGAGCCACCCGGGAGGTCTAGGAGCCTCAAAAACAGCACGGTAGAGGGGCCTGGGGCCAACACCAGGCACCTGTGAAAATAGCAAATACTTGAGCCAGAGACACAACACATCCTGCCCTGCTCCCAGAGGCTACCCACAGAGGCAAGGATCTCCAGGCCAGGGTGAAGTGTCTCCCACTGTGTCACTGTCCCCTGGGCCCCACAGGAATTTGACATGGACAACCAGCTCCAGGCTGCAGAAAAGACACTGGAGAAGAGAAAAAAGGAAAGAGAGGGAGGAGGAGGGGAAGGGGAGGCAGGGGGAGAAGAGAGAGAGAGAGAGATATTATGGTTCTCTAAGACATAGCTCTGCCCTCTACCCCTCCTGCTTGCCCAGGCTGGGGGACCCTGATGAGCCAGAAAGTTCTCTGGGAAGCAGGGGCTGGGGAGGGGGTGGGAGGCTCTCCCTCACCACGCAGCTGACAGACACTTGAGAACTTTCCTTCCCAAGCCCGTATCCTGCTGGTTCAGGGCAAAGTGTGCAGGTTTCCCACCAGGATCAGTGAGGAAATGGCCCGGTTTGGACTCAACACGCTGATTTGTTTTCTCAACAGGGCCCCAGCTCCATTCAGGGAGCCCGGAGATGCCCGCTTTTCCAGGGTGCCTCCCTCTCCCTTTCCGAGAACACATCACCCAGTGTCTGTAAGGCTTCTGCTTCTTGTTTGACATCCCTTATTTACAAAGCAAACAGAACGTTCCTTTTAACACACATCATGCTAAGTTTATTAATGCAGAAAACAATCCCAGGAGGCCGACCGGGCCCCCCGTGAAACCTGCCAGCACAAACTCTTCAAAAGCTCAGGCCGGCAGATCCTCCAGGACAATATTTCACACAATGGAGTAAAAATAATATTTTTCTTTGGGCCTTTCCAGCCGCTTTTGTGGCGAGCAGACAGAAATTATTTTCTTACTCTGCTCCCAGACCAGAACTCTGGGTGAAGCAGCGTTTATTTGTTTAACACAATGATTTCATCCTAAATGTCTTGACAGCAAATAGTTGGTGGCTTAATAAAGGACCTTTGAAAGAAGGCTGGGACTGGGGAAGTGTGGGGCCTGTGGCTCTCAGGAGTCTGTGGGCCACAGTCTGCTGAGGTTCGGTCCCCCTCAGCCTGTCGGGGAGCCCTGTGGGCAGGCATGCTACTGCCCCCTGGATCACAACACTTACACTGCTGCCTCTTGGAACGGGGCAGGAAGCTGAGGATTCGGTCCCAAAGGCAGGCCTTCTCTTAGATGGGCCCTGCCAAATTCAGATGGACATAACCCACAGGCAGATACGCAACCCTGTGAGGAGAAAAGAGAACGTTTGTGTTCATTTCTGTTTTCCCCTGATTAAAAATGATGTCTTCTGTCAACCAAAAGTTGGCTGCTATTCTGATGCCAGCTGGGACTTCTGCAGCCAGGCCTCTTGATTAGGAGAAGGGAGAGGGAACCTAGCCAGCTTAGGCCGAAGAATCCTCCAATCAACAGACACTTCACTCAGCCAGCTAGGACCAAAGCTCCCTGGACACTTTCAAAGTGCAATCAGACGTGTCAACAAGAACTCCAAAGGGCTGTTTGCATTTCACTCCTTTCCTTGGGAAGAACTGTAAAGGCTGTGAAATGAAACAGAACACAGAAGAAAAACCAGGAGGAAGGGAATTGTAGCCAACTCTTCAGGTGCCCTGGCCATCGGAGCCTGGCCACCACTACTCAGCTGTAGGAGACAGAGCCTGATTGGAACCAGGCAACTGTGTCCATGGTAGAAGGAGAAAAGAGGCCAAGCTTGCCCTATAGCTGAATGGCAACTGAGATTTATGGAACATCTCCCCTGCTTCATGATTGAACCTGATTCTGTTCCTGGAGATTTGATGGCCAAAACAACTGAGTTTGTTGCTAGAGTCAACAGGGGAGAAACGACGTTGTTCACACATACAGCTACTTCTAACATTAAATCAACACTGACCCACTGAAGGCTGCATTGATGAATGTGCACAAGTGTGAACAAGACCATTGCTTAGGCCAACTCACCACTGGTCTATCCTCTCTCGGTCTCTTAGTTTCCTTTCTTCTCCATGCGTTTGCTCTTATTATTTTACCAAATGGAAATATCCAAAGTTGTTTGATTGGGTCTTGAGTCTCTTACATTTCATGCTTCCAAATGACTACTTGATGCTATTTCATGCTGTAACTTATGGTGCAGGCTATTCCCCAGTCCTCATGCTGGTTGCAGTATCCAGCTTGCTCTTGAGGATGCCCGGGCTGTGTGGGAAGTATTCAGAAGACCCTTGCACTCCCAAATCAATTTAAATCTCTTTCCCTCATCCCTCGGGGGCTTCAGATGGCCTCCAAACCCACAGCTCGCCCTGCCCCCAGCCCCCTTTCATCGTTTTTACTGTTTATTTTTCCTTCTTCCTTCCCAGACCTGAAATAAGCAGATATTAACTCTTCAGACATACTTGGTAGTTTACACTCCCAAAGAGGTGTAACAGAAGTGACATTATTTGATTGTCATCAAAACCCTGTGGCATGGGCAGGGAGGAATGACCTCCATTTCGTGTACAGGAAGTGTTTATGAGTGCTGGCATTTTGGTAGTCACTAGAGGAAAGACTCAAAGAAGCTGGTTCTTGTCTCCAGTAGTCCTTAGTCCAGGGGAACCTTTAAGGAGTTCAGTAGATGATGGTTAGTTAGTCTTATTTTTGGCTCATGTGACTTAGTTCTATCACATGGGCAATCAGTGGCTCAGCGAAGTGACCTTGCACACCCTTACTTTCTGGACTCTATCCCTTATACCACTTGGCATAACTGGTGACCATTAGTCACAAGTAGGACCAGCCTTGGGAGGGAAGTCAGGCTAGGCAGATGGTGGGGATTTCAAACCCCTGCCACCCTCTATCTCAAGCCCTAGTACAAGTTCCTAACCTTGAATCAGCTCCTAAGGGGAGTGAGTAGGTGCATCTGTTGAGACTTTCTTAATGCTGGTAATAAAATAGATCGCCATCTAATGAACAAGTATTTGTTTGGCCCATGTTGGACACCAAAATGTTGTTGGTTGTTTTTACTCTTTACTCTTTGCTCTTTTGGGGGGCCTGCCACCCAGCTCCCAAATAAAACAGAGTCTTATTATTACTTAGCTTGGGTTGCTTCTCTCCAGATTTTCTTAACTTAAATTATTCCCATCTACCTTTTGATTCTGGGCCTTTAGCTTTTCCTGTTGCTGTGTATCTTTTCTCTCTCTCTCTCTCTCTCTCTCTCTCTCTCTCTCTCTCTCTCTCTCTCTCTCTCCCTTCCTTCCTTCCTTCCTTCCTTTCTTTCTTCCTCATTCTGTGTCTGGCTGGGTGGCTGGCACTTTCTTTTTTCACTCTTTCATATCACTCTACCTTCTTTTTATTCTCTCTCAGCCCCACCTACCCTCTCTCCTGCCTCGCTATTGACTGTTCAGCTCTTTATTAGACCATCAGGTGTTTTAGACAGGCAAAGTATCACAGCTTCACAGAGTTAAACAAATGCAACATCAAAGAATGCAACACAGCTTTGCATCCTTAAAACAAATGTTCCACAGCATAAACAAGTGTAACAGACCTTAAAATAATATTCCACAACAGGGCTCTGACTCCTAAAGAGTAGAGTATGCTATTGTAAGTTCTGCTGGGCTATATTCAGCAAAGGTAGACTGGACTTGAATCTCATTTCCATTTCTGACTAGCTACTGACCTAGTACTATTGCCTAATCTCTCAGAATACATATCTGTTCTGTGTAAACTGGGCATTCACTCACCAAGTAATTTTCAGGAGAAGCTAATACAAAAACTAAGGTCAAATTTTATCACTGTCCCCTGAGGACATGTTATGGTCCTTCCCAGAGATCAGCAGCAGGATTCGACAGCTTTTAAAAGAGCTGCCTTCTAAAGCCATGGCATAGCCGTGGTCTCACTTGATGCCCTGATCCAGAAGTTTTTTTTCTGGTAGAACTGCCTGCTTAGCACACATGTCTTTGAGTTGATTGCATAGTTCATCATACAGATGCCTGTGTAGGAATATAGACCCTGGGAGCTTGAGTGGCATGCATTTCCAAGATGTAAGATTTTGTGAGATCTTTAAAACAGAAGCAGATGAAATGAAATCAGAGTTGACTAGCCTGGTTTTGCTCTTTCCAATAGTGAGGTCTTTGCTGATTACACTTGTACTGACATAAGAACACATTACTTTACCTGTTGGTGTGCAGAGCTAGTTTCAGGACAAGCACCAAAGCAATACAGAGAAACCCTGTCTTGGAAAACCAAACAAACCGCGTTACCCAGCAAAGGTTTATAGGCTGTCTCTGGGAATATCTAGTAGATGCCAAAAAACCATGGCAGTGCTGTGTGGGCAAGGAAATTGATTTGTGTCGAGAAGAGTTGCTTTTGGCTCTGGAGGATATTTGAAGTCACTTCTTCATTCTTTCCCCCTCTCCTGTCCCAAGATACACTTGTTCAAGTATTTGGTATGCCTGGATCTGACTAATGCCAGCAAAATATTTTCTGGACTGTTCCGTTATGATTTCTTTGTCCTCATCACTAAAGCGTGAGTCTTACTAAAGCAGACTTTTGACAAAGCTGCCTGCTTGCAGCTTTCCTCCCTCCCCCTCCCTCCTCCTCTCCCTCCCCCTCCCCTCCCTATCCTCTTCCTTCCCTTTTCTTTTTTAGAGGACAGAGGTTTTCCAAACAGTGGTTTTATTTGGAAAGTAACACCATCCTTTCTGAAATACTTGTTTTGGATCTCAAAATGTAACCTGATGTTGCTGATCAGCACTTTCTCTGCCTGGAACTCTGGCTATATCTCATGCTCCTTAAGTTATCTAGTCAGCCTGTCCGTTTCCAGCTTGAATCAACTCTAACATAGTTCCCTGTGAGATTACCCATGGAGTTTTTATTGCAGGCCACCTTCATTGACTTGCAATGTGCATTGCTAACACGTATGGAAATGTAAGTGATGTCATTGGTTAGGATACTGTGCAGAGCATTCTGATTTAACACCTGGCCTAAAATACCTCACTTCCTTACTCAGAGCAACCAGGCAACAGAGTTACTTTAAGACCTCAGACAGTTGCTAAATGTAACAAAGTCTCCATTCATTATCATCAGATCCTTTCAAGCTCTATGACAACTTTTTACCACCTGCCATATCTATCCCAGATCAAAAGAGGATCCTCAGACCGAACAATAACACTGAGTGAAAGTTACATAAAGTCTTTCTCTATTAGAAGACTTAAGTTTTGCCCTCCAAACATCATCTTTTATGGATTTCAATGGAATCCTGTGTACTAGTTATGTTTCTATTAGTGTGATTAAAATGCCACGATCAAGGCAATGTTTGAAAGAAAGCATTCCATTAGGCTTATAGTTCCAGAGAGTCAGAGTCCATGATGATGGAGTGAGGGTGTGGTGACAGCAACATCTAGGAAGGAGCTCACATCCCAGACAGCAAGCAGAGGCAAGGAGCACTCTGGAAATGACACAAGTCTCTGGAAACTTCAAAGCCCATCCCCAGTGAAGAGCCTCCCCCAACAAGGCCGCACCCCCCAATCCTTCCCAAACAGGTCCACCAACTGGGACCAAGGACTCAGATAGCTGAGCCTATAGGGCCACTCCCTCAAGCCTCCGCTCCACGATTCTTCGTAGTTGGATTTCCAGACCTCACAATGACTTTCTCGATTATGGTAGTTCTTAGAAGTTCAGAACAAGTGGCTTTGCATGTTTTACATAAAAATGGTCATAAGTAGACTCCAGAAGATGGAGAACAAAAGACTAGGCAGCTCAGAATGTGAGGGCTCCCTCTGTACATTGTTTGATCTCTCTCTCTCTCTCTCTCTCTCTCTCTCTCTCTCTCTCTCTCTCTCTCACTCCACACACACACACACACACACACACACACACACACACACGTCTTAGAGTTGAAAAGCCAGTAGGTTAAAAATGTCCATGGGTAAACACAGGGATGTGGGGGTGGAGAGGTGCTTTGGTCCTGCCTCAACTAGATGATGGGATAGACTTAGCAGACTTCCTAGGAGAGGCCTTACTCTCTCTGTGGAGCAGATTGGGGGAGGGGATGGGAAGGGTGCAAGGGGAGGAGGGAGAGGGAACTGGGATTGGAATGTAAATAAATTAAATTTTTAAAAGAAGTCCATGGGTGTAGTGAGGAAATGCCCCCAATAAAATCCTACTTTCTCAAGTCATCAGACTAGTAAAGCTGTAATTAGGAAAACAAACAAACAAACAAAATTGCTCTTTTAACCAAACACCATAGAAGAAACTTCAGCCCTACTCCATCATGGCAACAAAGGCCTACACTCCCAGCCACACAGGACTCTAGTGAAGAACTCCAGTCCCTCATCTGAATGGAGCCAGAGGTCAAATATAAAGGCAGGACTTTGATCCCTTCTCCTTATAAAGAATCCCCCTCTCCACCATGATGTCAACCCTCACCAGCAATAGCAAGTCACCCCTTTCTCCCACTTATGCTATCAAAGGAGGCTAAGTGAGAGTCAGGACTGTCACAAGTGCCCGGTGATAACAAATCCACTACAATTGAATCTCAGCAACATCCCTTGGAGACCTAGAACTATTGTATCCACCCAGAAATAATGAGGACCACCCACCTAGATATCAGGGGTGGCCAAGAGAGGCTCTGGTGTCCACCTCCACCTGTTAGGTACAAGCTGATGCTACACTCCTTAGTTACTGCAGAGATTTTAAAAACTAGCAAAAAAGAAGGTGAAATGAACCTCCCGAATCTCATATCATAGGTCGAGACACAATCCTCGAGGAAACAGCCGTAAGATGCTGACACTGAGATGGTAATTTAGAGCAGATAGGAGTTTTTTTAAAGCCTTAGTGAGCAGTTATGAGCACATTTACAATATAATATTTTAAAGGGAGGAATAAAAGGACCCAGTAAAGAGACAGAAAGCCTAAGCAAAGACACAGAAAATGTAAAGAAAAAAACCACATGCTGATTTCAGAACTGACAGGTGCAGTAACCTACACAAAAAGGCTTCATGACCTTTTTGTTTACTCATCAGTAGAAGAGTGCAGAGGAAAAATTAGTGAACTGGAAAATGGAATGATACATCTCTCTGAAAATCAGGTTAAAAACAAGCACTAACAAACAGCAGCCACAGGGCCTGTGGGACCAAGACTGTTAACTTTCATCTCCTTAGCAAAGTAAAGATGGGTGGGGGTGGAGAGGTGATGGGGGGAATGCAAAGGAGCTGAAGAAACAACAGCTGGAATTCTATCAAGTTTTCAGGTGAAATAATTCTGATTTAAAAAAAAAAACTCACACATAATTTAGACTAATAAACACAAATTGTTCCTAATCAGACTTTTGTAAAACTAAGGACAAAAGTCTTGAGAGCAGCTACCGTGGGGAAAAGACAGCTTTCTTTCAGAGGGAAGACAGAAGGCCAGAGGGAGTCAATGGGATGAGGAGGAAATGGCTTCTGCCTACTCAGATCTTACCCCTAGAGAAAAGTGACCTTCTGAAACAAAGGGAAAGACAGGTTTTCCCAGCTGATGGGAAACTGAGAGGGTCTGTCACCACCAGATCTGCTGTGGAAGGATGGCTACCAAGAATTACCTAGACAAAAAGGAAGTACATGAAGGGATCTTGGCATATCTGGATGAAAAACACATACTAAGCAAACATATCGGTGAACATAGTTTGGACTTTTGAATTATGCTTATTTTTATTATTATCAAATGAGTTTGGAAAACTACCACATTGTCTGATACAGTTTTAAATTATATAGAGAAAACACTGGAGTCGTTTACACCATAAGTAAGGGACATAAAAGGAGGTGAAATGATAATAGGATACCACAGCCTGAGTTATTCATAAGAGACAGAAATTTGTCACCTCACCGCTCTGGAAGCTGCGGAGTACAAACTCAAAGTGCTGGCCTCTAACAAGGGGCTCCTTACTACATCATAACAAAGCAGAAAAGGCCAAAAAAGAGGGGAAGAGAATGAGTGGAAATATTACTCCAGTGCTAACAAATCCAATTCTGTGACAGCAGCATTAGCTCATACATGGGGAGTTCTTAAGGTCCACTCACCCCTTAAATAATGGTGATTAAATCCTGACATGACTTTTGAAGAGGAACAGCATTGAAACGACATCATAGCATTCCTGTCTGTCACTTGAATTAGTGAAAAGATGTCACAAGTAGACAGAAACCTACTATGCATACATGTCATCCTATCTAAAGAAGCCAATGGTGCAGTCACACTAAAGATACAAATCCTATAGGTGACTCCATTGGAATTCTACAACAGGAGTAACAGGAAAGCAGGGGAAAAAAGCAAATGCAAAACAAAGAAGAACAGAATGAAAAGAGAGACATTAGAACTGATCAATAAAATTACATTAATTATAAATGCTCCAATGAAGCTAATTTTGTGCTTTCATGGTGTGTGTGTGTGTGTGTGTGTGTGTGTGTGTTTCTCCTGTTTTTTTCTTTGTTACTTTTTCATTTGTTTGTTTTGTTTTATTCTGGTTTGTTTTTTATTTATCTGTTTCTTTTCGTTTTCTTTTTGTTTTTGTCTTCATTTTAGTTTTTATTTTTGGAGACAGAGCATCTGTGGTAGCATCTCTGGCTGTCCCGGAACTCACTTTGTAGAGCAAGCTGGCCTTGAACACAGAGATCTTCCTGCCTCTGCCTCCTGAGTGCTGGGATTAGAAGCATGCAACAGCACTGCTCCATGTGCCTGCTTATTTTCTAAAGAGAGAAAGAAAGGCTGGGCATGGTGGTGCACACCTTTATGTTGTTTCAAAATTGGGGGCAGGACATGGAGTTTTATGAGTGAAGAAGTTGAGAGAATCTGGAAGGAGATGAAGGAGAGAAAACCATGATTAGAATATTGTATGGGAAAAAAGGTATATTTCAACACACACACACACACACACACACACACATAATTTCCCCAGAAAAACAAAATGGATGCTTAGGTGCTTGATTGAAATAATTAAATAGCCTCAGACCCTTAAGAACAAAGACAGATAGAAGAACACTATGCATGAATTAGAAAGAATAGATAGTAACAACACTATTGACCAACAGGCTGTAAGGGATTTAAGTCATACAGAATGTGTATCCAACCACAATGCAGCAAAACCAGAAGGGGCTCTTTGACTCTGGGCACACATGCCACCCCAGCTCAGGACCCCAATCCTCTCAGCCTTCTTAGTACAGTCCCTCAGCTAACCCAGGCTCCCTCCTCCCCTCTCCATGGCCACAGGCTCCCAGCGTTTGGGTTGAGTTTTGCAGTGTTCGGGAGATTTTGACTTGTTGCTGGGCCGCAGCTACAGGCGGCAGTAAAGGTTACCCTGCGGTTGGTTTTTCTTTCGGATATATTTTATTTTTTTAATTGCATGTGTGCATGTGCATGTATGTGAGCGCAGGAGATGCAGAAGAGTACAGACCTGTCATTTCGGGATAGCTGCCCTTCCCCCACAAACATGTGCACAAAGGTCTTCAAAATGAAGTAGATTTTTCTCTCTAGGCGCTGAGCTCTGTGTTGAGCATTATAAGTTTTGGGTTAAAAAATAAAGAAGGGCTGTCTCCTATGAAGGAGGAGCTTGATTCATGGTTTGGGAAAAGGGGCCACACACAGATAAGGTGTGAAATACTTACAGGGTGTTGGTATCTAAGTTACGTCATGTGATGGGACCTGAAATCAGCTGGGTTGGCTGGAGTGAATTCTGCACCCGCTCTGTACGCGATTGACTAGTCTGTTATGCTCAGCATGGGACCTCGAAGTCTGAATGAAAAACAACGAGGATTGGAATGGAGACAGAATAAACATAATATGAACTTCTCTGTGATATTCAGAGTCTAGAAATATCATGTTGTTTTTCCTTGACAAAATAAACCTGGTGTGTGTACCTCTTCTCCTTGGTGTTGAGAGCTCCAGGATCAGATGTTGGGGGGTTCTACATCCTACATCCTCCCCTAGGGAAGAAACTTTGGGCTTTCTGGGCACCAGGCCACTGTCCACGTAGAGCAGATGACCTCCCTAGCATCTCTCTCTCTCTCTCTCTCTCTCTCTCTCTCTCTCTCTCTCTCTCTCTCTCTCTCTCTCTATCTCTGTGTGTGTGTGTGCATGTGTGTGTGTGCGTGCCGCGTGTGCGTATGTGTGGTGTGTGTGTGTGTGTGCATGTGTGTGTGTGCGCGTGTGAACGCGCGCATGTGTGCGTATGTGTATGTGTGTGTGTGTGTGTGCATGTGTGTGTGTGTGCGTGTGAACGCGCGCATGTGTGCGTATGTGTATGTGTGTGTGTGTGCGCGCGCGCGCACGCATGTGTGTGTGTGTATGTGTGTGTGCATGTGTGAGTGTGTGTGTGTGCACACGCATGTGTGTTTGTGTGTGTGTATGCACGTACTAGGCTTGGTCTCAGGGGCTGTCACTGAGGGGTTCGGAGTCACATGCGTCAGTGGAACAGTGTATATGGTTCTATTACCTCAAGGTAGCTGGGTGGGTGGCCCAAAGTATGTACAGACATCTATGTTTTAGGAAACAGTGTCTCCCAGTCTTGGGGATACCTCTTGTCAATCTCAAGCTTTTGGTACCCATTCCTTCCTTGTAAGATCTCCAGCCATCTTCCCCAGCTCAGGTGTCCATCTTAGAAACCAAAGCCCAAGAATGGGTTACCTCCAGGAATCCTGTGAACCACCCCACACACAGAACCAAGCGACTGCCAAGCAAACAAGCAAAGGAAACAAGGCACATAGGGAAGGGTGTGCCCACAATCCCAGCACCTGGAGACAAGATTCAGAGTCATAAGTTCAAGGCTAGTGTGGGGACCCAGTGTCTCAAACAAAACAAGACACCACCCCCACCAAAACCAACCAACCAACCAACAATAATACTTATAATACTTTTTTAACTTCCTCTCAGCACTCCTGCGTACACACACACACACACACACACACACACACACACACACACACACGGTGATCAAATCTAGCCCTTTGGAAATTAAAGACTTTGCCGACTTCCCAGTAGAGTCTTTCACTAATGTAACACAGACAGTCAGGGCATGAACTGCTTCAACCCAGGCCCCAGCTCTACCATTCATTAGTGACTGAATGGTCTCCAGCAAATGACTTGCTGGTTTTTTTTTCTTGTTTCCTGGTGTGCAAATTAGAGACAAAGACCAAATCATGAACTATTGAATGGTTATTGAGTTAAGGTTGGAAAAGTATGTTAATTGCAGGATGCTCACAGCACCGTTTTAACATGTGTTCATAGACCTTCTAGAGGCATCTGAGTCCAACGGTGTCATCTGAAGTGCAGGGAAGATGGAGGGCATGTTGCTGAACTTGAGCAGGGCATTCCACAAGGAGGCCCGTCTGTTATGGGCTAAATTGTCTCACCCTTTGACCCTGAGTTCACTGGTGAGGCTCTAATCTCCACTACACAGCAGCTCTGTAAAGGGTGGTGAGTTAAAACCAGGCCATTATGTTGGCCCTAACCTCATCTAAATAGTGTCCTCATAAGAAGATAGTAGATCACAGAGGGACCCCAGAAGAGCATATGCTGGGGACATGGCAATGTCAGCCACCTGCAAGCTGAGGAGAGAGGCCTAGAACAGATCCTTCATTCATGGCCCCCAGAAGAGACCAGCCTTGTCGCCAACTCCTCAGGCTCCTAGGCTTCAGAACTGTAATGCCACTTGGCTTATTACTTATGACAAACCGGAGCATCTTCCAGAACTGTATACTGCCAATGCTGCCCACTCCTGACCCTCACTCAGGAAGAGGATTCCCACTGTCAACAGGAATTAAGTTTTGCACAACATTAAACATACTCCCATTTTCAACTATGAATGACACCTCCCCACCCCACAAACATAAACACAGAGTCACAAGTTTGAAAATGTTTGAAAACACTGAAACAGCAGAGTTGGAGTGGAGAATTCCCGGGGGCACCGTGAAGGGCAAAAATAAATTGTTACAGATATGGAAGTCACCTTCTTCGGACATGGGCTACATGGAAGTGTGCTCTGTCCATTTGTCCTGTGCTTTTTAATGTCAGCACTACAAAGCCAGTGACTTCTAAAAGTCATCAGAATGCTTCTGAGTGAATCAAATTGACTTTCTAGTTAAAAACAATATAGTGGACAAGTCAAAGCAACATCAGTTGGGGCTGCGGGGGAGTGTGATTTAGTGGTAGGTTAAATGCATGGCATGCGCTAAGGTATCTTGGGTTCAATCTGCTTGGAGCGTGCCAACACGCTTGATGTCCAATGAGTGGCCCTATAAGCACTAGGTATCTTAGGTTGGGCTTGAGAAGGACTTTATTGCAGCCTTGACCCTGCTTCCCCAAAGCTTATTTCAGAACCTGCTGGGGTTTAGCAGGGGCCAGCGATTTGGGAGTGAAGTCTGCTGTGATGGGATAGATAAGAAGGCATCCGTCTCCATGCAGGACTGGGGTTGAAGGGTGTAACAATCCTGGGGACGAATTTGAATTCTGCCCCTGTGTGGTATTAGGTTAATTTGCTTAGCTTCTCTGAACCTTGAATTCGTTACTAGCACCAACAGAGTGGGAACACCTGCTCATATGATTTTCTGAAGGCTACGGAGGAAGGCTATAGGATGTAGCTGTGCACTTGAGGCCTAGTCAACACTCAGTACGCAATGGCTGCTGTCATCACAGCACTCAACTGTCACTGGGAAGGAACAGGAAGAGTCTTGCCCACTAGACTTTTGCTGGAACTTGAGACACATAGAAAATATTGAGTAGTGCCCACTGGTTCCCATAGTTGGAAAAGGACAGCTGGAGCCATCATAGCTCCCAAGCTAGCTGAGACAAGGCAACACAGTAGCCTGGGGGTGAGGCCCAGGAAAGTAATGAGTGTTCAATGCGGAGCAGGAGTGTGGGGGGTGGGGTGGAAGGTGTGGTCCTACTTCTCTCCTGTGTCTTCCTGCTGCCCCAGGGCAGTTGCCATCCTCGTTGTATGGCTTCTGGAGAATGACATTTGCAGGTGACTGGGACGGAGTTCATCTGTCCCAAACAGAAAGCCACAGGGAAAGTCCTCACAGGCTTCAGTCTTCTCTCATAGGTCAGTGTCCACACGTGGGTCAAGGAATCCAGGGGTTCTAGGTCAGATGTGGGGGGCCCTTTGCATGGCCTTTTTCTAGGTCAGATGTGGGGGGCCCTTTGCATGGCCTTTTTCTAGGTCAGATGTGGGGGGCCTTTGCATGGCCCTGGTTAACCGGGGTTAGAAAGGACAGCTGCTTTACAGAGTTGAAAAGAGGGGTTAGGCTCTGTGACTCATTCTTTTAGGATGAGACATTCTGGGATCCAGACATATTTGGAGATCCTTTGTAAGCTTCAAGGAGTAGCTTGAGGACCATTCAAAAGGGACCTACTCCACTTGGGGTAGAGGCATGACCATGGCTGACTTTTTCTTGGAGTAAGCATGGCTTGAAGAGATACCATTTGTTTTCAGTCAAACTGACATCCTATTCCCTCTAGGAGGCAAGGACAGAGGGGCTGCCCTGGAGCAATCCTCCAGAACAACTCCACAGCAGAAGGCCCCCAGCCAGCTAGCTGGAAGGCCTGGGTTCTAGGCCCGTCTGGTCACTAACGGGGTAAGTCCTCTCCCCGGATCTGTGTATTTTCTGTCTGTGGAACGGGTGGGACCACACAAGATCATTGAATTGCTGACCCCTGGGCCAAATCCTGCCTGTAATCATGTTTATCTTGGGCCAACAAATGATTCTTAAGAGAATTGTTTGCCTGCTTTGGAAAGGGTGTGCGTTCTCCACCCAGAGGCTCGACGCCCTGGGACTGTGTTATACCAGCACGATCCTGCCTTGGGAAACTGCTTTGTCCTTACAAACATCTGCAGCCACCTAGCTAGGGCACCTCAGAGGCCTCCTGTCACCGGCTCTCCTAGTTCTGTGATTTTTCAATGGCCCTTTCTAATTTCTGCTGCTGCCACAATGCCACACACACCACCCTCCATAAATATTTGACAATCCCACCCTCTGAGTTAATTATTCTTTTCAGAAAACCAGGGACAGAAAAGACATGATTAACTCTCTGAGGGAAAATGAAGAGAACAACAGCTATATATAGCACAGTGGCAGGTTGAAAACCTGTCGTTCCCTCACCTGACATTCCCTGGCCTGGGATGGTCTGATTCCTGCTGGGTAGCCTGCTAGCCGGGGCGGAGGCTGAGTGGCCTCAGCTCAGATAACACAGCCAAGCAACAAGAAGCCTGGGCACAGCTCTGCAGACTGGACAGTGTGGGGCTGGGAAGGCATGCCTGCACCCACACCTTAGTGCAGCCAGAAGCAACACCTACCATTGCATACTCTTTCCAAAAAACACCTCCCGGGAAGGAGATGCTCCTAACTCTTCTTGGGGGTCTGCGCACTGTTGCTTCCTTTCAACCTTCCACCCTGTCCTCAATTCGTGAACCAGATAAATGGAGTTCAAAGACTTCAAAGCAAACACTGAGCAGAGCATCCTCGACTCATTCCCCAGTAGGCCCTTTTCTCGATGTGTAACCAGAGAGCACTCGGCAGAAGACATGTGTCTGGAGATCTGGGCTTTGTTGGTCATTTTATTTCATTTTTAACATCAAACTTTTGCTGTATTGGGATAATTACGGCTTCGTGAGGTTGATTACTTTAAGCTGTCAGTCATTTGACTCCTCTTGAGAATCAGTGATCAAAGTTGTGTAATCACAAGCTCTCGTCCCATCTCTAGCCCTAAATAAAACATGCCACGCCCTGAGCTCATCCACTTCAAAGTGCCCCACCCTAGGCACACCTTGCCTTACCATGGCCAGAATGCTCCAATGATGGGACTTTTCTCATTCTCCTGGACTCCCCCACTTCATGTCATGGTCTGCTCAGAGAAAGTCTGTCTATACCACTGAGAGAATGACAACCAATGTGGAGGCTCAGGTCTGTCTCACAGTGCGAGACAGAAGACATGGGGATCAAATGTGTGGTCCCCAAGGTCAACTGAGGCAGGGAAGACAGTGAAGGCAGAGACTCGTCCATCTGCATCCTGGCATGCAGATCACTGCTGGGTACATAAAGACGTGTTAGCTGAGGGAAATGTTTCCTAAGGGAAAGAGATGTTTTTCTAAGAAGTTCTGAGACCAGTCTTATCACGTGACCTTCAAAAAGAACCCACGGAGCAAAAAGCAAATTGGATACTAATATGGAAAGGAAACAAAAAAGAATATGTATCCTATGATACATTTTGCTTTAAATTGTTAAAATTTCATTTTAGATTATGTGTATGGGTGAAGTGTATCTGAGGGTAACTGCATCTCAGCCCTGAGCTATCATGCAATAGGTGCTGGGAATCGAACTCAGGTCCTCTGGAAGAACAGTCAGTGTTCTTAACTGCTAAACCATCTCTCCAGTCTCGTGTTCTAATTTTTAACATCTATACATTTGGAAGGTCAGAGACAGGCTATCAAAGAGTTGTACCTTGCACAGCCAGGGGTTAACTCCCCAGCCAGTGACTTTGGGGTGAGCAGAACACCTTATTTTGCATAATGCACCTGTTCTTGAATCATTCAAAGTAGGGAAGCAAGCGTCTATTACTTTGTCAGCTCACAGATAAGGGCTTCAGACCTCACTTGAAATCATCAGCTCTCTGACATGTGATTCTATGGAAAGGGATTGTTAGTTCATCAGCACTGAAAGTCACGACAATTTCCTGACTTAAGATTTGAAAGAAATCTAATTGTGTGTGTGTGTGTGTGTGTGTGTGTGTGTGTGTGTGCGATTCTCTAACCTTTATAACAAATGGCCTCTACCCACCGATGCCAGTGGTGAGGATTAAAAAATTGCTACTAAAAATGTTAAGAAAGTGGTATGAGCTACATTTAGACTCAATATTATTTGCTGAATAAATATTAATTGAGGGCCATGACTGCCTTACAGGCTTTTAAGTAAAACAGAAACTGAAGACAGAAGTCAGAGTGGGTTTTTATAGTGGCCTCTCGGGCTGAGGAGTGTCCTAACCAGGGTTGGCTGGTACTCTAAGTTCTTCATGTTGGTCATTTTTCTCTACCTATGTCATTTAACAAGATGTGGTCCTGTGATGTTTTCCTGTAAATTTTTCATAACTATTAATGCATAGTAATACAGAGACCCAGTGTAAACAAAGCTCCCAATGAGGATGCTAGCTACCTCAGAGACTTTCTCCTTTTTTCTTTTCATTGCCATTAAAATATTTGCTCGTGATTTATTTTTCCTGAAGATAGATGTAGAGACTGGTCTATTTTTCACACTACAGTGGAGTTTAGTTTTTAAAATATTCTCCTTGACCTTGTGGTGAAATGTGCATTTTGATACTTCCTCCTATGGACATGTGCTACAGCGCTATTCATCATTGGGTGTTTTCCAGCACATTTCTTATTCTTTCAAGAATATAAACACAGCAAAGCCCTTTACAATCAAGGAGTGATGCAATCCCAGTGTGCACTTGGAAACTGAGAACAGGGCCATCTGATTTCCCATAAACTTCTCTCTTGTTGGCTCTCTTCTGCCCCTCCCCACCCCATAGCAAACCCATAACTGTATCAGACCCAGTGCTAAATCAAGGGAAATGAGACGTGACCTATTAAAAAGGAAATGAATAATTTGAGAGGGGAAAATTGCATTTGTGGCTGGAAGCATGGACATCATGGCTTAGCCATGTGGGCTCATTCTGCCACTATACCCAGTGAATTGCCTCTGGGTGGCACGCCTCTTCCATCATCAAAATTACCTCATGACGTCAGCAAAATCAGTCAAATTGTGTTTAGAGTCTGTCAACTCTCTATTTTTTTTTTCCAAGATTCTTACCATGAGTTCTTTTAAATTAATGGATGTATACATAGCAGCCCTCTTGGAATAGTTGCTAAATCCTCTAGAACTCTAGTTAAACCTGGACTCAAATGATTTGTGTAAGTGGGCTCATGGGTCAATGTTTCATTGGTAACATTATTAGCAGAATGCCTTGTGTTTTATAAGTAGCAGCAAAATTGACCTTGTCCCTCCTTGCAGATGGATGAAGGAGGCTGGGAGAGCCCAGGCCTCATGGATGCACCCTGATGCCAAAGTGCAAGTCTAAAAGCAGCCTGCATATTGGAAGTGCCACATCCCACATGTTAATAAGTACCATAATCAGAATCAAGACTTAGGTGGCTTGGCTGAGCCTCTTCATGCCTGGGTAACTATATTTGCTAAGCTTGGAAATAGGTCTGATAGCTATTAAGCTCTGTGTTCCAGGCCTGAGCCAATCAAAATTACTCCTTTGATTTCATGATTTGGAACACCTATGTGTCAGCTTCCTAGGAAGTTCTTAATGCTTTAAACCAGAAATAACAAGTGTATCTAGGAGCTGAAGAGTGGGCAAGGAAATTATAGTCCATTCACAGAACAAGGGTGCTAATGTTCATCAGGATCCATAACAGGTACTTCTAGTCAGCAACAGAAAATAATTGGCACCTCAACATGGGTGAATCTCAAAAACAGTGCTGGCTTTTCTATCTTTGTATCCACAGAAAATGAAAAGCTGTGGATTCCTTCCAGACTAACATGGTTTGATCAAGCAAGACTCCCTGAAACAGCGCCCCAGGTGATCCAACATTCTAAACAGCTGGGACAAGGCACCCTTGTAGACCACTACAGCCAGGATTTCTGTGTCTTCTTAGGATCCATAGGATAGTGCCCCTTACCAGCAGGAAGCAATTTGGAAAGAATGACACACAAATTCCCAAATATTGTTTATAAATTCTTGTTTTCATTTAAATGGGTTTGGTTATAAATGGTTAATGATAACAACCAATCACTTGTTAAAGGTAAAAAAGGGGATTATGGTATAGAAATGAATACTTTATTTTGGAATGGCTTTTTATTTATTGATATAATTTAAGGTCAATTTTGTAATATGTATATTTCTCCTCTTGTTTAGGTATTGTGTTTATATAGCTCATTTAAAATGTAATGTATAATTTAGTACAAATTATAGTACTAAATTGACCTATAGTAGTCAAAACTTATAGTTAAGTTAGCTAGGTTTTCTAGATATACAGAGATTTATTTCAAATGGATAGGCATTCTTCAAACCTTTCAAAGACCTACAGAATATGGCATTTAAAATGGTTTAGTGTTTTTCTTAACAGTGAGACACAACTGCTCCTGGCAATACCACCTGCATCAGAAAGGAAGATGAACATCGAAGAAACTTGTTATGGATTTTACTTTCAATATGTCAAGACTAGCCATTTGGGCAATACTGCTCTTGTCTGGACTGTTTGACTTTATGTTGTATAAACTGGACATGCAGGACCACAGAAAAGTGACTGCTAAAACAAGATGGACATTGCTGTAGGGTTCCTGCTTCTTGGAAGAGTCTGCCAGACAGTCTGCAGGACACACAGAAAAGCTGCCAATACAGGTAGACAGTTTAAAGTTTCCTGCTTTGCTGAGGAGTCTGCCAGACACACTATGGCCTATGGGCTAAAGATGGAACATTATAGAAGAACTTTGGGTAACAGACCAGGCAAGTTGTCTCTGTCATTTCTAGAGTTTATATATTATCCTTCTGTGATCTTTGAGGGAGTTGAAGACAGATAGCTATGGTTATAGTTTTCCTTAGTTAGGATTAAAGATAAGTTACATGTAAGACTTTAGAATCACAAAGATAGGATAGATGATGGAATATTTTCTTTAAATCTTGCTAAATGTTAATGGACTAAGTATTGTTAATAATAGTTCTTATTTGATAACTATTTTGTTATATATTTTGCTATGTTAAAGTTAAAACCCTTCTTATTTTAGACAGAAAAATGAAGATGATGGGAGATGTCATTCTGTAAATATGTTTCTCTTATTGGTTAATGAATAAAGTACTGTTGGCAAATAGGAAGACAAGATAGGAGGGACTAGGAGACAAGGAGGATTCTAGGAGATGTAGTAGAGGATAGTCAAGATGTAGGAATTTGAGAGGAAGAGGTCCAGACCCTCTCTCTGGTATGGTTAAGACCATGTGGAAAACTTAGATTGATAGAAATTGATTAATATTTAAGACATAGCTAGCCAATATGAAATGCTAGTAACAGGCCAACAGCTTTATATCTAATGCAGTGTCTCTGTGTGTTATTTGGGTTTGATGTGGCTGTGGGGCCAGGCTGGTGGGAAAACTACTCATAACAACTGTGAGCCAGCCCCAGTTAAATGTTTTCCTTTATAAGAGTTGACATAGTCATAGTGTCTCTTCACAGCCATAGAATCCTAACTAAGACAGTGAGTATAGTTAATTTTAAAACCACAGCTAACAAGTATCAACAGTAAGTGCTCACTCATATAGTATAAGCTTGCTTCCATGTCATGTGAGGTGATTGTGTATAAATGCTTGGCATACTGCATGCCTTCACCAGGGTGGGTCTACAAGACTCCCAGAGCTGAGGCTATGGACTCAGAATCTGGGCTGGGTACATTTATGGGACCTCAGCTTCCCCGATAAGAAAATAACAGGGTTTCAAGCACTTAGCCATGGGGATAGCTGAGGGCAGGTTCTAGCAGTTGTGGTGCTTTGAAAGAAAATGGCCCCCACAGGGAATGGCACTGTTAGGGGATGTGGTCTTGCTGGAGTAGGTGTGGTCTCATTGGAGGACGTGTGTCACCAGGGAGGCGGGCTTTGAGGTCTTTTTTTTATGTTCAAACCATGCCCAGTGAGACAGACCACTTCCTGTTGTCTGAAAGATGTAGGACTCTCAGCTACTTCTCCAGTACCGTGTCTGCCTCCAAGACACCATGTGGCACCATGATGATCATGGACTGAACCTCTGAACCGTAAGCCAGCCACAACAATTTAATGTTTTCCTTTATAAGAGTTGCTGTGGTCATAATGTCTCTTCACAGTAACAGAAACCCTAACTAAGGCACCAACCTCGAATAACTTCCCAGAGTGTTATAGGCAGAATTAGAATACTTTGGGGTTCCTAAAGACCCTCACTGACTTCAGGCCCTCTTCCTCCTACAGGCTAAAGGGACAATCTGGCCTCCTCCACTGGGCTAAAGGGACAATCTGGCTAAAGGGCAGCAAGACCTTCATGTCACTGAGATTCGGAGTAAATCAGAGATGGGCTGTCTGTGAGGGCCAGACTTCATGGCGACTGAGACATAAAGCAGAGAAGCAAATGGACACCTCACACATAAATAACTGTCCCCCAGAAGTTTCTGGAAGAACCTTGGGGCCAGTAGGGGAGAGGATATTCAGTTAAAAGTACATAAGCCCAACAGAAAACAGTGATTTTAAAATTAGCTTGCCATGTATTATGCGTCTCCAAATGGCCAGAAGCAAGTTTGACAGAGCTCTGTCTGACAGGCTGGTTTGGGGAAACCTTTAACACCAATGGCTGTCGTCCTGCCGGGCCTGGGACTAACTGACCCATCTGTGTACTGTCCACTTCGGGAAGAGAAACTTCCCCGGTGGCATGTGAAAGAAAACACCATACCAATCCCAAAAGGGTAACTTTAAACCAAAGCCCAACCAAGAAAGGGAGTGGAGGGGAGACTGGCAGCTGAGAAATAAACGTCCCATTGTCCTGGCACGGATGGTGGCTCCCAGGCTGCCAGCCACACTGGCACTCTTGCCTTGTGGTTTGCGCACACAGATACCTCTGCCCTGGAGAGCACATTCCAGGGTCAGGGTATCGGGGAGCCTTCACCCCAAACTCTTTAGTCAGTGGGGGACTCACACTAGAGATGAGAGGTCACAGTGTGGAAAATCATTTGCCACTAATGAGCCTGGCGCCATATTTTTACCAAGAAATAAAGGAACATATATATGCCTGGACAAGGATGGGTTAGGAAGCAGGGACTAAGGAAAGAGGGGCGTCCACGTTCCGCTAAAGCTAGGACATGGGACCTGCCTCTACGATCCAGCCCAGGTTCCAGATTTTAACTTGCTTGTACACACTTGCCCCTGAGATCCTGGGAGCAACTAAGAAGCTTACTCATAGCCAAAGCTACCCAACCGCTGACTGCTAGGAGTAGAACATTTATTTGTCTAATGGAGAGCTCTTCCAGGAACACGAAGCCCTGAAACAGAGGTGTTTGTTTACTCGTTTTTATTTTTAGGATAGTTTAAAGAGCATGTATGAAAGCAAAGGCAAAGCACCTAACTGCTGATCCAAGCATTCAATAATTGACATTAGGCCAGCCTGAGCTACCTCGGAGGTTTTAGGCCAGTCTGAGACCCTGCCTCTTACACACAAAAATACTCAAACCCCTGTCAGAGAGAGGCGGAGAGAAGGGCAAAGTGTGTTGGGGTGGGGGAGCATTGACAGAAGAGGGCTGAGTGGAAAGAGACTGGTGTGAAAGTCAAGATGTCACCTGATGGTGATGGACTAAACCTCTGAACTGTAAGCTGGCACCAATGAAATGTTTTCAGTACAGGAGTTGCCATGGTCATGGCGTCTCTTCACAGCAATAGAAACCCTAACTGAGAACGTTGGTTTCGACAACAGGTTCCAACAGCGCATATACCTGAGTGTCTAAAGTGTGTGTGTGTGTGTGTGTGTGTGTGTGTGTGTGTGTGTGCCTGCTCATGCACGGAGAAGAGCTTAAAATGGCCAGGGGGTACCTTGAGCAATTTTACTAATATCAATCTGCATGTGTTTCAGACTGAGCCATTTTGTAAATCAACTCATTCGAAGAATCTGGCAAGATATCTGTATTGTGAAAACCCAACAGAGATGACTTCCAAATACTACAGTGGAGGAATACAGCTGGGGTAGGACCATCATGGTAGGACAAGAGGGTATGTGTTGTCACCAGCCACTCAGAGGGCGTCTGTACACTCATAGTCATTCAAAGGAGGAAAACCCACGTTCAGTTTGCTTGTGGGGATTCACAGTTACCTGAGAATAAGAATTTCATTGTAGGGCTGCAGAGATGGCTGCATGTGATGCAGTCTCTTGCAGAAGGCCTGGGTTTGGTCCCTGGTCCCACTTTGGGCAGTCACAACTGTCTGTAACTCTAGCTCTAATATGTGCTGGCTTCCGCCAGCATCTGAACTTACAAATGCAAGCACACACACCCAGAGAGCATTAGAAAATAAGAATTTATTTGCATTCATTGTGTGTCTTCCACAGAGGATCTGTGTATAATCTGTTAAGAGTTTGCTTAATCAACAATGAATACCCACCTCCAAACAGACAGGCTATTTTTTTTTTTTTCTTAAAGATCAAAACATATTGGGTAAGGACAGATCGTGTACATGTAGCTGCAATGATATAATGGACTCCCAGAACATTAGCCAAAAATGACCCTTGGACTATGATCTAGTCCAACCCTCTCATTTCACAGATTAGAGTCTAAATAAGCCATCTGAGGTCACAAACTAATCGGTACCAGAACCTGGCATCCAACTGTAGTGACTTTTCCCCCCTAAATCACCCTGCCTCTGAGAATGAGGAAGCATAAACAAAAAAACCTCAGCCCTCATATATAGTCTTTCCAACCCATCATTATGGAGGGAGAAGACCTCAGCTGTTTTAATCACCACCTGCAGAAGTACTTGGTGACCATCACATATTTGGCAGGCCCACGTGAAAGACGCTTGAGGGCTCAGGCAGGATGAGAACGTCCACGGAATGCTTTTTATTTGTAGGTTGGAACTGAACAAACACTCTGAGCTCCGGCCCCTGGCTTTCGAGTGAGTGACTTCAGGCTTGCCGCTTTAACGCTTCAGCGAGCAGCAAATTGGACCACAAGAGCGTCAATCACGCGATCCTGCCAAACAACACCCGCCCCAACCAAGCGAAGTGTGAAGTTTTGCTTGCTCAAGAACAGCTCCGTTCATAGCATGAGTGTGGAAGAACCCTCAATCCAGGGGATCTGTGACCCTCAAACATTTGCCCCTCTACGATCCCTCAAAGCTGAGTTTCTGAGTTGTGGCCAGGTCTCAAGAAGGCAATCAGATGCAGAGCAATGGGCTGCTGCAGTCCGGGTGGGTGGAGAGCGAAGTGACCACACAGCATTAAGACTCAGCCAGGTAGCTCGGCTTTGGTGGCTCATGCCTTTAATCCCAGCACTTGGGAGGCAGAAGCAGGCAGGTTTCTGAGAAAGAAGAAGAAGAAGAAGAAGAAGAAGAAGAAGAAGAAGAAGAAGAAGAAGAAGAAGAGGCTTAGTAGCCAGGAAATTAGTGAGGTGAAAATTGCATAGTGATGGCTGTGGCTGCAGGGCAAGAGGAAAATTGCAGACCATTGCCTGAAGACAGAGAAAAATGGCAGGGTGGTATTTTGGAATTTGACAACAGGGAGCCACTGAGCATAGTTCTCATTGGTTAAGGGGGGGGGGTGTGGGGAGTAAGTAACAGCTCTTAAAACGGAAGTACTTTACACCAACAGAAAACTTCAGTGATCCTAGGGGTTCAATGTCTGCATGCCCTGTAACCTCCGCCCAGGTCAAGACAGAGAGCGCCCTCTTGTGTTCACTTCCAGTCACCCCACCCGGGGGAACTGCCATTCCGCCTTGCCTTGTGCTTTCATACAGGTCAAAAAGGCAAGCCAAGAGAAGCCCAGTTACTCCGTGATTTTTTTTTCTTTTTCTTTTTTTCTTTTTTTCCTCCACAGCTCAACTGTGGAGACAGAGCCTGGCAGCCTGCTGACCCTGCCCAGCACCCCCCCCACCAAGTCTCTTGACAGAATCAGATTAGGAGACCCCTGGAGGACAAACTAGGAGGAGGCAACCTTGAGATGGCCCCGGACGCCCATCTCCTTGCAGAGCTAGCCTCTGACCTGCAGACTCTGGCTGAGGGGGTAAGATGCAGACTTCTGTAGCTCCTGGGCACATTGAACCGTATTGGACTGTTCACAGAGGGCTTCTTGTGTTTCTTTTTTCGGTGTTTCCGTGGTTTCTTCTTTTCCCTCATTGCAGGCTGTCTGAATTTGCTTAGAGTGGTCAGCCATCATGGAGGAGGAGTATCGGCTGTTTTGCTCCAGGAGTTTCCTGTTAGGCAGCAAACTCCGGCCTGCAAGGCTTGGCAGCCACAGCACTGATTTTTGTGGCCTGGAGTCGTGACTGGATTTGCTTAGCTTGCCACCAGGCTGCAGGGGATGATTTGACCACGAGAGTAGCAAGCACTGTTCCGGAGAAGAAGCAAGCATGTTTAAAATAGGTTTCATACTCTGGCCGTGAGCTTGGGCTTGGCTTCCTCCAGAGCACAGCGTCTTGCACACTAGTGTGCATGTCTGAGAACTCCGTTTCAAGTTGAGCATCAAAATTAACAGCCATTGCTCACTTTGGCAGATGCCCCGAAACTGAAACAATATGTGGAAGATTAACGTGGCCCCTATCGAGGATGACACGTGGATTCGTGAGGCAGCCTCTATTATAAAAATAAAAGGAAGTGGCAGTTAGATTCCTTTTGTGTCTTCCGTGGGACGATGAGGAAATGGTCATTGCCTCGGGCAAGGACAGGCTTTCCAGGGGTAACTGGAACCTTTGCCTTGCTGGAAGGAGGTTCTGGGTCTCTCTTAGCTTGCCTCCATTTAATATTCAACCCTTTGCAGTTCAACGTCCCTGCTAAAACAACGCAGGACTCCTTGGCTGTCAAGTCCTGTGAGGGCCTTTCTTTAATGGCCATCTTAGATCAGCCCGTTGGTGGAGCTGGCAATGCCGACCCATTTGGCCACCATGTCTCTCCTCTGTTGGCCACCAGAGGCATATACAGTGAGTGACTCTGTGACGCACAACGGATGGTCCTGGAGAAACAAAAAACGGAGGCAATGAGAAGTACCTGGTTCAGAAGACTAATTCTCGACTCCCTTCCAAACACAGAGCTGCTGGGATCCTACCTACGTCCCAGAGTGAGTCGGTGTGTGGAAATCTCACACACTTTCACATATCTCATCACTGCTCTTCACATTCTACAGTAGAATGACTATACCGAAGGAACCGAGGGGCCGAAGACAGCACTAGAAACTCTTGGAGTTGTCGTTTCCTGTCTTTGGGAAAGTTTCGGAAAGCCAGTGAGATATCGTAATTGTCATTTGTTGTCCCATCTGAGACCAGACTCAGACTTACTTCCACCGTGGCCTAAAGTTGTTGCAGCTCTCTGTGAGCAGGAGGCAGCCGTACAGATTCTCCTGTCCACACTGTTTCACTAGACAGGAGATGGGTTAAGAGTGGACTGGCAATTTCCTGACTCTTAGCCTAGTGCTCACCGCCAACTCCAAGCTGCCCTCAAAGGTGACCCTGCATGCCTGTAACTGGGCTTGGCTTGTCTCATGCCATCTTTATAAACCATAAGCCCTGGGGACTGTCTGGGGTGCAGGGTTATCTGAGGACCCGTCTTTCCCAAAGAAACCAAAGCTGCTGTTTTCCCCTTCTCCTCATCCCATCCTGCCTCCTCTATTCAAGACTCTGCCTACAGATGGTTCTTTGTCCCCAAGCTTTGATGATCTGATGACCTCTTCCTGCTATGCTCTAGGGCAATGCTTCCCAACCTGTGGGATGCACCCCCTTGGGGACACATAGCAAATATTCTGCATATCAGCTATTTACATTATGTTCCATAGCTGTAGCAAAACTACAGTTTTGAAGTAACTATGAAATAATTTTGTGGTTGGAGGTCACATGAGGAACAGTATTAAAGGGTTGCAGCATTGGGAAAGTTGAGAACCACTGCTCTAGGCTGGCTCAGGGGCTCAGCATTTAGGACAACAGCTGAAAATGGCTCAGCCTAGGTGGGTGCTGGTCTCTGGCACCAGACTAACTTGTGCTGTGTCTCTGGAATAATCTTGGACCAGACACAAACAATCTCTAAGCCCCAACTTTTTATTCTTTTTAAATCTAGGAGACGGTTTCATTTCCCATATCAGGCAGGTGAGGTACTTGGGAGGATGGAGACAATTACCCTAAAGAGTGGTTCTCAGACCTAACTGCATGGTGCAATTGCTTAAGAGATTAAAAATCCTCTATGACTTGGTACCATTTTAGAATTGATTCTCTTCCTGAGCATCACGTTTTCAAAATTCCTCCAAATGCTTCCCACATGTAGCCAAGATGGAAAAGGTGCCTGGGAGGTCTCAGCACAGAGCAGCTCAAAGAACCAGGTCTCTGCTAGAGTGACAGTGACAAAACTCCCTGCCCACCAGAACTTCAGAGCTCCACACAGGGAGGACTCTGGTCTTCTGGATTCAGGGGAAGGACCTTCTGCCTTCATCCTCCTTCCCAGTCTACCCAGAGCTTCCACTTCAAGTTTTCCAGAAACAGTGACCTGAGGAGCTACAGAGGAAGTGTTGGCATCTGGCTGTCATGTATCAGCTGGCAGAGCCAGACAGTAGGCTCAAACACATGGTGACTGGCCTTCCAATGGGGCTTCTCTTTGCCTGGATGCCTGTAAAGAAGGAAGGACCTGTCATTATTTCTCCCCTAGATATGAAGAAGGCAGTGCTAAACAGGACTGCCTCCCCTGTCTTGCTAGTTACAGCTGCAGGGAAGAAATAGGACAAGGCCAGCCTGATGCCGTTCGCAGGGTCAGGAGCGGTGGTCTCGGATACCCTTGCCTGACTGGACACCTCCATCAATCCCTCCTGGCCGCCTAGACACCCTGCTACCTGCACCCTGCATCTGGCAGGAGGGATTCCCACGCCCCTAAGCCCACTTACTTAGTAGAGGGTTGTGCTGGAATCTTAGAGACCCTAACTTCCTGGCCTAGGAGAGAATTTAGCCCCAGAAGAAATACCTCAGTGCCTGGCTGGCCACTCCGTTGTCTGTCCTGGCTCTCCAGAGTAACAGGAACTCCAGGCAGACAGTCCTTGGTCCAGCAAGGATGAGCCTGGAGCCTGGTGTGTGACTCCCAGGACAAGTGGTTCACTACACTCTGGGTTTCAGTCCTGGTTATAGACTGACTGCCCTAGCTGGAACCTACCTCAGATAAGGCTCGGTTTCTCCAGGTTTCCATTTCTACCAAGAACTCAACTCTGGATTCCTACGCACTCTGGCCATTTATGACCTAGGGCAGATTAAATCATCTCTTGAGTTGTTGATCAGTAAAATGTGACAAGCTACTCCTACCTTATAAGTGACATGAGGAGGGAAGGAATGTAAGGCGCTGCAGTGGAGAGCATATAGTAAACATATCCTAAGTGTTGGATATTATTAATCAAGTAGAGGTTGCAACTGCATCAGCTGAGGTGATCGAGGGAGATTTCTTGCGTTAATAAGAGACTGCCAAATGGTATGTATTACAGTCACTATTATTCCCAAGGATCCATCTCCCCTACCGCCGCCTCCCCATGTATGTTCGTTCTCTTCCTTCACCTCATCCTCTCTCCTTCTCCTCTTGTTCTTTAAACCTTCCCATACTCAGCATCCCCCAAAAGAACTGCTTATTTTCCTTCCAGACTCCCGGCTCCCGGAGGTGGGGAGCAGCTCGTGACTTAGTGCCCACTGGTAATTTCCCTGGGGTGTTGGAAGGGTCTTAGCACTGTCAGACTAATACAGCACTTTTGTTTGCAAGAAGGCAGTGAGAAAATTACATCTTGGGCTTAGGGAAGAGAAGAATAAACACGTTCACAGTAGGACTCTTCGGATGTTCATTTTTTTCTCTCTCTCTTGGTTGTTGATGGTCCATTGCAGACTGATGTGATACCGATGTGCCTTAATATTAATGGGTCAGAGCTGAGTAAGCACGGGGGCCCGAGCAAAAGCAAGGCAAGATGCTTATTGTCACTTTCCCCAGCTGGCTCTCCAAACCCCACCTCTGAATTCTGAAGGAAAACATCTTCGGGATGGAGCTTCAATTGGAACAGCCTAGCTCCCTCAGTCATTAATATTCCGTTTAAACAAAAAGCGGGGAGTGTCCCTCTTGCTTGAGATTGGGGTGGTAATGTCTAACCCCTTACATGTCGACCTCAGCCAGGCCTTCCAAACTGCCCACACCAATAAATGTGTCATAAAAGTCAGTCTTTTAAAAATGAGGTTAGATTCACCTAGTTGCACGTGCCCTCCCCAATGCACTTGCCTGGCAAAGCAAATGGTAAAATGAGTTACTGAAAAAAGGCACTCCCGGCCTCTGTTTACCCCCTCTCCCCACTTTACCCATCTGGTGCTTGCTAGCCTGGACTCCCTGCCATCCGGTTCCAGAGCACTGCCTCTGGATCTGAAGGCCAGTAGAGTCAGCATACCTTCTTAGGGGCTCCTCAAAGTCTAAAGGAGGGCACAGCCAAGTTTGTACATTTTAGGGGAAAAATCTGCCTTCTGCCTCCGTGAAAACTCAACTCGAACCCAGAAGCAAAGGCTGGCAGCCGTGGTAGCCCCAAGAGAAGGGCTCAGAGCCAGAAAATTGGTGCCAGGCAGAGAGCTTGGTTTGCGTGTGAGCCCCAGGGCGTTCACAGTCTCGCTGGGGCCGTAGACAGTTGTTTCTAAACCCCCGAGGGCATCGCGGCACCCAGGGCGCCATTTCTCTTGGATGCTTTTCCTCCTGGAGGTGAAGGGCCAACAAAGCAGTCTCCCATTGGCGTTCCAGTGCATTGCGGGTACCCCGTGTAAATACATTTCGTGAATGTTAAACAACAACTTTATTTGCTTTTGTGTAAAAAAGACTAGCAAGCAAACACGGAGCCATCTTTCCGGGCCTCTCTTTGCTAGCGTTTACTCGGCAACACGCCTGCTTGTGGCCCGGCTGAAAGCCCCAGGCTCCCATCCCTCCGCAGCTCAGAAGAAAGCCATTGCAGGGTTTATCAACTCCCTCCCTAGGACCTCGGGTTTCATCTCTTTCTCCACCGCCCCCCCCACCATGTTCGGTTTGTTTTCTCAAGACCTAAGCAATTTTTAATGTACTCTATACTTCCCGCTTAACCCTCATCGTTTATTGTATAATTATAGTTTCAAAGTGATTATGTAATTAAAATCATGTTTCGTTAAAACAGGACTTCAAAAGGGCGGCAGACCCCCGCTCTGGCATTATTTTCTAGTGATGTAATAATTTCCCTGTGATATTTAAAATAAACACATTAGTTCAAGAATTCTAAACATGTCTCAAAGCATATAGTAGGCTTGATTGGCACGAGGCTGGCTTGTAAAGAAATGGTAAAACCCATCACTAGTTTAATATATTTCTATGCTCCCATGCAGGGTAAATTACAGGATAATGGGGCGCAGGCGATGGTAAGCTCTGTTTATATAATCCATTTCTTCACACGAGTTCCCATTGCCTTCCTTTTCCCTTTGCTGTGTGTGGTGGTTCTCTGATCCCCTGACCTCGGCCATGTGTTTTCACTTTTTCTTCTGATCTCAATTCCATGACCAGCGGGGAATAAAATACAAATTGAATAGTAACCATTCACAGGCCGCTCTTTTCAAACTGTTGTTAAAACCTCTTTGTCTTGTCTAGCGCTTGATAGATAAATGCGTTGTTTTTCTCCTGACTTTCCCCCTGCCTTTCTTCTTCTACTTTTTTCGCCCCTCCTCCGCCGAGGAAAAAATAACCCTCCTCCAATTATACGCTTTAAAAATTAAAACCCACACCTCCTTTCAAACCATCTCCTGGGCGTCCCGCTCTCTCCGGGTTGGCCCATTGGTTTGGCGGCCGCAGGATTCACCACGTGGAATAAAGGAACGCGGCAGCTGAGCGGAGTGGGGGGAAGGCGCGGTGCCCCCGTGTGAGGTCCCCGCCATTGTCCCCTCCTGAAGGTTCATTTAACCGAGAACCTGTACTGCCTCTGATCTCCTCGCAGAGCTCCCAGGATGGGCCCGACTCGCTGGGGCGGCCCCTCCTAGGAATTCCTGGGGGCAGGGGGGCCAGAGAAGTTGGAGTGATGGGGGGGACAAACCTCCCACTTCGCCCTTCACCCGTCCGCCTCTTTCCTTGATGGCTCGCCCAGCAAGGAGGGCGAAGTGGACCGGAGAACGAGCTGCTTTCCAGCTTACGTCCCCAAAGCGACACAACGCCTCCAGGTTTCTGAGCTGCCCTTCCCACATCCCTGTTGCTTCCACCTCCGGGGCAGCTGCTCCGGCCGGGTCAAGCCAAAACAACTAAAAGTAACTCGGCGCTCGGCAGCCAGCCCCTCTCTTCCCAAGAGCTTCCCTGGAGGGAGGGAGGGAGGGAGGTCAAGGGCGCGGCTCGTCTTTGTCACTCCGCTGCCAGCGCCCGGGGCGGGCGGAGGGCGGGCAAGGACCTTCTCCCGCGGCGCGGGAAGGCTGGGTTCAGCCTCTAGGATTGCACAGAGCATCTCTTAGCGAGTAGCCTGCGCCGTCGGGTCTGCAGCAGAGAGCGCCACCACGGGTCCCCGCGGGCAGTGCCGGCGGGCGGGCGGAGCACGGGGCGGGGCGGGGAGCTGGGTACAAGCACGGCTGCCGCAGGCCGCCAGGGTAAAGTTTCCCGGGCGGTGCTGGGCGATGTCGCCTGACAGCGCCCTTCGCCGTGGGCCGCGTACCTGTAAACTGAGCCCGGCTCACATGCTTCACATTAAAGCTCCGTGCCCGGTGCCTTCGTGCCTTTTCCCCCCTTCTTCTCCTCCAAAAGGGTTCTTATAAACTTCCCTTCGTTTATCTAGCCTGGTTTTCATTGCTCCAGTTTTGCATGGGTTGACTTTGTTTAGTTTATTAACCCACGGGGTTACTTTAACTAAACATTTGGGCTGAATACTTTGGGATTGGATTTCAACGTTTTCTAACGAAATTACGGAGGTTTTTGAAGCCGCACAGAGAACGCTGTGTTGAGTTTATTAGTCAATTTAACAGACTATAAGTGGGGGCGGGGGTGCGTTTAGGACAGTTCTAGTTCGTACCCACCCGACCGAAGAAGCTAGCCAAGCCTTGGGATAGGGTTCCACCCGCGGCCGCAGTGCACCCCGACCTGGCCTCGGGGCTCGCTGGATTCCTCCGTTCGCAGCCTGGCTCCTAGCTGCGCCAAGCTCTGGCCCACGGAACCTAGGCAGGCGACCTAACTGGGCGACCCAGAGAGTCCCTCCCGAGAATTCCACCTCCTCTTTGGCCAGGAGGAGGTTCTGTTTGGTGCTGGCTTGGTGGCTTCCCGTGAGAGGATGTGAAAGGAAACCTGGCTGTGGTGGAATCTTCCAGAAAGAGTGAAGACCAGTGAATATCTGCCTGAGGTGGGCTTGAGGGTCGTCAGGACAACCAACTGGCCAGTTCATCCCCGGCCATGATATTCTACCAAACTCACTGGCTGCTTCTACCCTAAACTTAAAGAGCTGGGACATCCCGGGGATTCGACGCAGTGGGAGGCGCAGCCTCCTGCCTCCCACCTCCAGCTTAGCTTGAGCCAGAAGGAAGGAAGCTAACTCCTCTTAGCCTGAGAACAGGGAATTTTCTCCACCACTTCCTGCCACACATAGACTCTTGGCTTTCAGGTTTGAGCCCTGGTGCCACCCAAAATGCCCGTGAACTTTATGCATCTCAGACAAAACTGAGAGCTGTCAAGTGGGAAGACTCAGAAAGTAGGCTTCGGGGGAGGGGCTTCGGTTTTCTGGGGCAATAGTAGGCAGGAGAGGAAAAAACATGGTTATTTCTTATCCTAATTCCGGGCTGGATGCACGAGTGTCACTCCGTGAAAACAGGTGTTTCCCCCACCATGCCCAGTTTACAAGGCTGCCAAAAAGGTTTTATTTTATATGCAAGGTCAATATTGGAAAGAGTCGAAATTAGTAAAATAGGAAAAGAGTCCACTTTGTACCTCAGCCTCCCCCAGTTTCTGTCGCTGGAGGAAACTCCTGTTTGTTTTTCTTGACTTACTCTAGAGGAAAGAAAAGACTTTGCACAAAACCTAATGCCCACCACTTCGTTCTGTGCCTCACTTCCGCCCTCTGACACCCCCTGTCCTTGCTGATTCCTCTGATTCCTCCGGGCCTCAGAGAGGTTCTCCTCTGCTAGCAGCTCAGCCTGTTTCCCTTGGCCAATACCTCTCCAGGCTGATGACTGGAGACCCTCCCCACTGCAGATGTCCATTGCATCAGTGGGATGGTTAGTTATTTGAGTTGGTTGGTTAGCAGGTTGGTTGGTTAGCTAACGATCTGGTTGATAGGTGGTTGCTTGGTAGGTAGGTCAGTTAATTAGGGAGTAGTCCCTCTGCAGACTTACCTCCAGTCTGACTTAACACTTCCTTGGGATAAGCTCTGCTCCCAACCCCTCCCTGACTAGGTCATGGCAGGAAGCCCTTAAGAATCTTTGGGGAGAGGTCTTCATGTTTCTCTCCTCTCCTCCCCTCTAAATCCAACCCCCCAGTCTAATTCCCAGCTCTGTAACAGAGCACCTACCCTCAGTCTCCCCTTCCCCCATCTCCTCCTCTCTGACCTTCTCCCCCAACCTTCCTTCCTGGAACTCATCCCATCATCCCAGCTTCTAACACCAGCAGGCAATCCCTGGGGACAGGAAGGCCCACAAAGAACACCTGGGAAGCAGGTAGGCTAACAGCAGGTCCTTATCTCTCCCTGCTCTCCTCCGGAGCCAGTCCCTGATGCTCAACCATCTCAGAAGCATGCCACCTGCTGCCGCCTGTCCTTCCTCTTTGCCCCTGTCTCCAGGTGGTCACCCAGATCTTCTCCTCCAGCCTTCCTCCCCTTTCCTTCTGTATCCAGCCCCCAGTCTCACACCCAGCCCTGAAGCAGACTATCTGTTAGGGTCTCTCCTCACTCTTTCTCCCCGTTCCCAGGGGACTCCAAAGATCCTGGTGGAACATCCTGATTCTTCTTCCCTCCCTCCTAGAACAAAAAGAAGAAATCATATCCAAAAGGGCTACAATGCAAGAAAACGTGGAACTAAAATCAATAAAATAGAAACACACAAACAAAACACAAAGAATCCATGAAACAGTTGGTTCTCAGAGGGAATCAGTAAAAATGACAAACCCGTACCCAAATCCTTAAAAAGACAGAGAATATCCAAATTAACAAAATTAGAAATGAAAAGGGGGACATAACAGTAGACACTGAGGAAATCTAGAGACTCATGAAGACACTGAGGAAATCTAGAGACTCATGAAGACATACTTTAAAAACCCATACCCCACAAAATTAGTAAATCTAAAAGAAATGTATAATTTTCTCAATGCATATCACTTACCAAAGTTAAATCAAAATCACATACAATTTAAATAGACCTTTAACCCATACTGAAATGGAAGCAGTAATAAAACATCTACCAACAACAAAAAAGTCCAGGGCCAGATAATTTTAGCACAGAATTGTATCAGACTTACTTTCAAAGAAGAGTTAGTACCAATGCTCCTCAAATTATTCCACAAAACAGAAATAGAAGGAACACTGTCCAGTTCATGCTATAAGGCCACTGTGACCCTGATACCTAAATCACATAAAGACCCAACAAAGAAAATTATAGACCAGTTTCCCTTATGAACATAGATGCAAAAAACTCTCTTTTGAACTGAGTCCAAGAGCACCTGAAAAAGACCATCCTCTAAGATCAAGTGGGCTTCATCCCAGAGATACAGGGATGTTTCAACACACATAAGTCAATAAATGCAATCCCCCATATAAACAAACTAAAAGACAAAAACCACATGATCATCTCATTAGATGCAGAAAAAGCCTTTGACAAAAATCTAACACTCTTTCATGATTAAAGTCCTGGCGGGATTAAGCATTCAGGGACACATACCACATAAGGCAGTTTGCAGCAAGCCCATACTCAATGTCAAATGAAATGGAAACTCAAAACAGTTCCACCAATATCAGAAACAAGACACGATTGTCCACTTTGTCCACACCTATTCAATCTAGTACTTGAGCAATAACACAATGTAAGGACATCGTGGGAATACAAATTTGAAAGGAAGAAGTCAAAGTATCTTTCTTAGCACATGATATGATAGTATACGTAAGTGCCCCTAAAATTCCACTTGGGAACTCCTACAACAGAGAAACAGTTTCAGCAATGTGGCTGGGTACAAAAGCAACTCCCAGAAATCAGTAGCCCTCCTCCATACAGATGACAAATGGACTGGGAGAGGAATTAGGAAAACAACACCTTTCACAATAACCTCTAATAAAATACAATATCACGGCATAACTCTAACCAAGCAAGTGAATGACTTGTATGATAAAAAATTTAAGACATTAAAGAGAGTAATTGAGGAAATACCAGAAGACAGAAAGGTCTTCCATGCTCATGGGTTGGTAGGATTAAGATAGTGAAAATGACCATCCTACCAAAAGCAATCTATAGATTCAGTGCAATTGCCATCAAAATTCCAGCTCAATTATTCACAGATTTTGAAAGGACAACTTTCAGCTCCATACAGAAACACACACACACACACACACACACACACACACACACACACACACAAAACAGAGACATCAAACAACGGAATCAAATCAAAGGCCCCGACTCAATTCCACAGACCTATGAACACCTGGCTTTTGGAAGAAAAAAAAATACACACTGGAAAATGAAAGCATCTTTATCAAACAGTGCTGGTCAAACTGGATGTCTGCATGTAGTAGAATGCAAATAGATCCACACTTATCACCATGCACAAAACTCAGCTCCAAAGGGATCAAAGACTTCTGCATATAACCAGATCCACTGCACCTGCCAGAAGAGAAAGTGCGGAACAGCCATGAATCCATGGGCACAGGAAAAGACATTCTGAACAGAACATCATTAGCACAGGCACCAAGATCAAGAATTAATAAATGGGTCCTCATGAAACTGAGAAGCTTCTGTAAGGCAAAGAACATTGTTAACAGGACAAAACTGTACCTGCCAGTCTGGCCAGGTACCATCACCACACCAGCCCCAAATAACACACAGAGTCTCTGTATTTGATATAAATGTTGTTGGCCAGTTACTAGTTTTTTATTGGCTAAATATTAACCCATTTCTATTGATCTAAGTATTTCCACGTGGTCTTATCTTACCGGAGAGAGGGGCTGGCATTCTTCTCTCTCTGTCCTCCATCTTGGATCTCCTCCCTCCTACTTCTGGAATCCTCCTTGTCTCCTAGTCCCACCTATCTTTCTTTCCTATTGGCCAACATTGTTTTATTCATTAACAATACAAGAAACACATTTACAGAATGACATCTCCCATCACAAAATGGCTGCCTATAGAATGAGAAAGAATTTTCACCAACTCTACATCTGACAAAGAGCTGATATCTAAAAAATATATAGGACACAAAATAACTAAATATTAAGAAAACAAATAACCTAATTATAAATGGGATGTAGGTATAAACAGAAAATTCTTAAAAGAGGAAACTCAAATGACTGAGAAACACTTATGGTAATGTTCAACACTCGTGGTCAACAAGGAAATGCAAATCAAAACTACTTTGAGATTTCATCTTACACCTGTCAGTATCTGAGTTCAACAAAACAAGTGACAGCTCATGTTGGTGAGAATATGGAACAGAGTGAACACTCGCCCATTTCTGATGGGAATACAAATTTGCACAGCCACTGTGGAAACCGGTATGGTGGTTCCTCGGGAAGACAGGAATCAATCTACCTCAAGATCCAGCTAGACCATTCTTGGAAACACCCAAAGGATGCTTCATCCTATCAGAGACACTTGCACAGACATGCTCACTGCTGCTCTAGTCCAGAAATTGGAAACACCTAGATGTCCCTCAACAAAAGAATGAATAAAGAAAATGTGGAACATTTACACAATGGAGAAATACTCTGTCATTTCAAAAAACAAAAGCATGAAATCCACAGGTAAATAGATAAAAAAAAATCATCCTAAGATAACCCAGACACAGAAAGACAAATATGATATGTATTTGCTTACATGTGGATACCAGCTGTTAAGTCAATGATAAAAGTCAAGTCAAGCTATAATCAATCAAACCACAGAGGTTAGTTACAGAGCAAGGACAAAGGGGGACAGATATCCCCAGGAAAGGGGATGGCTGGGGGTGGTATGTGTGGCTGGAATAGGAAGATCAAGTGGCAAAAGGAAGGGGGAGGGGGAGTACAGAGGGTGCTGGGTGAGGAAAAACAGGGAGTGGTACAGAAATCGAATAATACATATATGAAAGTGATCTCACTGAAATTACCAAATAATGGGGGAGACAGATTTCCAACTGGACATCTCTCGTCACCAGTGAAACTTCCAGTACCAATTACATATGATTGAGAACCCCCAAACAATCTAGGCTGTTGGGAAGACCGTAGGTTGCTCTCCACAAACTGATGACAAAGCTGCATTGATGAAGGCAGCACCTACACACGTATTGAACATGGAGAAGATGAGCTGGTGACTACACAGGGCCGTGACACGTACATGGTAGTGCCTTTGATATAGGAAGGCACTCTTTATGCTACCAAAGGAGAGGTACAAACATCAAGCCGGCTACAAATCCTTTGATCTACAATGGTGTCCTGCCTGCAAGATATGCTAATTCAGTGGAGGCACAACGCTTGAGGGAATAACCAACAAATATCTGTTTGGACTTAAGGCACACTCCATGAGGTAGAACCCATACCTGACACTACTTGGGTGAACAAGTACCTGGGAATACATTGTCTAGGAACCTAGGGCAAAATCAAATACTACCGTTCTAAAATAAATAAATAAATAAATAAATAAATGCCACCACCAATAAATAAATAAACAAACAAATAAATAAAGTGGCAATAAAATGACTCCTAATGGCATTCTATTATACTCATAATCAGTGCCTTGCTCAACCGTTGTCAAAGAAGCCTCCTTCTGCAGCAGATGGGAACAAATAGAGAGACCCACAGCCAGACATTGTGCAGAGAGTGAGAGACACTGAAACACTCAGCCCCAAACAGGATTCCTCCATCAAATTCCTACCCTCCTGGCTCAGGATGCTCCAAAGAAGAGTAGAAAGAATGTAAGAACCAAAGGGGATGGAAAACTCCAAGGAAACGCGGCTCAGTAAGTCAAAAAGATAGAGCACATACCAACTCACAGAGATCAGACCCAAGCAGCATGCACAGGGCCTGCCTGCATGGGTCTGTACCAGATGGGATTCTAGAGAGCAGAAACAAGTGGACACAAGCCCCACCCCTAACCCAGAAGCGATGTCTAATTGAGTTTGCACGAAGAGACTCTCACCGGGGAAACAAAATTTCTCTTAAGGGTTAGGCTGCACGCCCAGGGGCAGATGACCAGGAGGGAACAAAGCCAGTGGCATCTTTGGAGGTTCTTTGTCTCAATGTCCTGTCAGGGCTTTTCCTTTGTTTTTAAATTGTCTTATCATATTTTATACCTTAAGTTTCATTTTACATATATTTCTCTCTGTTTTCACCCTGCAGGTACTCTGTGTACCTATTTTGGCTCCCAGTTCAGTGTTTTTATGGGTTCTGGGAAGAGAGGGAACTTGGGATGAGTCTAGGTACAAGAGAGACACCAGGGAGGCACAGAGCAAGTCGGACAAACAGAGTGAGAGAGTAAAAAAAACACATGGCCGAATGTTAATTAAGTTTTAAGGACTAATTGACTAATTGGAAGTAAGCCTAAGCTAAAGGCCAAGCTTTCATAATTAGTGATAAGTCTCTGTGTCATTATTGGGGAGCTGGCAATCTAAAAAAAAAAAGGAAGCCCAACTGCATCTGAGTGTGGGAACAAGTGGGTCTCTGAATCTCTATCTGTTTCTTGCTGCTTTTCTTGGGCTCTTTTCCTACTGTTTGCTTTGTACCATTCCAATGTGCTAGTTTTCATTTTATCTTATTACGTTATTATCCCCTAGAAGCCTTCTCTGTTTAAAGGTAACTTATTTATTTTTGTTTTAAGTGCATTGGTGTTTTGCCTGCATGTATATCTGTGTGAGGGTGTCAGATCTTAGAGTTATAGACAGTTGTGAGCTGCCATGTGGGTGCTGGCAATTGAACCCAGGTCCTCTGGAAGAGCAGTCAGTGTATTTAAACACTGAGCCATCTCTCCAGCCCTGCCTATTTCTTTTCTAATGAGAGACAGCAGGGAGGAGCATCTTTGTTCATTTATCCCCCCTCAAGTTCCCATTAGCACAGCCTCACACATCCAGCCAGTGGCTCTGAACTACTGGGTATCAGAAGATGCCACAGGAGCCCTGCTACTCTGAATAGTAGTCTGTCCATGCCAGGACATTTTTAAGTCCCGGCCCGCCCTTCAGACACATATCAGCGATGAGCTAGAGCTGGTGTGGTGGTTTGAGTGGGGATGGCCCATACACTCGTGTTTCAATACTTGGCCCATAGGGAGTGGCAATATTAGGAGGTTCGGTCTTGCGGGAGGAGGAGTGTCATTGTGGGGGTGGGCGTTGGTGTCTCATATGCTCAAGCTGCGCCCAGTGTGTACAGTCTGCTGCCTTCGGATCAAGATGTAGAACTCTTAGCTCCTCTAGCACCGTGACTCCTGCCACGATGATAATGGACTAAATCTCTGAAACTGTAAGCCACTCCCAATTAAATGTTTCCTTTATAAGAATTGCTGTGGTCATGGTATCTCTTTACAACTACAGAAACCCTAACTAAGACAGCTGATCTGACTAGTTTTGATGTTTCACAGTCCTGATTTCCACAGAGTCTAGGAAGTATGTCCCATCCTGACCACTGTAGGAGGCAGTTACAAAGGGTTGTTCTTCATTCAACCAGTATTATCTCCCCACCGATAAACGCTGGTCCCCTGACTACAGTGAGAGAGGAAACGGGCAAAGACCCTTCTCTCAGGAGCCTAGAGGGACCGCAATAGATGTTCTTGGGGCTCCACAAGTCCCCAGGCTCAGAATTCATCTCCAGCTCATCTGGTTCCTGGGTACCTGCTGTGTCTCTACAATAATTAGCTCAGTCTTGTGGTTCAGTGTTTCACCTCCAAACTTGGCGGATTTTGTGAGGCTGCCCAAGTCCACATGCATTCAGATCCTCTTAATGTAAAATATTCATATGATCCGGTCTGGAAGTTCAATTGTGATTATAAAAGGAAATCTGATCAGTTCTGTGGAAGAGCAAAAACAGACATAAGCTCCTCTCTCTGCTTCCCACCCATGAAAAAAACAAAACAAAACAACAAACACCCTGGAAAGAATCTGCTGTTAAAATAAAAAGCAGCTGGCAACAGGCCCATCGTGTGTGATGATAATTAGACAAATGTTTCCCAAGGTTGAGATGATCTTGTGAAGACAGCGTCGGGAGGCGGGGGCTTGGGAAGTGGGGGAGAGTGAGCGCCTGCTTACAGAGGGGTTAAGTGATAACACAATGTCATACAATCTCTAATTTGGTACCTTTTGTTTATTGTTTTTCCCCATGCATCCTGGGAAACAGGTCTTCGGCTAAGAAAGTGAAGAAACCGGAAGGCTTTGATTTACAAAAATTAAAGCCATGACCAGCTTTGGGTTGAGCTTCAGTCCTGAGCCTGGAAAGCCTCACCCTCCTCCGTCTCCAACCTTTCCTGCCCCGGGGAAAGAGTTAGGAGTCTTAAGTTAGTGCAGTGTTTCTGCCATCTGGGACCCTGACTTGTTTGACCCTATCCCAAATTATTGTAATCCTGGATCTGGAACAGATATACAGCTGGTCAGGACAACATGGCTGCCTCTGCTCCTGGGTGGCTTGTGATCAGGAGAGCAGGCCCGGGGGAGGGGGGGGATAGGGGGTGTGTGGGGGGGGTGGAGGCTCAAGAACAGAGAGGAAGCCAGCACCGTCAGCAAGATGCCTCTCTTTACCACTTCTGTGCTCCTCCTTCGATATTAGACATTTACACGTTAGTGAGAATATGAAGGCATGTGCCAAACCACCCAGAGTTATTTACATTTTAAGCTTAGGCTTTGATTTCAGATGAAAGAAATGCATCCTCATTGAAAGAATTCCAAGTATGTGAACACACAGAAGAGGCTGTTGGTGTGAAAGAGAATTGAGGGAGAAATGGGAAATTCTCTGCTAAGCTATGGAGAGTGCTGAGCTGGTGGGTAGCATGGGGTGGGGAAACTACAGTAAAAGTAGAAGAAGGAAAAATGGTGGGGAGGGTATTTTTACTTAATAAGGGAACCTACCTGCTTTGTGACTCTAAGGGAAGAGACTCCTAGAAAGATGGCTGGTCAGAAGCTTCATGTGGCAAAGTCAGGAGTCAGAGTGAGAGATCTGAGGTGGGAAGTGCAGACCCCTGGCTGCAGCAGGGAGACCGCCTCTGTGTCAGAATTTACCACAGGCCTGTGTCCTCTCTGGATGGGAACCAGTGCTGGGCATGCTCAGAAGCTGGGGTGACTGGGAGATGTGTTCAGTGCCCAAGCGCATCAGACCCTGTATAGGCTTTGGACTTGCTTAATACTGTGCCAGACTGGTCTCCAAGTCCTCCTGCCTCCGCCCCTGAGTAGCTGAGACTACAGGCGTGAGGTTTTAAAATATAAAATTGTTTCCTGGGTGGGCATATACACCACAAAAGTATAAATGAATGCAGAGAAATATAAAGATAATAAGACAAACTCAAACTCTGTCCAGAGGTATTACAACATTTGTAAGAACCATTGGCTTATGACTCTCTCCATGCATGGCTACGGAGAACTCACCATTTACAGGGCTACAGAAATTGAAGGTACTTAACATCAATGAGCTTCCCCTCCCTGATGGGGCCTGCATGCCTTTCCATGCCAATGTACACCTAGAATAAAGATTTCTCTCTTTAGTCTCTCTGCCTGTCTTCCTGTCTGTCTTTGTTAGTTCTTTGGTATAAAATACACTGAAGAGCGTGCAAATCATACATGTTTTGTATAATGACTTTTCACAAGCACACACCACAGCTACAACCCTTTGTAGCACCCACAACCCCCCCAAACACACACACCCCTTGTCCCTTTGTAACCCTAGCCCTTTCCCAGATGAGCACTCTTTGGATTTGCTATAGCCCGAGATTGGCTGGGCCTGGGTGTGAACTTTACATTAGTGCAAACCTGTGGAGCACACTCTTTTGTTCCTTCTTTCACTTGTCACCCTGCTTGTGAGCGTCACCCATGCTGTGTGTGTGATGCTAACCCACCCTCGTGGCTATACGGTGTTCAATTATACATGAAAGGAACTCATGGCATATTAAAGATGTGTTACATTCTTTTATGTTGCAACCCATTTGTTTAATGATACAAAGATGTGTTGCGTTCTTTTAGGTTACATTTGTTTAACTCTGTGAAGCTGTGTTACTTTGCCTGTCTAAAACACATGATTGGTCTAATAAAGAGCTGAATGGCCAAAGCTGGGCAGGAGAGGGGTAGGCAAGGTTAAGAGAATAAATAGGAAATGAGAGAGAGAGAGAGAGAGAGAGAGAGAGAGAGAGAGAGAGAGTAGGGAGGAGTGAGAAAAGGGAGGGAGGAGGATACCAGGGGCCAGCCAGCCACAGAGTAAAAAGGAAAGAAAGACAAATAGAATAGAGAAAGGTAGAGGCAAAAGGTAGATGGGATAATTTATGAAATGCTGGCTAGAAACAAGCCAAGCCAAGGCTGGGCATTCATAAGTAAGTCTTTGTGTATTTATTTAGGAGCTGGGTAGTGGGCCCTCAAAGAGCAAAGAGGGAAAACAAAACAAAACAAACAAAAACAGGAACTGAATTTCATCTACCATTGCTCACTGAAAGTTTCCAGTTTGGGTCTATTTTGAATGCAGCTCCTGTGGACAATGTTGGAAGTGATTTTTTTTTTTTTTTAGAGAATGTTAGTACATATTCCTGGGGTATATACAGAGGAGTGGAGTTGCTAGACCGTGGGATGTACACTGACTTTCAAGGGACACTACCAGATGTCGCATCCTTTGTAGTGGCCATGTGGAATTCTTTTCTACTCATGCACCACACTCACGTATTCCTTTAACCATATTCCCGCAGATGGGTGTTTGTGGTGATATCTTGTTTATGATATAACAAATACAGCGTGCCCGGAAATCAGAGTGCAAAGCTAGCCACACTAGTTAGCCATAGTGGCCAGGCGGTGGTGGTACACACCTTTAATCCCAGCACTCCAGAGACAGGGGCAGATAGATCTCTGTGAGTTCAAGGTCACCCTGGGCTACATGAGATTGAACCTGTCTAAAAGAGAAACAGAGCTCTCACAAAGGTGACTTGGAATCACACCTCTTTAATCCCAGCTCTAAGGAGGTAAAGACAGCAAGAGGTACGGTTGGGCAGAGATGGAAGGAGACAGGAACTCAGCAGTCTAGGTAGACAGTCTGAGGCAGCAGTTAGTCTGAAGCAGTCTGGGGAGGCAATCTGAGGACAGGATTGACCCTTCAGTCTGAGGTAGAAGTAAGAGCTAGTAGCTGGCTGCTTTGTTTCTCTGATCTCTCACCCCCTACCCCCCACTACACCCCCGACCCCTGCTATCCCCCTGCCAGCCCAATACCCGACTCTGGGTTTTTATTATTAAGGCCTATTAGAATTCGTACAAAGGGTGTTTATTTATTTTTTTTCCCTCACTTCCTCCAAATAAGAGCTGAGTCACCAGGAGACTGACACCTGTGCTTACATCACTCAGGGCCTTCCCGTGGTCCTGTGGTTTAGGAAATCATCATTTACTGGGTCACTGAGCACACAGAAGAAAGGTCAATTTTTGTCATCCTCAGCACAATGTTTTTATGGACAACTCAGAAGAAGTCCACCTACAGAATGCGCCTGTCACCTCAGTCCCCAGTCCTGTAGTGTACGAAGCCAGGACAGTGTCACATGCCCAGCTGCAACCTTCTCCAGTGTCCACGCCACCAAACCAGGCGAAGCGACCATTGAGCTAAGAGCCTCCATGCAAGGACGGTTCTAGGTCTGAGTCTGGCTTTTTGAAAACCACAGAATGCACTCCACGGCTCATGAATGAAAGCGGTATCAAGGAAGGAGCGGTCTCACTCGGTTCGATCAGCTTCATCTTTAGTCCCCGGCTCCTGCCACCGCATTGCGTTCCTTGATATTCTTTAATCCAACAAGTAGATTAAATTTGACAGTTTTTCTTAGATCTATCTTATGCTTGGGAGTGTTTTGCCTGCTTGTCTATGTGTACATCACATCTGTGCCTGCTGCACCCCCTGGAGTTATGGATGGTGGTGAGCTGCCACGTGGGTGCTGGGAACTGAATCTGGGTCTTCGGCAAGAGCAACAGTGCTTTTAACTGCGGAGCCACCTCTCCCGCCCCCCCACCCTCCACCCCCCATGTACGTCCCTTTATTCAAAAGGAGGCACAGGACCCACACTGCCCTGTCTTCTTTTGTCTTATCTCTTTGACCAGGAGCCCCCTTCCCATCAGGACACAGGGAGCACTGAGCATCATGTGGTCCCGTTACTGAAGGTCTGGGCTATCCCACAGTTACTTGATCACATCCTTGTCGTTTAATCTCTCCCTTCAGTCCTGCTTTCTGTTTGTTTGTTTTCCAACACAGCTGGACTGGCAGCAACAGAAACTGCCAACTTTCCTCAAAGGAAGGAAAATAGATAATTTGGCTACTTTCTCTCACTTTCATCTGTGGGAGAGTTTTTCAATTCCAGCTGTCCAGTTGGTCACAGAAAGGAAGTCAGTGACTGCTTTTGGCTTCATCAGCTACGCTACAGTAGCCTTCAAATAGCTTGCTCCCCGAGCTGGAGCTTAGACATCTCTACTGGGGGGCAAAGGTCTTCTCGTGCAGTTTCCACTGGACCCCTCTTTGTGCGGACACAAGCACCAAGCTCCCAGGAGTCAGTGTGGTGAGAGGCTGAGGGAGTTTCTGTTCTGTGAGAGCCTGTGAGGTGATCCAGCTTACCCCACCACACGCTGAGGTCTGGGTGAGGAGAACACAGACTGAAAGCTGAAAATAAAACCCAGAAGACAGTAGCAGGAGACTTCATCTTCAGTACTCATGACACTTTTTCAAAGAGGCGATGTTGAAATTGGTCTATTGGAAGATCTGGCAGAAGAAGGTTCTAGAAGAAAGTTAGGGGCTGGGTGGTATCTTAGTGATAGTTTCTGTTGCTTCAACAAAACACCATGACCAAAAAGCAAGTTGAGGGACAAATGAGTTTATCTGGCTTACACTTCAGCAATGCTGGTCATCACAGAAGGAAGTCAGGGCAGGATCCCAGAGGCAGGAGCTGATGCAGAGGCCATGGCGGGGAGCTGCTTACTGGCTTGCTTCCTCTGGTCCGCTCAGCCCACCTTCTTGTAGAATCCAGGACCAGCAGCCCAGGGATGCCACCACCCACCCTTCCCCACTGATCCGGAGCCATTTCCTCAGCTGAGGCTCCTTCCTCTCTGAGGACTCTAGCGTGTGTCAAGGTGACACAAAACCAGGCAGGACAGGGGGTGTTAGTATTCAGGCGTCTGCACTGGCCTACTCTTGTGGTTCTGACAGGATAAGTCCTCAGCTGCAGCCACTAAGAGCACCACCTGTGAACATTCACTACGTTCCCTTTTAAAAGAGCCCTGCCCCTTCCATCTCTCTCTCTCTCTCTCTCTCTCTCTCTCTCTCTCTCTCTCTCTCTCTCTCTCTCTCTCTCTCTCTCTCTCTGTTTCTCTCTCTCTCTCTCTCTCTCTCTCCCCCCTCTCCCTCTCTTTTCCTCTCTTTCTCTCTTCCTCTTCCTCTCTCCCTTGCTCTCCCTCTCTCTCTCCCCCTCTCTCTTCCTCTCTTTCTTCCTCTCTCTTTCTTTCTTTCTTTCTTTCTCTCTCTTTCCCTCTCTCCTTCTCCCTCTCTTCCTCTCTCTCCCTCTCCTCCTCTCTCCCTCTCTCTCTCTCCTCTCTCCCTCTCTCTCTCCTTCTCTTCCTCTCTCTTTCTCCCTCTCTCTCTTCCTCTCTCCCTCTCTCTTCCTCTCTCTTCCTTGATTTCCTCATCTCTGCTCTATTTCTCCCTCCATCTCTGTCTCTCTCTTCTCTTGAGCCATTCCTGTCCCCAGAGGCCTGCTCCTCTCCCCGCCCCTTCCCACTCATTTCCCCCAATAAAAAAACTCCTCCGCCCAAGCTCTGTCACATGGTGTCTTCCTCTCTCGTGCCACTTTTTAAATTACAAGTGGTATGTCCCATAACCAAGTAAAGGTGGCTGATATGGCTGGAACAGTGATGGATGATAAATAGATGGATGGATGGATGGATGGATGGATAGATAGATAGATAGATAGATAGATGATATTAGATAGAGATAGATAGATGATAGTGAAAGGATGGAAAAATATAGCCTAACTCTCCAATGACCACAGGAAGCTAGACATTTAGAAAAGCCCCAAATACCTTAAATTCAAGACCCTGTCCCCTGCCAGTAAATAGGTGAAAGGTCACACTCCTTACTGTTTAGGACAGGCCCTTGAGTATGTGATCCTAGCCTCTTATGTAAGATAACAGGAAAAAGGCTAACTAACTGCTTATCTGACTTCGGTAACTGCTTGTGAAACCCCCGCCCCAGTGACCTATCCTAACTGTCATTTGTTACCCCAACTAGGAGACCGTGCAAATGCAGACCTTCGGGACTATAGAAAACTGATTGGTCTATAAAGCGCGGGCTTAGATGACTTAAAATGATTGGTTTAAAAACTATAAAATGGTTTAAATTGATTGGTCTGCACCACGCGGGCTCTTGATGCTTTGGGCTGATTGGTTTGCTATGTGCAGGCTTTGTTGTAAACCCTATAAAAGCTGTCTCGATTCTGCACTCAGGTTCCTCAGTCCTCTACCCCTGCGTGGCGTTTGACTGTGGACCCCAGTGCACTTGGAATTAAAAGCCCTCATGCAGTTTGCCTCAAGACCGCTTCTCATGAGTGATTTGGGGTGTCGCCTTTCCTGAGTCGGAGCCTGAAGGTCCATGCTCTGTGGGTCTTTCAGTAGGTACATAGACAGACAGACACAGAGACACCAGAGAGTGTCTTACTCTGTAGCCCTGGCTGACCTGGAACCCTCTTATGTAGACTAGGCTAGCCTCAAACTCATAGACACCCACCTACTGCTGCACCTCGAGTGCTGCATTTAAAGGCATGCACCACCACATCTTGACCAGAAGTCAGCCCATACTGAGTAAAGACATCAGTGTCAGCCATCATGGGCCTCCCTGTAGAGCTCATCACCAAGAGAGTAACCTGAGCGGGGAACCCTTAGGATTCCTGAGCCGCAGATATGTGGGAGTGGAATCTGCTGATACAGAAAGGAAGACTGGGCCGGGCGGCCTGTGAAGCTGATTCAAGCAAACTAGAATGCCTTTCACCATATTTTTCTCATCACACAAGCAGTTCATTATACTCAGTGGGCACAGGAGGTACGTCTGCTGACTACGTTTCATTTGTTCATTCAGCGATTGTTTTATTGAGCATTGAGTAGAGTTCCATGTAAGCAAAACAGGCATAGGACTCAGTGTTGGGCGCTAGCAAGCTGGATTGTGAAATTTACAGTTCCATGTATCACTTAATCCATGTTTTAAAAACTGGCACTGGCTTTTGTCCAGCTCCCGCATAGCAAAATGAGGAAGGTCCAGGATCAGTTTTCTTACTCCTGCATTCTTATAACTGTCAAAAAGTTTGAACAAAGCCTTTGGGGATCTCCGTCCTCGCCTGCTCTGTGTCCATGTGACTGTGACCTTTGTTTTCGTCCTCTGAAAATTAGACACGAAGATCCCCTCATCATCATGCTGTGGGCACGATTGGTAGCATATACAGAGTGATGTGTCTAGTATACACAAAGGCTTAATGAACGGCCCTGCTGTGTGCTCTGTGGGTACAATAAAATTGTGTCAGGTCTGATTTCTGCTTCACTGGGGTTCAGTATCTACTCAGGAGACCAGAGTCAAATGCAAGAACTAATTATGGACCGGGACCTACCAGCATATAATTAAGCGGTCTGGTGAATTGTACAGGGCTAACTATAAATGCAATCGGAAGTCAGCAGAGGAAAAGATGGATTTGGGATAGTGGAGGGTTGGATTCATGCCTGGCCTTGCAGGAGAAGCTCAAGGGGGGTTAGGAGGGCTCCTAGACTAAGGAGTAGGCAGGAGTGGGCCTGGCTTGTCTCATGGGATAGAGCTAAATGATAGAGGGGAAACCAGGTCATGGCAGAGCATGGGGACCCCGTGGGTACATAGCATGTAAGGAAATAGGACTTCCATCTTTAAATCCTGGGTAGGCCAATCTCAGCCAGAAAAGAGGAGAAGGCCCTCCTCTGGAGAAGGATGGCTGGTGGGTAGGGAATGGCTGCTTTTAATTAGAGTTGGTATAGGAGCCCCAAAGGCCAGCATGGACAAGAAAGGGTCTTTAGCTGTGTAAAGAGCAGCGTTTTGGCTTGCTCTAGGGGTGCATTACCTAGTTTTCCAAAACCACCGGGGGCAGTTTGTCTTTTCAAGTCAATCTCAAGGTATTCCCTGCGAGTTTAACCATGGAAATGGGTGCGTTCGGTGTTTGTGCCTGTTTGGAACAAGATGTTCCAAAACATTTGTCAGAGGCGTGGAGAACATCCCTACTGCTATGGTGCCCTCTTTCTGGCTGATCTGGGATGGGGACTCTCAGGACACTGCTGCCTCAATGCAGAACCAACCTCAGGGATGTCTGATTTCTGTGTTTCTGTATCTCTGCTTTGTGTAGGTAGAAGTGTCCATCATAACAGCTTTCAACAACCTGTGGTCAGGCATACCCAATACACAGAAGAACCCTTTTGATCCTAATTAATTAAAGCTAGGGCCCAAAGGGTTTCAAATTATATATTATATATCTTTCTTCAAAGCCTAAAAAAGGTAGGGGGGGTCACAAAGTAAGGATTGATCCATCATTCCCAAGGGAGGATGTTATCATCACAGCTGGGAACCTGAGTGGAAAGCAGAAATGCTCAGTAATCTAATTATGCTATCAGTGTTGAAAAATATCATGTTCCTAGCTCACAGATTTAAAAATAAAAGCAGACAACCATCAGGTCATCTGCCTGCCTGGGGCTGAGGAGAGATCCAGCAGGTCAGGGACCTATGTTTCGCTTACGCATCACACTTGGTGGATGCAAGCAGAGCAGCCATTGGTGAGATGACAAATTAAGCTGCTCAAGAGCCTTTTATTAAAGTTACTTACTTTAAAAACCATTTTAAATTTATTCCTTGATAGTTCTATATATGTATATATGGTATCTTGAGCAAAACTACCCTAAATTCCTCCTTTCACCCACTCCTTCCTCCTCCCAGCTTCTCTCTCTCTCTCTCTCTCTCTCTCTCTCTCTCTCTCTCTCTCTCTCTTTCTCTCTCTCTCTCTCATTAACTAGTTCACTGGATACAATTAGTGCTTCCTGCATGCTCATGGGCGTGGGACCGTCCACCACCACCAGCGAACCCACCAATAGAGAAGTGACTTCATCTTCCCCAGCAGCCATAACTTCCAGTAGATCTCAGCTAGGGGTAGAAGATCGTGAGCCCCTTCTCATCCAGGTGGATTGTTGACTGGTATTTTTCAGGTCTTATGCTGATAACCATAGCTATGACTTCATGAGTGTAATGGCTATGTCATGTCTGGAAGACAGCATTTCAGAGCCCTCTTCACCATTCTCCTATTCCTGCTTTCTGTCTGCCTCCCTTTTCAAAATGTTCCCTGACTTAGAAGGGGTTGAGACGTTATAAAGGTTTCATTTAGGCTGAGCACACCACAAGTACTTATTTGTGGCACTTCAACCATCTATGAGTCTAAGCTCTGATGGCTGCCCACTACACAAAGAAGGGTCTCTGAGGAAGGTCGACAGTAGCACTCATCTATGTGTATAAATATAAATAAATATAAATATAAATATTTAGAAGGCAGTTTGACTATGTGCCCATTTAGAAAAGCAACAGTAGTAGGCTCCTTTCTAGCATCTGTGGCACAGAGCTTGTGTCCAGGCATGAGCTCCTTTTCGTGGAATGGGCCTCAAATCCATGCAAAGGCGGGTGGTTGCTGCCTTACAGCGATGTCACTAGTGCCCCATTAGGAGCTCTTGCCCGAAAGGCCAGTTTTACAGTATTCAGGTTCCACCACTCTGTAAGTCAATTGACGACTTTTCTCTCCCATCATCCCACATGGATGGCATCTCTATGATGATGACAGCTAGTCATCAGGGAGGAAGTTTCCAGGTCAATTCCAGCTTGATTTCTTGTGCCCTGCAACCAAACTGTTGTGTCTTCAGCAATAGGGTCTTGCCAACCAACTATGGCAGGTAACCAAGAGTAGTGGTCACAGTTCATGTTGTTTGAGGACCTCCTGAGGCTTCCCTGACCGATTGCTCATAAGGTAGCACTGATGATTTTTATTTATTTATTTTTTTTTGTGTGTGACTGGTACAGAGATTTTCACTCAACAGTAGAATTACATACCCATAGAGGGTATATCTGCTCGGACCACTTTAATTTTTTTAGTTATATTTTTAATTAGCTTACAGAGTAGTGGGTTTTCGTAAGGCCTTTCCAATACATGTTTAATTTTAGTTAAACCATCCCCCCCACCTTCCTCTTCATCCTCCCTTCTATCCCCAACTAAACTGTTACCCTCCAGCATTCCCACATCTCAACTTTTCATATCACCTGTGTGCTAGTATCTGCTCTTAAGACAGTTCCCCCTCCTCCTTCTCACATACCCTTTCCAATGTCCCCATCTCTACAACCCCTCCAAATAAAACACAGGGATCTAAAATTTCAAAGTTGGGATCCACGCATGACAGGGATCACATAGAGCGTGTCCCTCTTGGCTTCCTAGCTATTGTGAACAGAGCAGCAATGAACACAGATGTGCTAGTGTGTCTGCCATAGCATATGAAGTCTTTTGGTCATGTTCCAGGAGTGGCATAATAGGCTGTACTGCAGTTCTGTCTTAAATTTTCTGAGAAAGCACCCCACTATTTTCCATAGTTACAGCACTAATCTACTCTCCCACCAACAGTAAGATAAGACCACATGGAAATACTTAAGACTAATAGAAATGGGCTAATAATTAAGACAGAGCTAGCCAATAAGAAGCCCTAGTCATCTGCCAACAGTTTAATAATTAATATAGTGTCTGTGTGTTTATTTGGGGGGCGAAATGGCTGGGGGAACCTCACGTTACAGATCTGCCTGTCTCTGCCTTCCAAATTTGGGGATTTAAGGAGTTCACCAGCATCCCTGGGCTCTTGCCAGCATTCGTTGTTATGTTCTTTCTTGATGATAGCCACTAATTTGCATTTCTTTGATGCTGAACACTTGTTAAAAATTTTCTCAGCTATTTGTGTTTCCTCTTTTAAGACCTCTCTGTTCAGTTCCATAGCCTATTTTTAAATTAAGTTGTTTGTTTCCTTGGTGTTTAGTTTCGTGAGTTCTTTGTATCTTTCAAACACGAATCCCCTGTTAGATACATAGCTGTCAATGATTTCCTTTCATTCCTTAGACGCTTTTTTTCAATATGTTGAGTTTTCTTCGCCCTTACCATTGTCTGTATCTTGAAGTGTATTTTCTTCTTTCTTTCCTGTTTGTAGCCCATTAATTTCCTTCTCTTATCTTATTGCTCTAGCTAAGAATTCTAGCACCAATATGGGTAAGAGAAGAGAAAGTAGATATCATTGTTTTGTTCATGATTTTGGTAGAAATGCTCTGAGTTATTTTTCCCCCTATTTAATATAATATTGACAATGGGTTTTTCACTTGTAGCTTTTATTATTTTGAAATATGTTCCTTCTATTCTGGGTTGCTTTAGGACTTTTAACATGAAGACACGTTAGATTTTGTCAAAAGCCTTTTCTTCTTCAATTGAGATGGTACTGCGATTTCTGCCCTTGAATACATCTACGTCATCTAAAACATTTATTGATTTATGTACATTGAACCATCCCTGACTCTGGAATAAAGCCAGCTCAATCATTGTGTATGATCTTTTTGATATGTTCTTAAATTCAATTTGCAAGTATTCTGTTGAGAATTTTTCTATGTTCATCATAGAAGATCTGTAATTCTTCCTTCCTCCCCTCCCTCCTCACTTTTTTCTTGCACTTTTACATGCTTCTGGTAACAGGGTAATTCCAAGAAGGGTCTGGAGGATTACTTCCTTTAATTTGAGAAGCATCGGTGGTAATTCTTTGAAGGTCTGGTAGAAGTCACACTTGAGGTCACCTGGGCCTGGACTGGTTTTAGTCGGAAGAGTTCTTTTTTCTTTCTTTTTTCTTCCTTTTTTCTTTCTTTTTTCCTTCCTTCCTTCCTTTATTTCTCTCTTTCTTTCCGTTGTTGTCATTTCTCAAGACAGGTTTTCTCAGTATTGCTTTAGAGCCTGTCCTGGAACTCGCTCTGTAGATCAGGCTGGCCTCAAACTCACAAAGGCCCGCCTGTCTCTGCCTCTTGAGTGCTGGGGCTAAAGGTGTGGTCACCAAGGCCCAGTTGATTGGAAGAATTTTAATTACTGCTTCAGTCTCACTGCTTGTTATAAACATGTTTAAATTGTCTTGTTGCTATTTAACATGGTAGGTCATGCACATATAGAAATTCATCTGTTTTTATTTAGGTTTTTCTAATTTAGTGGAGTATTTGTTTTTAAGGGAAGACCTAATGATTTTCTGAATTTCACTGGTATCTGTTGTATCTGTTCCACTTCCACTTCAGATTTTATTAGTTTGGTCTTAACTCTCTTCCCGTTAGTTTGCCCAAGGGTTTGCTGATCTTGTGTGCCTTTCCAAAGAGCCAACTCTTTGTTTCCTGTATGCTTTGTGTTAGTTTTGTTTGCCTGCCTACTTGCTTGTTTCCGTTTCATTAATTTCTGTCTTGACCTTAACAGTTTCTTTCCATTTACTGGCTTGAGGCTTGGCATATTCTTCTTTTTCCAGGGCTCTGAAGTATGTCATTAAGTTATTTGTTTTCAATTTCTCTGACTTCTTAATGTTGCCATGGAAAGCTATAACTTCCTTCTTAGGACTGTGTTTCAGTGGATCCCATGGGTTTGGTATGTTGTATTTCCATCCTCGTTTGATTCTAGACATTTTTAAAATTTCCTTTTGTTTTCCTTGAGGCCCCACTTGTTATTCTATCGTGTATTGCTGAGCCCTCATCACTTTGTGCATGTTCTAGGGCTTCTCCTGCTTTTGCTTCACTGTGACCAGGTAGAATACAAGGCATTATTGCTATTTTCTAGTGTTTGTTAAAACTTTCTTTGTGATGCATTTTAGAGAAAGTTCTTTGAGTTGTTGAGAAGAATGTGTATTTGGCTGGGATGTCCTATATATAATTCTTGGGTACATTTAATCTAGGATGTTATTTACTTTGGATACTTTTTCTGTTTATTTTATCAGGAAGATCTGTCAGTTGGTGAGAGCTGGGTATTGATGTCACCTATTACTGTTGTGCTGGGGTTGATCTATGACTTCACATCGCATAGCGTTGATTTTATGAAGTTGATTGTTACTGTTTGAGGGGTTGTATGTTTAACATCATAATGTCCTCTTGATGTATCTCATAATATAATGAATCTACCACTAGAACAGTGGTACCTGCTTGAGGTAGTGTCGTGTGTGTGTGTGTGTGTGTGTGTGTGTGTGTGTGTGTGTGTGTGTGTGTGTGTGTGTGTGTGTGTTGAGGTACATTTATTGGAGGTAACAAATAGACAGCTCCTGATTTTTGTCCAGCCTACTAGTCTTTGTCTAACTTTTGGGGTTATTATTTAAGGTTATATATTTATTCCTTTTGTTGCATTTGTATTTTTTCTTCTTTCTCTCTTGCTTAAATATTATTCTAGTGTGGCTTATTTTTCTTGTGGCCTTATGATGGGTTCATTTTTCCTTAGTCTGAAAGGTTCCTTTAGGTGTCTTCTGTAGAGCCAACTTAGTGGTCATAAATTCTTTAGTCTATTTTTATCATGGGAAGTTTTTAGTTTTCCTTCAATAGTGACAGATACTTGCTAAATAGAGTAGTCTGGATTGTCACTTGTCTTTCACAACTTTAATACATTTTTTATGTCTTCTTAGCTTTTAAAGTTTCAGTTGAGTAAGCTACTATCTCTGTTACGTCTTCCGTTATTACAACTTTTGATGCATCCAATATACTTCTTTGCTCTGTGTATTTGGGGTTGTAATTGTAATATGACTAAAGAAGATTCTCTTCCAGTCTTCTATGTTCCGGGTCCTAAATGCCTCCTGTGTTTGGACTGGCATCTCTTTTCCTAGCTCTGGGGAATTTTGTTATGATTTTTTAAAAAATGTCTTTTATACCTTTAGGACAATATTCTTCTCCTTCCTCCACACTTACAACTCATAGATCATGTCTTTTCTGGATGAAATATGTGTGCTGAAATTCCCACTGATATCTTAATATTTTATCTTTGTGCCTGACTTCTCCAGTTAGTCACCTTGTCTTCCAGACCAAACATTTTATCTTCTCCTTGATTCCACAACAGTTTTCTTTTATTTTTAAAGATTGGCTTACAGTGTTTTTTATTTCCTGCATTTTAGATTTTTTTCCTCCAGTATTTCTATATCTTTTCAAAACTCCCCTTTAGTATATCTCACTGTCTCCCTTTTTTATTCTTTTGTTTTTCCATGTTCTCAATTAGGAGCTTACCTTCTTTGTTCTCTTTGAACATACTCAAATTCATTCTTTTGAATTCTCTGTCTGGGATTACAGCTAACTTGCTCTTGCTAGATTTCATTTCTATAAGATTAGTAATTTGAGGAGAGAGATACGTTGTGTTTTGGTTTTTGGGTTATTTTTTTTCATGTTTCTGTGTTACTGTGTTGAGATTTGGGCATTTGGGGTTGTTTCATTGCTTGGGATTTTATCAGCTGCATACTTTCAACTGACACATTGGCACACTTCAAATGATCCTTGAGTGTGGTAGAGCTGAAGTACATAGATCAGAAAATAGCCCCCAGTCTCAGGTTGCCTGGGTGGTCCCTATATCGTCCCAGAGTAGAATATTAACCGTGAGAACAACCACAGCTGCTAGGTATTACAGCTATGCAAATGTCATACTTGCTAGTTAGCAACAGTAGCCCCTTTGACTTCAATAGCTGTTAGAGTTTAACAACCAAAGATAGTATGGAGCATACTGGGATTTTACTTATTAAGACTGAGATGGGTGAGGATAGAGAAAGGATTGAATTAAATTGGAAACTAGTTAAGGTGGGTAGAAGAGCAGTGGGTGTCTGTAGCCCCCGTGCTCTGTGGTTTTGGAATATGTAGAAGGGGAGGTTGTAAGTCCTTTCCTAGTAGCTCCTTGAACCCCTGCATCCCATGCACCCTGGCATCCTCTGCTCCCGCAGGTCCAGTGTGCAGAGGGAGAAGTTTCTACTGCTCCTCCCTGGTGGCTTAGTTCAAGAGGACTTGTCCCTGGCCTGAGTGTCTGCTCCTGGACTCCTTGCTTCCCTGCAGAGGCCTCTCCTGCTTGCCTCCCTATAGAGATCTCCCATCCTTGCTTTCCTGCAGAGGTCTCCCCTGCTTGCCTCCCTATAGAGATCTCTCCTGCTTGCCTCCCTATAGAGATCTCTCATCCTTGCTTCCCTGCAGAGATCTCCCCTGTTTGATCCCCTATTGAGACCTCCCCTTCAATCACAAGTTCATTTACAGACCTTGCCTCTTACAGGATAAACATTTACTGTGTGCTCTTAATTTTGTTTTCTTTTTTAATGTATTTTTATCCATTTGTTATTATGTGAGTGTGTGCTGTTTTCCTCAGGGTTTCAGTGGTAAAGGCATCTAATCCTCCACCTTCTCCGGAAACCTCTAAAATTGTTTGTTTGTTTGTTTGTTTGTTTTAATTTTTAAATACATAGAAAATCTTATCATCCAAACCATTTTCTTACTATTTTGATGGGGGGGGGTACACATTTACTGCTGTGTACATGTGATAGGCAGAGAACAACTGTATCAGTCCTCATTGTGTGTGTGTGTGTGTGTGTGTGTGTGTGTGTGTGTGTAACAGTCATGCGATTCTGGAGGTTAAGATCCTGTCACCTGCCATCTGGAACCTGGAGGCGTAGCCAAGGGTCCAAGTCCAAGAGCTTAGGAAGGCCTCTAAACCAGAAGGCCTGGTGTCCTTCTGGAGAAGATGGATAAGATGGACCTCCCACATCAAGCAGGGATCTCACCTGCCCTTTCTCTGCTTTTACTCTGTTCAAGCTCACAACAGTTGGGAGATGCCTGCCCCACAGGTGAGCACTGAGCTTCATTACTCAGATTCCAGATTCCAGTACTACTAATCTCTTCCAGAAACACCGGCACTGACACATCATAACACTTACCAACCATCTAGGCATCCCACAGGTGGACTCAAAATTAAGCATCCTATATGCTTGCACAAGGTGGCAGGCAGTTCTGAGCATCCCGTGTGCCTGTGCAAGGTGCACGTGTACTTTCCTGTGTGCTGGTCCTCTCCTCTGCAGGTGGATGTTGCTACTGCTGTAATCTTTTAAGCAAACATTCCACGTTCAAACTGGACATTGTCATTTTCCACAGCACTCTTCCAGAGGGCGACTGTGATTCTGACAACCCCTCGGTTATGTGCACAGCCAATGCTTACGGATATTCTTCGAGTTCCTCACTTAACACCACAACCACTCTACCAAGAATACTTGACCTGTTTCATGGCCAAGAGTCCAGAGAAGCAAAATAGCTTGTTCCAGATGTCAGGGTCACCTGATGGAGGGGTCTGTGCCTATAGCACAGACCTTCCAGTTGCAGCCCTAGCTAAGGTGTGTCTTTTGCACACCTCTCCCTCTCAGAAAGATAAATAACACGGTGGCCTCAGTGTCAGGAGTGGGGGAAGGGTGGGGCTTGAAACTAAACTTCAAACACTCTTTTCTGTCTGGACAACCATTCCCTGTCCCTCTCATACCCTTGAAGATACTGTGACCTCTGGATGCCCTAGGGCCAAGCCCTCCTCCCTGTTCCCATAGCAACCATTCTCAACAAACAGAATTACACATGGGGTTCCTTGTCTGTCACTGAGATTATTCTTGAGGGCAATATTACTTTTGTTTGACACTCACCTCTGTAGCCCAACTCTGCGGTGGAAACAGGCTGCTTCTGAGGTTTGACCTGAACTCAAATCTTTCACCTAATGCAACAACAGGACAAGAGCTGGGGGTCTGGGGCAGGGGTGGGAGTAGAGGTGGGGCAGGGGGTGACTTTTGCTGAAGGCTTAGAAGGGGATGCCTGAGGCCCTTTTTAGATGCCCCATAGAGACTTGATGGACTGCCCAGCCTTGAGGTCTTCCCCACCTCTCCCATGAAGCCATTGGCTGATTTCATCTGTTAATGTGCTGTCCTCCACCACGTGTGTGTGTGTGTGTGTGTGTGTGTGTGTGTGTGTGTGTGTGTGTGTGTATGCTTGTGAGGGTGTTGAGTCTAGAGGAGGGCATTGGGTATATTGCTATATCATTCTTCACTTTATTCCCTTGAGATAGGGTCTCTCATTGACCCTGGAGCTAGGCTGGCAACAGCGAACCCAGCAACCTTCCAGTCTCCACTCCCTACAGCACTGAGGTTTCAAGGAGACACACCTTGCCTGGCTTTTTATAAGGATGCCAGGAATTCGAGCACATGTCTTCAACCATGCATAGAAAACCCTCTTGTCACTGAACAATCTCCTGGGCAGCTTGTTCTGCTGGTTTCATGTCGTCTGCAGTCCCACATGGCTTCCACACCCTTATCTGTGACCTTGCCCTCACTGGAGATGACCCTTAATGCATTAATCATAACATCTAGCCCCCAGAAAGCACAGTCTATGTGGTCGACACTTACAAGTCTGGATATGCAGCCAGAGAGTCATGGAAAGGATGGAGGCACACTAAAATTTAGTGTATCGTGCAATCAGTCAAGCTGTAGGGCCCAGATTCACAGCCACAAAGTCTAGTTTCAGAATATATGCCTGGCACCATTAAAGGCAAAATCCCTCGAGGGTCACTTCTTCAGCCACTCCCACAGATTCAACCCATGGAACCCAGCAAAGGAGCCAAGAATCTCAGAAATCCCTTAAAGGACAGTACCTAGTCTAGACTGGAGCTGGCACATGGCTTCAAAGTCCTACTAGTTCTGCTTGTCACCTGTATTTGGCTGCTGTGGCCAAGGCTGCCTTTGGGTGCAGACCACGTCTCTTCTAATCTGCTTCCTAATAAAGGAAACAAGCAGCAAGCTCTTCCACCCCCACCCCCACTCCCCGGCCGCTTGTGAGCATGCATGTGATTTCATGCATGCATGCATGCACACGTTCATCTGTGGTAGCTGGAATTTGGCTAAGCGTAAACTGGGCCTTTCCAGGGTTGCTCTCAGTCTATACTATGGATGCCAGTAGAGGAGCTGGATGTGTATAACAAATAAGGTTTTTCCTGCCGGTCGGTCCCACCATCATGCCAGCCCCCAATAACACACAGAGACTCTGTATTTGATATTATGCTGTTGACCAGTTACTAATTTTTTATTAGCTAGCTCTGTCTTAAATATTAACCCATTTTTATTAAACTAAGTATTTCTATGTGGCCTCATCTTACCGGAGAGACGGCTCGGACCTCTGTTCTCTCTGGTCTCTACATGCTGACTCCTCCTTACTACTTTCTCTTTCCTCCTTGTCTCCTAGTCCCTCCTATTCATGGAAGAGTCTGCCAGACAGTCTGCAGGACACAGAAAAAAATGACTAAAAAACTGCCAATATAGATGGACAGTTTAAAGTTTCCTGCTTTGCGGAGGAGTCTGCCAGACACACTATGGCCTATAGGCTAAAGATGGAACATTACAGAAGAACTTCAGGTGACTGACAAGGCAAGATGTCTCTGTCATTTCTAGAGTTTATATAATATCCCTCTGTGGTCTTTGATGAAATTGAACACAAATAGTTATGGTTACAGTTTTCCTTAGTTAGGATTAAACATAGTTACATATAGGATTTTCCACTCAGAAAGATAGGATAGATGATAAAATATTTTATTAAATCTTACTAAATGCTAATGGACAAAATATTGTTAACTGTGATTCTTATTTGATAACTGTTGTGTGATATATTTTACTATGTTAAGGTTAAAGCCCTTCTTTTTATTTTAGACAGAAAAGAGGAGATGATGTGTTACGGCAGGTTGTTCCCGCCGGCGCCAGCCTGCTAGCCCGCCGCCCGCCAGTCTGGGCCCATAATAACACTCTGAGACTCTGTATTTGATACAATCCTGTTGGCCAGTTACCATTACTGTTTATGGGCTAGCTCTGCCTTAATTATTAACCCATTTCTACTTATCTAAGTATTTCCACGTGGTCGTCTTATCGGGGACCCGTGGCGGGCGTCCTTCCTTCCTTCCTGGGCTACATGTTGACCCCGCCTTCTACTTCCTCTTTCCTCATCCTAGTCTCCTAGCCCCGCCTATCTAGTTTTCTATTGGCCAACAGGGCTTTATTAATTAGTATGAGAAACATATATACAGAATAACATCTCCCATCATCTCCTCTTTTCTGTCTAAAGTAAAAGAAGGGGTTTAACCTTAACATAGCAAAATATACCATACAACAGTTATCAAATAAGAATCACAGTTAACAATATTTAGTCCATTAACATTTTGTAAGACTTAAAGAAAATATCATCTATCCTATCCTAGTAGCATTTTCTCGGTTGGATTTGTTTTGCTGTAGACAGAGAGTTGCACGGCTCCTTTAAGGGAGGTTTCCAAAATTAGCATAAGCGGCAAAAAAGCCACCTTGCTTTTAAAGAGCTCTGCTAACAATTCATTGGTGTATACAAGAGCTGCAATGAAGGTTTACACTGTATTTTAAAAAATACGCTGGCTTGGGAGAGAAAAAGAAACAGGATACAATGGTTTAAAAAAGAAAAAAGGAATTAAATGGATGGCTATGGTGGCACATGCCATTAATCCCAGCACTCGACAGACAGAGGCAAGCAGATCTCTGTGATTTCAAACCAAACCTGGTATGCACTGAATTCCAGGACAGATAAAAGTTACACAGAGAAACCCTGTCTCAAAATATGTGAAAATAGAAGTAGAATAAATAGAATAATAAAAAAAACCACGTAAAGATGGAAAACACAGAGAAATTTTGGATACTATATGCGCTTCTGTTGTCTTTAAATTATTTGATTGCTGAGAAAATAACTACTGATAAAAGAAATGCTGCTGGATTAATTCAATATATATATTTTAAAATTGCTTTGACTCCAAAATTTAAGCCTAAGGACAAGTTACTGGGGAAAAGGATTTCTATTTTTGTTTCCACAGAAAATGAAAAGCTATGGATTCTTTCCAGACTTATGTGGTTTGATCAAGCCAGACCCCCTGAAACAGCTCCTCAGGTGATCCAACATTCAAAGCAGTTGAGACAAATTCTTGCAGACTACTGCCAAGATTTCTGCGTCTTCTTTGGAACCCCATGACAGTGCCCTCTACCAGCAGGAAGTAGTTTGGAAAGAACGACGCCCAAATTCCCAAATATTGTTTATAAATGTTTGTCTTCATTTAAATGGACATGGTTATAAATGGCTATAACCACAAACAATTTTTTTAAAGGTAAAAAGGGAATTATGGTATAGATATGAATACTTTGCTTTGGAATGGATTTTCTTTTATTGATACAATTTAAGGTCAATTTTGTGATATGTATATAGATATTATGTTTATATAGCTCATTGGAAAATGTAATGTATAATTGAGAGTTACCTATGATAATTAAAACTTGGTGTTAAGTTAGTTAGGATTTCTAGATATACAGAGATGAATAGGCATTCTTCAAACCTTTCAAAGACCTACAGAATATGGCATTTAAAATGGTTTAGGGATTTTCTTGACAGTGAGGCAAAACTGCTCCTGGTAACACCACCTGCATCAGAAAGGAAGATGGACATCGAAGAAACACATTATGGAGTTTGCTTCTAATATGGCAAGACTAGCCATTTGGGCAAGGTACTGCTCTTCTGGACTGTTTGACTTTATGTTGTAGAAACTAGACATGCAGGACCCACAAAAAGGTGACTGCTGATTCAAGATGGACATTGCTACAGGATTCCTGCTTCATGGATGAGGCTGCCAGTCAGCCAGACAGTCTACAGGACACAGAGAAAAGTTTCCTGCCTTGTTGAGGAGTCTGGACATACACTATGGCCTATGGGCTAAAGATGGAACATTACAGAAGAACTTCGGGTGACTGACCAGGCAATGAGTTGTCTCTGTCATTTCTAGAGTTTATATATTATCCTTCTGTGGTCTTTGATGGAGTTGAAGACAGATAGTTATGGTTACAGTTTTCCTTAGTTAGGATTAAAGATAAGTTACATATAGGACTTTAGACTCACAAGGATAGGATAGATGATATTTTCTTTAAGTCTTACAAAATGTTAATGGACTAAATATTGTTAACTGTGATTCTTATTTGATAACTGTTGTATGGTATATTTTGCTATGTTAAGGTTAAACCCCTTCTTTTACTTTAGACAGAAAAGAGGAGATGATGGGAGATGTTATTCTGTATATATGTTTCTCATACTAATTAATAAAGCCCTGTTGGCCAATAGAAAACTAGATAGGCGGGGCTAGGAGACTAGGAGGAGGAAAGAGGAAGTAGAAGGCGGGGTCGAGATGTAGCCCAGGGAAGGAGCAGGACACTTGCCGCGGCTCCCCAATAAGACGACCATGTGGAAATACTTAGATAAGTAGAAATGGGTTAATAACTAAGACAGAGCTAGCCCATAAACAGTAATGGTAACTGGCCAACAGGATTGTATCAAATACAGAGTCTCTGAGTATTATTTGGGGCTGGCGCGGCTGTGGGTCCACGTGGCGGCAGGAACAATCTGCTGTAACAATGATGGGAGATGTCATTCTGTCAATATGTTTCTTGTATTGGTTAACGAATAAAGCACTGTTGGCCAATAGGAAAGGAAGATAGGAGGGACTAGGAGACAAAGAGGAAAGAGAAATAGTCACGAGGGGTCAGCATGCAGAGACCAGAGAGAACAGAGGTCTGGGCCGTCTCTCCGGTAAGATGAGGCCACGTAGAAATACTTAGTTTAAGAAAAATGGGTTAATATTTAAGACAGAGCTAGCTGATAATTAGTAACTGGCCAACAGCATAATGTCAAATACAGAGTCTCTGCGTGTTATTGGGGGCTGGCGTGACGGTGGGACCGACCGGCAGGGAAAGCATACTCCTTACAGATGGGGCTGTGGAGTTTGGTGGGAAGTGACCTCAGAGGGCAGCACACTACGGACTGTGCAGTTCTGCTGCCTTAGGTAGGGCGGGAGGAAGGAGCTATGGGCCTCACAAATCAAGCAGGATTTACACAGAAAGTCACTCACCGGCAGTTCCTAGGACAGAGGAAACAGGGAGCAAGACAGAAAGAACTGGACCTCCTGGGACACATGAATTAAGTCTCGGGTACCAGGAAATTCTGCGCAGCTCTTTCCCAGGGTGCATCACAGCGGTGGTGGCCTGTAAGGGATCGCCCTGCATTACCCAGGATGCTCCTGTTGGGGGTGCCTTGGCTGTCATCTGCAAGTGGGTTCTAATGTTCTTCGGTCACGAAGGCAAACTGACCCTCAGCGGCACATTGAAGACACTAATGTTCTCACTGAGCCACTGGCTGCTGGGCTGCTCACCCTCATGCCCACCCCCACCGGTCTGAAACAGAATCCAGTGATTTAACCAGGCTGGGAGGAAAGCCGGCTGCTTCCAGTTAGTTCCCTGCATGTGCCTCCTGTTGTGGGCCAGCTGGTGAGACACCGGTGTGGGCTGAGGTTTCCATGTGGATTTGGGAAGGTTCCCACTGATCTGAATGTCATGGCTGCTCTGGTATTTAAAGCTGAAATTCCTTGATTCGGGTCAACTATTTTGTGCAGAGCGAACCTGATGACAGTCTGTGGGGAATGGCTAAGAAGGAAGCTAAAGAGACGTGACACATCTTCAAACAAAGCGACCCGAGCTTGCCTACTCGCTGTGGTCATCTGCAGGGTTAGCCTAGACACTTTTCTTGCTTGGAAATTTCCCGTTGGAAATCCAGAACTCTCTGAGCCATCTTTTAAGCCCGAGGAATAGCAAGGGTTTATTTTGCTGAAGGTGGATTTGATTTGGGGATTTTTGTCACAAATAATTCATAGCCAAATCTGGTGAATCCCTCCCCCCCCCTCCAGGAACTAAGTCTGCTGATGTCATTTGGGACTTAAGCCATAAAGCACAATTATCAAGTAATGTATCTAATTTTCCTCCTGTGCCAGTTGGGGAGCTCCAGAAAGAAAAATTAGAGATAATTCAGATGAGTGACACTTTCCAACATTCTCATACCAATTTCAAAGGACCAGAAAATTTTAAACCGGCCTTTCCACTTGAAAAGCATACACATTTACGTTAGAAATTCCTTCCCCTCTTAAATAACCTGTGAGTGTGTGGGGGTTTAAGCTTATTAACCGGCACTGTTTTCTTGTATTAATCATAGGCCATTAATTTATTTCAATAGTCCAACCACTGTGCCTGTGTTTTTCCTGGCTACAGTCCAGTTCCTGAATGTACTGCCGAGCAAGGAGCAGGCAGTTTATCAAAACACAGAGCTGAGATTATTGTTGAGAAAAGCAAGGGAGGGTAAGGTTGGAGAGGGGGTGGCTACAAGTGCACTGCCTGCCAGGCCTGGAATTCTCTCTGGGCTTTCTTGCTCTCCGGCAATGTCTTGCTAGGGAGGTCTCCTATCATGAGGTCATTCCCTTGTGATTGGCTGAGCACTCACCCTTGCCTGGCATTAGACTGTAGCATTCGAGGACGGCTAAAGAGGAGAGAGACTATGGTTGCCATACCACTGATTAAACACGCTATTCAACCTACAACTCACGTTAACTATGAATGAGGCCCGACACAATCTTTTTAAACCTACCTAAAATATCATCAGGGGTTTTTTTTTTGTTTTTGTTTTTTTTTTTGTTTTTTTTGCTACTTATTTATTGGTTGTTGATCGTGTGGTTCTCGGGTGTGAATTCTGTAAGTAACACTGTGGTGGTGTAGTCTTGGGACATCAATAGGTTGCACATACCCACGAGAGAAGGAGAAGTAAGCACCGCGAAAGAGGCAAACAGGCCGCTGTCATGTCACAGCATAGACAAAGCCAGAGGTTAAAAACTCCTAATCAGTGGCGTGTGAGAGACAGCTCACAGACAATGTGTTGGGAGGGTGGCTGCAGCCCAGAGTGGTGAGGACTCTTCAGCTGACCTGAGTCCCTTTTCTTACTGATGAGTTCCCAACCAGGCCCCCAGAGCTGGGTGGGTTCTGTGTATGGGGTTGCAGCATTAGGGGAGGCATTAATCACAAACATGAATCACCCTGTTCTTTGCTTTTGGGGATGCAGTGGGGGGGGGGGGCAGGCCCCTCACTGTATGGACAGGAAATCGTACTGGGAGGAAACTTGAAGCCAGTCATTTCTCACCAGAGCCAAGCCGTTACCTGCATCTAGAGCTTGCAGGGGAATTTATTATGTTACATGGGAAGAGAATCCCTCTGGGTGGCAGGCAGGAAGAGGGCCAATCTCAGGAGCTAGGTGACCTCTGGTTCCACTAGGGCCCTGACCACCAGGAAGGGCCTTTTTCCAAGTAGTCTAACCCTCCACCAGCCCGGGGACTCCTCCTGGGCCCAATTGTGCCTAGGTCAGAAACTGGCTTGGGCCAGTATTTCTGTTCACATTGGTTTTCTCTCGGTCCAGGATGGTTAGCTTATACAGAAAACCCACGTCACATCCAAACCAGCAGGTCTGAATCAGGACCTATGGTTCTTCCAAATGCCCCTTCTTCCACGGCTGTCTTCTGGATGGCCCACGCTCTCAGCCAGGTGGGGTTCCCTCCGTCTAACCGCTTGGGCTTGCAGGCCCCACTCAGCACCTGGTACTTGCAGAGTAACCATCAGTTTTAATGCTGGCTACCGTGTCTGTCTCAGCTGTTTGAGGGAGCTCTGCTGGCCTGTTTACAGACTTCGTCAATGCTGTCCCTGTGTCCTGACACTGATGAGACAGCACTACCTTCTAAGGGAAACTATGGCTCAGCCACACCATAATGAATTGTTTCCTTCCCTTTAGGACCCTTAGCAAAGAAGAGGCCCCAGGAGCCTCAGAGGGTCGCCAGCTTCCCCAGCCGCTTTGTGAATGTGAGTCTGGATCTCACAGCAGTCTGGCCCCTCCCATCCTTCCTTCTGCTCCTTCGTTTCCTCCCTCCCTCTCTTTCTTTTTTTAGTTAAATCACTAAAGTTATTACAATGCAACTGATTCCTCAGGAAACTTTAGCGCCTCTGACTTCACAGGCCAAGCCCACTAGTGCTCTAGAAATGCCCTTTAACCCTGCATTTGAATGTCACATCTATGTGGCAAAGCGAGCCTGGCTGTTGTTGGGTTTGTTTTGTGGTTTTTTTGTTTGTTTGTTTGTTTGTTTCTCCTTCTGCCCCAAGAAAAGTTTCATCTGGAAAACAGGCACTAGAGAGTGCTAGAACCAACAGGGTTTTTTGTTTTGATTTGTTTTATAATCAAAACCAAAAGCAAGGCAGGCCCATATAGTTCGTGCAAACAAAAGTAAACCTGGGCAGTTGATCTAGAAGGGGGAATCCCCACAGGGGCAGGAGGGTCAGTATCCAGTGAGCAAAGGAAAGGAGAAAACACAAGGAGAAAGACATCGGATGTTCAAGGGGGTTTGTCTGTTCCTGGAAAACTCATCTGGACAGGAAAAGGTCCAGGCAACTTGTGTGAACAGACACAGACACATGCCTGTCAACACGTGTGAACAGACATGGATGTGTGCCTGTTTAACATGGACACACATACATCAAGGATTATGCACATAAATATCCTCCAAAGTCAGAGTCAACTGGTGGACTGGGTGTATGTGCAGCAAAGGCAAAAGGAAAGAGGGGGGAGAAGGAACATACACATATACACATGCTCACCTGGAACATGGGTAAGCAAGCATGTTGTGCAATTCATGTCAGAAGGCCATGGCCCTGTCCTGGATGGAATCTATCAACGTGATTGCACCTCAGACCTCTGTTTTTACTTTTAGTGTGATTAAAACATTGGCAGACCAGGCTGGCCAGGATCTTTGGGGTGATAGGGTTGATACCCTCCAAAGGGAGGAGAACAAGTGGTACCCACGAGGGCCTAAGCGGGGTGGGCAAGAAGGCAGGGGTGAGCCACCGGGGTTAGGGGTGCGAGGTGTAAGCACTGATGCTGTGATGAACCTCTGAACCTCAAAGTACCCAAGGCCTCGGGAATCAAATCCCTCAGCCACCTCCGGACAGCTGGCTGTCTTGATGCTGTCACCCTTGCCTCAAGCTAAGCATGCTGTCTGCAGAACACCCTGTGGTGATGATGGGTGGTCCATCATGGGGAGGTCTTGCTAGCCTGTACTCTCTGGAGGCTGAGGCAGCGGGTGAGGCCAGACTGGGTTACGCAATGAGTTCAAGGTCAGCTTCAGCCCCTACACATGGAGACATGGACGTGAGGGAGGAAAAAAAGGAGGGAGGGAAGAAGGGAAGCAAAGCCATACCAGACTCTTTAAAAACCCTGTGGAAGTCCAGGTCACCAGAGCAGAGCGCATGTCAGATGCAGGATTCTGGACTATGCAATGGCTGCTGGATATCATGCTACCACACCCATTTCCCAGACGAATGAAACACAAAACTGTATCTCATTTTCCACCATGATTTCAGGGCAAGGGTTGGTCTGGTACTTGTCCCACTCAGGATTATATGACTGTGATGAAACAACATGCCCAGAAGGAACTTGGGGAGGAAAGGTTATTTGGATTATCCTTCTACATACGTCCATCACACAAGAAGTCAGGGCAGGAACTCACACAGGGCAGGATCCTGGAGGCAGGAGCTGATGCAGAGGCCATGCCCTGTAGGCTTGTCTGCTTACGGCTGGATCTTCCCGAGACATTTTCCCAGTTGAGGTTCCCTCCTTTCAGATGACTGTAGCTTTGTGTCAAGATGTGTGGTGATACATTGTTTATGGTTTATTAAAGCTTGCCTGAGGATCCAGAAAGCCAAGTCAGCCACAGGCCATAGAAGCCAGGCACACACCTTTAATCCCAGCAGCCAGAAGCTAGGAGGTCGTGGTACACACCTTTAGTCCTAGGACTCAGGATTAAGAGGTAGACACATCTCTGTGAGTCCAAGGCCACCCAAATGTACACAAGATTGATCCAGTCCTAAAGAGAAACATCTCACACAAAGATGATCTCAGCACATGGGATCACATGTCTTTAATCCCAGCACTAGGGAGGTATATAAAACAGGAACAAGGTCAGTATCAGAAATTCATTCTCCAGGCACCTTGAGGATAGGAAGACATTGAAGTCCCAGGATCCTCCAGCCACGCTGAGGAGGGGCAGCAGTCTGAGGTTTGGGGGAGCCAGGACCTCATCAGTCTGAGATAGAGTGAGAGCTAGTGTCCAGCTGCTTTCCTGTCCTGACCTTCAGCCCAAAACTTGAACCTAAATATCAATCTCTTGGTCTTGTATTTCTTTGTACAACAAAGATGACATAAAACTTGCCAGTATGGTACTTGTAAAGGATGGGTTAAAAATGCTAATGGGTGCTTCTCTGGAAAAGATGGACATCATTTTTTATAAGACTTCACTCTGTTTTCCGAATCTTTCCCACTTACCTTCCAAGGGTGCCTTCTAGCTCTTCAGACACAGCGCCAAACCTAACAGCCCTCAGTTAAAGGGCTTGAGAAGCAAGCATAGAGCACCCATGTAGATTGGTGGCATGCAAAGCCAACATGCATTGTGGCTGAATAGATGTTTATTCAGGGAGAAATAACTTACAACAGAGACGGATGAACACCAGCAGATTCCTGGTCCCAAGGATGCCTCCGGATGCTCTTCTGTCCCCCTGCTGCAAGAGAGCTCTCAAGGGCTCCTTCCCCAGACCTAGTTCCCCCAGGTAATGTCTGGCCCTGTCCCCACCCCCAATGGGCATGGTCAGTGCCACAGGTGCGGACAAAGTGAATATCTCACTACAAACATGTCTTAGACTCATGTTTGAGGACATGCAGGAGGAGAATAAAATGGCAGAGTACATACATAGTGTCTTCTGGTAGCATTGTCCACTGACTCTCCACTCCACATGAGGTTCAGGGGCCTTTCCGGACAAATGCTGATTTGCCCAAGGGTCAGGGCTCTGAGTGGAGCAGGCTATGAGATTTTTTTTTCCCATTTTTTCTAAACTTTTTACTTTGGAGTTTTTAATCTGAGAAGAAAAGACCATCCTGGGGTGACTTCTTCAAGTGCCTAGAGAAGACCTCAGATTGTGGGGACTTTGGACATGAGTTGTTCCTAGTCTATGAACGTCTCTACAGACATAAATGGGGTTGTTTCAGCCTGGACCTGGACGCAGTGCCTGGGCTTAGCTGGGGGAAAATGCCAGCCGAGGGAGGGGGCTTCTGTGTAACTTGTCTGTGTTCTCCCTTGAATGTCCTTCCACAGCAGCTGGTGGCCCTTCCTCTCTACCCATAGAAAAGTGAAACTGTGTCCTTGTCATTTCAAATAAAAGTTCTTTGCTTTTCTGATGCTTCATCTATAGCCTTTCACACCACACCACACCTGACAGATCAGTCACATGCCGAAGCTTGCTGAATGAGTGAAGTGAATGAATGAGGCAGGACAAGAGGAATCTGTAAAGATGGAAAACACTTCAGAAATGATGAAAATTCATGAGAACTATTTTTACTGCCTCTCAGACCCTGAGGTTGAAAGGGTTAGTTTATCGTGTGAATCAATGATTTTTTTAAGATTATGATTTAGTTTTGTTTATGGGTGTGTGTGTGTGTGTGAATATTCGTGAGGGTGCCCTGGGAGGGGTTGTAGCCCTCAAAGCTGAAGCCACAGGTGCTTTCAGGCTGCCTGAAGTAGGAGCCAGTGTCACAAAACTCATGGCACTGCCCCATTTCTCCAGCCCTCTTTATCAGGGACCTGAAGTCCATGAGAATTACCATCTCACTTACATCTGTTTTCATCTCCCCCCCCCCCCCCCGCACATCTGTTCTCTGTCTCCTCACATCTTCCAGTGCTAGGATCAAACAGCACACCCAGCCTTGAGAGCTGCTGTTTTCTCTTCAGAACATTCCATACTTCTGTCTCCAGTGTCAATAGATACCATCTGTGTTTAAACCTACACAACAGTAAATGCCATGAGTAGACCCAAGATTACCACCCTGTTGGGCACGGGAGACCCTGGGGACATCTTCATTTAAGGGGGCAGAAGGAAGAGGAACCTGTGAGAAATGAGAGAAACACAGAGAAAGTTCTGAAGCCAGGATGGCACAGAAGGAAGAGAGGGGAGGGAAGTCCGCATCGGGAGGGAGCAGTTTCCGGCCCATAGGTAGGGCCACTAGGTACAATGTGACTCAGGTAAGGGCTCCTAGGACTGAGACTCAGTAGGAGGGGCCTACCGTGTGCTTTCCCACTGCCTCTGGTTCCTCCCACTAGGAAATAGAGAGATTTCACCAGATGGTGCAGTTTGTATTTTGAGAGTGTTAGGGCTGCATTTAGCTACATCTGAGGGAAGCCCAAACAGTAAGTCACAGGCAAAAAGATTGTATTTATTATTTTTGTTTTCAGGGTCTCTTGTGGTCCAAGCTAGCCTTGAACTTACTATGTAGTGAACTCCGGACCCTTCTGGCTCCATTTACCAAAGACTGAGACTACAGGCATACACCACCCTGCTCAGCTGCCAAGGATCCACCCCGCCTCAGGGACAGCAAGGATGCACGTCCCTTTGAGTGCTTATGCTACCATGGTCAGCAAGAATGTCCTCCTTGGGTTTCATTTTGTTTTGTTTGAGACAGGCTCTCTCTATTATACAGCTTTGGGTGTCCTAGAACTTGCATTGTAGACCACTCTGGCCTCTAACTCCACAGCTATCCCTCTACCGCTGCCTCCTGAATGCTGGGATTAAAGACGTGTGCACTGTCATTACTGGCCTACTCAGGCGTTTAAGGTAGTTATTCTTCCTCTAATCATCATGCTCACACTGCAAGAAAAAGATGGACGAAAGGATGAACAAATCTCCCGTAATACTGGAGTCTGTCTTTTTGCATGGAAGCCTCACTCCACAAATTGTAACATAATGTTGCTCAGAACTCAATGACGTGGTTGCTTCTACGGGTAAATGAGCCTGGGAATGGACATAGGTCATTTCTTCTGGCAAGGAAGATACTAGGTCTAGATACTAGGGAAGCAACAAGCAACATCCTTGTATAGGCTGACCATGTAGAAAAGCTTGGCTGGACCATTAACAGCATGTAGCCTTCTTAGATTGATGATATTTCCTGGTAAGAAACAAAGATATATTAAAGCAATTCATTTGATGCTAATGCAAGTAGGAAGTAAAGAATAAATCATACCCACTCCCAGGCTAGTTTTCCTCATAAAGCAGACTAGTTCCAGGTATCGGTGTCAGCTGACCCTCTGAGTTCCAGCTCTTTCCTTTCCCAGACAGTCCTCCCTTGCTTTTTAATATTACATTACTATTAAATCCCACCTTGCAAAACTTAATTGGAAAAATCCAAGCTCAGTAAGTTGCTGAGAGACTGCACCATTATCAGGGAGCCCCTTGGAGCCGGGGACTGAATTTCCCCTCCTGATGATAAATGTGCTTGAACCTGTTTAATCTCTACACTTGCATAGCTCTGGGTGATAGGGAGGGAAGCCCCATCACCCGCACGGTATGGGTCTCCAGGCTGGCCATGCTGCAGGGAAAGGCTACAGCTAGCTCTGCGGTAAAAAGAGAATCTGAGGTAGGGAACCGTTTCCTTCATAAGAGGTCATTTGGTTGCAGTAGTTCCATTTTCTCCCAGAATGCTCTGTTCTCCCAGTGGCAGGCTGTCTCCCAGGCCACTGCTCTTCAAACAGTGTGCAGAGCAGTGGCAGGATCTTTGAGATGTAACCTGAGCTTTAATTGTTTTTGTTTTTGCTTGAGACAGGATCATATGATGTAGCCCAGGATGGCCTGGAACTATTGAGTTCCCTGCCTCAGTTTCCCCGGGACTGGGATTATAGGTATGTGCCACCCAGTGCAGTCTGCCCTATATAAAGCCATCTACAGATGCCAGAGTAGATGGCGTCTCTTCTAGCCACATCTTGTCTCTGCCCTCTTGACCTACCCTCCGCATCACCTGCCCCACCCACATCTCTAGAATCACCCCTTTGTCAGCTACACATGAGCACAAGCCAGGAGCAGTTCATCCAGAGCCGCGACTGCTCCCTGGGAACAGCCCCGACGAAAGAAAAGCTGGGCAAAGCTGCACCCGTGTGCCAAGCCCTGGCTGTGGAAAGGAAAGCCGGGTTATTTCCAGGAACCGGGACAGACAAACACACACCGCCAGGAGGGCCAGTTGTTTCGGGCTCCTCCCCATTGCCCATACTCTCCGCTGAGCATGGGAGATGGCTCTGGGGAAATTCCAGCCTGTGATTCACTGAAGCAGGAAAAACAGAGCTCCTGCTCCACGGGTTCTATCCTGAACAAGAGGCTCTTAGGGTTTCCTTGGGGATCTTGATGTCCACTTAAGCCATAAACACCAGAATTGGGATATGTGTGACATAGCAGGCTCTGACTCTCAAGGCACAGGACAGAAGTAAGCTAAGACACAATACTCTCATCTTGGACTTTCACCTATAAAGTAACTTTGAACAGCTCTGAGAAACTATGAAGATTTTGTAGAGTTGCAACAAAAATTTAATGTAAATTTTCTTGTCTTTTTAAAAAAAGTGCACAAGGAAAGCAAATATACTATGTGTCTCATTTTGACCACCAAAGACAGTGTGTTCATTATCATGCTGTGTAAACAGGGCATGCTTACCTCAGGATAAAACTCTTGTAAGCAGGGCATGTATACCTCAGGACAAAACTGTCTTGCAATCTGCTTAAAGAGAAAAACACCAAGATTACAAGGAAAGCTATCTTAATACCAAGAAAACCAAAAAACTTACCACATGCAACTCATTATCTAAACGAAGATTTTTTTTCCCCTTACCATTGCACAACCAATGATTCCAGAAATACACTGGACACAGAGGCAAATCTCACTGCCCCCATCTATTTCCTTCTCCTTGGAAGGTTATTTAAAATGCCTTAGCAGAGTCATGGATTGGCCTACAATTGAACTTCACCATAACTTCAAAGGGTGTTGGTACTAATAAATTTCTCCCTGTCCAACTGGGTGTGTGTCCCCGAATGTGGTTTATATTGCTCAAAGGTTTGAAAGGCATCAGGGCGGAAGCTACAAAGGTGGCTGGGCTGTGATTCAGCTTCCTGGTGAGCACTGAATCACCAAGACAAGAATTCCCACAGTGGCACTGCAGGGCTGCAGAGAGTAGAGGAGGAGTGATGGGGAGGAGATGGTCCAGTCAGTCGGTATCCGTTAACTGCAAGAGTCGAGCCCTGGGAGGTGGACAGAGCTGTTCTAGATTGCAGTGAAGCCAGAGGCCCACAAAGGAACAAGGGCAAGACCCACCACAGCAGCAGCCAATGAGCAGAGCAAGCCAGCTGTAGCAAAGTGTTTGTGGGAAAGTCAGACACTGTGCAAGAAATGAACAGATCCTTAGCGAATTGCTCCGTTTTGGGGACCTCGAGTGCCAGCCTCAGGGTTCAGGCAAGACCCTAAACAGCAAATTCGGGGGCTGGCTAAAGGAACCTGAGGGAGAATGAATCTGCTCATACACGTATTCTTCTTGTGTCTCTTTATTCTTCAAACTTTCTCTCTCATCCCACAAGGTTTCTGTAGTGAGATATTCACCTTGTCCTCACCTGTGGCTTAGACCACGCCCATTGGGGGTGGAGACAGGCATGACCTAGGGGAAAAGGCAGAGGAGGGGGTCGGAGGCTCTCTCTGGCTGTCGGGATGCTGAGAGGAAAGGATCCCTATGTTGTGAGTTATTTCTTCCTGAATAAACATCTATTCGGCCTAATTGTTTATCCTGATCCTTATTAAACCGCAATAGGTTTCCAGTTTATATACCCATGCAGACACAGTTAGCAGTTCTCTGGCAATAGCAAGGATACCGGGCATGCTTTTTTCAGGGTCAAGAAGACAAAGACTGATAAAGTGAGTGCCTGTTATATTGCTAATGTCTCAGGTAGGGCTTGGCTGTGAAGTGCCTGGGCATATCAGAGAAGGATCAATAGAGGAAGGATCAATAGAGGAGTTTACGTAGTTTAAAATCCATTACCTGGCATTTCCAGCCTCTGGACCAAACAGTGGCTTTGTTCCCATTGATCCCCAGTAAGAATTTCTCCGGGGCCTTTTCAAGAATACAAGTTACCCAATATATATTCTGTATGTGAAAATGATTCAGGCAAATGAAAAGTCATCCTTCTGACTCCCCACAGATATATGTGCCTAGTAGATTGGGAATGTATTTATGAGATGCACACACATCTATTCAGGCTAGGGAGAGAATGCAATTAGCACATTTAAAATTACAGGCAGAAGCAACAGATATTCTGGAGTCTGTATTTCTTTCAGGCTTGGCAAGTTTCCTCTACCAGAAGTTAATTCTGGTGGGTTGGCACCTAGAATATTAATTGCTACTTCTGTAATAAATGATAAAGGCTCTCAGCAACTCAGCCCTAAATCCATGCTTCAGCACGTGTTCTGTTTAGGCCCAGGGACCTTGGACTCTGCAGCTATGGTGCTTGCTCACAAAAAAAAAAAAAAAAAAAAAAAAAGGGTTCTCGGATACAACCATTCCTATAACACTGCTTGAAGTGAATATACATTTTCAGGTTAAAATGCATAACATCAAGGTGAAAATAAGAGCTGGAAGGATCGTGATATCCCCTCACCCCTGGCTTGTCACCTACAGTGGAGATGCTGATTACCTGAGTGGATGTGCAGGGACTGTGATGTTTTCCCTTCCCTGGCTGTCACACTCAGGGAAGGGAAACTTCTCATGCTGTGTTGGAATGACCTGGAGAAGCTGCTAAAATAGGGTGCTAGAACCCAGGCCCCAGCAATCCTGATTCCACAGGAAGGCAGGGAGACAAAGAAGATATTGAGCGACACTGTCTCTACCAGTGTACAAAAAGCATTGAGTAGCACTGACATAAACATCGATGGGACCATTTGCAGTAGGGGGACTGCAAAAGGCACTGAGCGCTCATGGTCTCCATCATCAGCACTGGGGAGGACTAGGGAGGTAAAGGAAAGAATAGGATGGGAGTCCACAGAGGCTGTGGTCTAGTCTCGGTCTTGGCTTCCAAACAGAGCAAAATGCAGGGAACGGTGAGATTGTGGCAAGACCACCAGCCCTTTTAACATGAGCAGAAGACTGAAAGGGGGTTCAGACTGTGACTGTCCAAGTGGCATCTTGAGGAGCTTTCTAGAAAGCTTTGTTGTTAGGAAAGATAGCCCTGTGATGCCAAGAGCAAACTCAGGCAGTGACTGCAAACAGTCAGGGTTACACTCGAGGCCACACACTACTTTTTTTTTTAAACACAATTCCTGTTATGCCCAGGACAAACCCTTTCCTGTGGCAAAGACACCAGGATTTCCTCCTTGTCCGTCAGTGGTTTGAAAGCCTACTGCACCATCACAAGCCTCCTGGGTAGCCACCATCCTCTGTCGTGGTGGCCAGGAAGAAATGGCCCAAACAACTGTTTGGCTACATGATGTCATTTTAAAATCTGCTGTTCCAATCCCGTACTAGGCCAGTGAAAAGAGGCGGGCAGCTGTCCTATAGCACTGAGTATTTTGGCTTCAACTGGCAAAATCATATGACTCATTCCTATAAACTGACTAAAATATTTTCTTTCTTTCATAAGTTAGCCATAAGCATTAATTAAAGCATCCAAGAATATGTATTTGGACCCATAAAAATCTTCATAATGAGCCAATGCAGAAGAAACCACTGTTGAGCTTTTGCAGCTTGGAAAATGCATTTTCAAGTAACGGTGCTGGAGTTAAATTCTTCTTCAGCAAATTTAAACTCCACAAAGGAAAACAAAAACTCAGGTGTGGATCCAACTGCTCTTAAGAGTCCCTAAGACAAGGTGGTTTATTTCCCTGGAAGCAGCAGCCTAGACTGTTCCTGATGAGTGATGGGTACTTAGGTGTGAGGGATAGTGCTCAACCATACAGAGTATTACAAAAGCGTGTTGTGAAGCGTTAAGAAGAAGAATGCATCTTCTCACAGAAATACGCCATACATGTGACAGAGAGGGGGCCAGTGTGGATATGCCTCTGCCAGCAAATGAACCCAACATTTAAGTCTGCTCACCTGAAAAAGCCAGGATCCTAGAACAAGGATCTGTGAGGACCCTCTGCTTTTTCCTGAGCCTGGGGTTCTGCTTGAAAATAGGTTGTTTATTTTTCCAATAATTGAGCGTGTGTGTGTGTGTGTGTGTGTGTGTGTGTGTGTGTGTGCGTGCGTGCGTGCGTGCGTGCGTGCGTGCGTGCGTGTGTGTGTGTGTGTGTGTGTGTGTGTGTGTGTGTTCATGTGTGGGCCACAGGCACACTTATGTCATGGCACACATGTGGATGAAAAAGGACAACTTTCAGCTGTCAAAGCTTGACTCCTCCCTCTTATCGTGTGAGCTAGGCTGACCGGCCCTGGAGCTCCCGAGTCTCTGCCTCTGCCTCTGCCTCTGCCTCTGCCTCTGCCTCTGCCTCTGCCTCTGCCTCTGCCTCTGCCTCTGCCTCTGCCTCTGCCTCTGCCTCTGCCCCTGCCTCTCTGCCCCTGCCTCTCTGCCCCTGCCTCTCTGCCCCTGCCTCTCTGCCCCTGCCTCTCTGCCCCTGCCTCTCTGCCCCTGCCTCTCTCTCTGCCCCTGCCCTCTGCCCCTGCCCCTGCCCCTGCCCCTGCCCCTGCCCCTGCCCCTGCCCCTGCCCCTGCCCCTGCCCCTGCCCCTGCCCCTGCCTCTGCCTCTGCCTTCGGTCTCTCCGTGGAGCTGCAGTGGGATTACAGACACCTGTGTGGCTGTGTTGACTTTCACATGGTCCTGGGGCCCAGAGCTCAGGTCGTCAGGCCTGCTGTTACCACCAAGTGGCCTCTTCAGTCCTAATATAACCACATCTGAATGCAGGTCCTCTGTACCACGTGTCCGGCTGTCCCGCTGAGTCGGGGGATGTAATGAACCAGACGGAAAGGCACTGCCCTTCGGCAGTGGATTTTCCCAGAGAGTGTCAACTCTTCGGTAGGCGTTACAGATGGGAGCATGTGAGGTTCTAGTGCAGCTGGGTCAAATCTGAGGTATTGAGGAAGGCTTCTCAGAAGAAAGCCGAACAATCTAAGACCTGAAAAATGTAACCAGTGGCCCCACATCGAGGAATGGGAGGGCTCAAAAATAGATAGTATGTTCCAAGACAGCGGTCTGCACGCACGAAATCCCCGGACACTCACATCAGGCTGTAGGGTGGGCAGAAGTGGGACACTTCCCTCTTGGAAGAGGCAGAACTGTTTCCATTCTGAAAAACGTTGCCTGCTGTGTAGGTGAGATGTAGTATCCTACAGGTGAGCTGGCACACGGTGTGCAGCTTGGCAGGGAAGCCCATGCTAAGCACAGACACGGGGGCGGGGCGCAGGCTTGGACAGTGCGTATGTGTCTCCGCAAGGACAGCAGACCCAAGAAGCCAAGGAAGGGGGCGTCACAGCAGGAACGGGCCCAATGCTCAAGGACTTTGAGGAAGTCAGGTAAACGTCTCTTTCACTTTGTCACATCCCCACCCATTCCCGTTCCCTTCCACATCTTTTACCCGAAACTAATCCAAGTTCCAAGTCAAGGAGCTAAGATGCTTTATGGGCCTACATGTGTAAAAAAGCCAGTGTGCAGCCAGCTAGCTGCATGGTGGATATGGATACTGCAGGATGGTCTAACCTCCTGATCCGGGCCCTGGCGGGCCTCATAATCTAGGTGTAGTAGTCCTAAAATGACCCCTGCAGTTCCCACCCCCAGCTGGGCCTCTCCTCCAGGAGAGCACCTCCCACTATGTGGAGTCCAGACATAGGACACGCAGCTGTACCGAAGTACCTCACGTTCAGCTGGGGTTGACCTTGTGAATGGTGACTTCACTTGGCAGTGGGCCGTAGATGCATCTTCTCCTGGCCACTGGAACTACTGAAGCCCGCAGAGGCTGGAGAAAACAGTTCTGCGAGCTGCCTGTGAAATGGGTGGCGGTCCCTGGGCCCCAAAACGCGCTAACACACACAAAAATCCGTTTAGTGGCCCTGACCTCCACCTGCTCTACCGGCTCAGCTCAGGTGTCAAGGTTGTTGCCTTTGGAGTCAGAAACTCTTTTAGAAAAATTCAGGGCCCTACCCCTCCCTGAAAAACTATTGGCTACTGATGGGTGGGCCGCCACTGTCTTCAGCACACCAGGCTCCATGGGGCAGTTGCAAACCCATGAGCCTGATTAAACTTGGTGGTTCACAAAATAGAATAAAAAGCCATGCCATGGAAAAAGACCGGTATGCAGAAAAGGGGTGGGGGTAAGGGAAAGAGGAGAGGGTGAAGCGAGAGAAGTCAAGTTGCATTATATACAGGTATGACATTGTCGAAAAATACATTTTAAAAACTACTGTACTGCTACAACACATAATAATGTATTTGGTGGGTTAAGAAAAATATTGCTACTGTAGAGAGTTTGGAAAAAGCAAAAAGTTCTCAAGACAAAATCAAAGTGATCTGTAATTCTAATTGGCTATTTCACAAAGATACTTGCTGGGAACTACGTGGTGTTTCATTTTCCGGTTCGAGGCCGACTCATCACACACGCATGTGCTTGCACACACACTCACACACACACACACACACACACACACACACACACACACACACACACACGGTCTCCGTTCCCTCCTTCCTACTGCTGTCGCTGTCCCCTGTCTGGTCATAGCTTTCTCGTTAGGGGTTGAGTCTCCATCCACTTCCTCACCCTGCCCCTTTTACTGAGCTAAATCAGGAAATGTAAAAGCTGTAACAGAAGCCTTTTATTTCCACCCCCCATCTCTCCTTCCTCTTCTGCCAGTATTCCTTTATCTTGGAGTGTTTCCATTTTTATACAAGTTCAATTCAAAATGTAAAACAGTTTATGCTTTTCGAGTTTGATTTCCTCCCTACACTTGTTAAAACAGACCAGTCAAAGAAAAAATGTCCAGATTATGATAGATCCGCCTCCAAGTGCATCACAGCTTCAATTTTGAGCCTTAGGATAATGATCTGCCACCACATGTGGGTTATAACTTGAGGTTTCCATAAAAATGCATCTTGATGAACTGACTGCCACGGTGCCAAGTAGCTGGCGTGCCTCTGGAAGCTTCGGCCCCGCCGTTGGGGCTGTGTGGTGAGGACAGCTTGCTGGGGAAGGCAAATAACGAAAAAGATATTAGGGATGGGACTTCAGGTGTGGTCCTCTCTCCGGAGAGGTGATGTGCTCTCTGTTCTAGAAGCTAGCCTATTGGGAGGTGCGGTGCTTTAGAAAATAATTATCTTATTTAAGCCTACACTTGTCAGGGAAGCTGAGGTCAGCCACAAAGCCATCGGAAAAAGGGGGCTGGCTGCCAGAGAGAACAGTCTCTTTGCAGGGGACAGGGGGTGGGGTGTCAGTTTGAACAACTTAGCTTTTGAATCTAGTGACCTCCTGAGACCAGGAGTCTGGAAAGATTAAACAGGAGCAAACTCCCTGTTTGCAGTTGGCTCCTCCTCTCCCAATGACTCCCGACTCAAAACAAAAACAACAACAGAAATACTTTAAACTTGCCTCCCCCTCCCCTGCCCCTCAAGCTGTCTGTCATGCTTCTGCTTGGATTATTTTCATTAGGGTGTGTTTTTCTGATGGAAGGCCAGGGCCTTGTCCTTGTGTATTTGCAGAGTGCCATGTCTACTCACTGGTCTTTAGAAATCACAGACAATAAGAGGAATGCGGGGAGCTGGCAGCCCCACCCCCAGCTCTTCTGCACTGACGGTCTGCCCATGAACCAACCAGAGTGGAATATTTTTATTCCAGAGTGGAATATTGAAACATTTGTATCCCAAGAAACTAAAGAACGCCTCCGCTAAGGGGATACAAACCAGAGCCTGTGGTTGGCGCAGGGTCACTGCCACTTGCATGATTCACTGGCTGCCATGCTAACGCTAGCTAACTTAGCTAATGAGGGCCTGTTCTGTGGTCAGGACAAAGGCAGCCTGTCTGTCCTTCCCAGGGAGTGAACCTCACAACCACACGACCGGGTGGAGGGGGCAGGTGAGACTTCTCACTGTCCCTGTCCTCTCAGAGCCAGCCTCCGGGAGACCCAGAAGTCCCTGGAGCATACTAGCTTTCCTCTTGGGACAAGTTTCTTACTGCTCTCAACTCTCAAGCAAGATATAGAAGGAAAAGAATTAGGCTTCGGGAGACGCAGATCTGGGGTGTTTGGCTTGAGCTGGGGAGATCTGCAAAGCCCAGCCCCGCAGGGCAGAGAAGAGGGGCAGGAACATGTCTTCCCTTCTGCCCTCCCATCCTCCTTCTTCCTTCTCTCCCTCCCTTCCCTCTTTCCCCATTCCTATTCCTGTCCTCCCTCCAGCCTCCCCTCCCTCCCTGGCTTCTGTTTCCCCCCTCCTGTCTCCTCCCTCCCCACCTTCCTTCCCTCCTTCGCCCCTCCCTCTATCTTCTCCCTCCTCCTTCTCTCTCGCCCTCCTCTCCAATCTTTCCTTCTTCTCAACTAAATGTTGTAGTAATTTGTGTGTAGTAATCATAGGTGTGGCCTTACAAAGGCAGAAATAACTTCAAAACAACAGTTGTGATATCAACGTTGGTGGTTGAGACAGTACCTGACGTGTCAGGTGTGAGTCGGGCAGTGGAAAAGATGCCCAAGTCTTCATTACCAAACTCCCCTCCCCCAGGAGTGTGTAATGCCAGCAGCGTCCTGCATTGCTGAGCAGAGCAGGTTAGCAGGGACCTGCTTTGGTTTCCGAAGGGCCCAGGGGCAAGGTCCATGTCACACACAGAATGTATGTGTTCCTTCTTCCAACCAGGACACTCACTAAAGAGGCTGGAACAGCCCCAGGGCAGCCGCTGTCACCAAGTCAAGCCCAGTTATGGCCCCACAAGAATGGGAACATTTCTTTTGAAAGCTGAAGTAGACCAGGTTGAAAGGAATCCGGTGTCATCGTGGTCATTGCAGAGAACCCTGACGTCCACCCCAGGGAAGCACTCACTACTGTGCTGTCCCATGAAGCCACTCTGTAAAGTCCCAGCAGAGCCCTGGAGGACAGGAATGGCTGGGTTTCATTTTCATCTTAGGAGCCAACTGCAACAGCTACCCAAATGCAAACCTCACAGAGTCAGGCTCGACATCTCACTGGTAAGTGTTCGGTCGCGGGTTGGTTCCAACTGTCCTTGTTGAGGAAAAACAGTTAACAATATAAGTTTTTAAACAATTGTTACTATTATGAAGGGTTTTTTATGAGAACATTGTTCAATGTAGTCACATTTTCTTTCTAAAAATAGACAAATAAAATGATTCACAGATGTCGATTTATGAGGGAAATGGTAAAGTATATAAACTAAAACGTACTTGAAGTGGGGCAGAGCCCCTCATTAGAAACTATTCTGTAGAAATCTCCCCCACTCCTGTTTCTGCCAGGAAACCCCAAGGCCCAGCATGATGTGTGACACGGGGCTGAGAACATGTGTGCTGGGTGTGTGAGTATGGGTGCTGGCTCTAGTTGTGGTTCTTTAGAGGACCAGGGCATATGCAGAGGTAAAGATATGAACTCTAGGCAGGGTACACAGCAGCAGGAGAGGAACCTGCTGAAACCTACAGCTTCCTGAAAGACAAGTGTTCATAGTTTGTCTGCATCAGAGTCACATAGAGTTAGTTATGGTAGTGGACACTTGTCATCCTAGCATTTGGGAGGTTTCTGAATCGAAGAAAAGACTGGACTATGTATTGAACCCTAAGGGGCTGGGGAGAAAGATGGGCTGGGGGAACAAATCTGGAATGTTAGTTAAATGGAGATCCTGCCCCTATGCTTGCAGCCTCCGGTCAGTATATCTAGAGTCAAGCCCAGAAACATGCATGTGACACTTACGTTCCGGGTCACCCTATAACTGTGGAGCAGACTTGGCTTTACAAAACACTCCCAGAAGGAAAGCACTGGCCGCTTTTTCCCACTTTCAGCATCCTGCCTGCCATTGCCAGTTGAGGTCCATTTGTTCGTTTTGTGTGTGAGAGAGAGAGTATGTGTGCATGCATGGTCATGTGTGTGTGGAGGCCAGAGATCATTGCCATATGTCTTCCTCTAGTGATCTCCATCATAATTCTTGAAACAGTGTCTCTCAGTGAACTCTATTCAGCTAGACTGGCTGGCCAGCAAATCCCCCTGCCTCTGCATTCCTGGTGCTAGGGCTACAAGCTCATGCCACCATACCCAGTTTGGGGTTTTTGTTTGTTTGTTTGTTTTGTTTTGTTTTTGTGGGTACTGGGGTCAAACTCTGGTCCTGACGCTGCGTGTCTAGCACCTTATCTGCCTAGTAAGCATCTCCCCTGACCACTACCCAGCTCCATTAATTCCTAAGGGTGTTTCTAAAGCCCAAATTTTTGAGTCAGAAAAGAAGTAATTAAAATTGACTGTGCCCACATTTTGAGTGAGACCACACAGTTTCTTTATAATTAGGCATTTAATGCGCACGCTATGCTTAATCCAATGTTGCTATTGGTAGGAGATGTGGTCCTAGAGATACGGCCATATCTCTACTGCATTGTGTTACTCTAGGCCCATCCCACCTCTCTCAGCCTTAGGCCTCTGTCCCCAGGGACCGAATCTCCTGGGGCTTGAATTTGTTTAGGTCACTGAAATGTGAGTTAGAAATGGAGATGCTGCCAGGAGTGCATCTTTGGAAGCTGTGCTGTCATTCTGTCCTTCCCCTACCTTCTGTCATGGCAACAGCATCCCAGACAGGAACTACTCCTTTAATCTGGACCTGAGTGGTGGCCCAGGGAGGGCACAGTGGCATCAGAGCACACAGCAGCCAGAGGTGAGAAATAAACTTTGGTTCTTCCATGATCTATACCCGCAGAGAGGAAGGGTTTTGGCTGCAGCCACAGACTCTTACAGCTTTCTCACTAATATTGGCAAAACCCTACGCTGGGTGTGGCTCAAGGTAACGTCTCTGTCTGGGTCGGTCTGGGATTTTCTACTGTCATCTGAATGCCCTGTGTTCCACACCACTATGTGAATTATTAGGATGGCACACTTACTATTAAATTACGAGTCGTCTCGCAAATGCTCAAAGTTGAGGGTTGAAATACCAAAATGTCATCAGCTAGATCTCCGTAAGTTTTAATTCTTAGCAACACGGAACAGCTCATCATCCTCTCCTGAGCACTCTATCACTATGGCTGGGCTACAGGACCACAGCCGCACCCATGCTCCTATGTCCCTGCCTCTTCATGTCCCTGCTCTAACGAGGCCGTAATCTGTTTTATGTGCCTCTGTGGGTCAGTGGTGGCATAAAATAGTGTTTATTTGCTTCTACTTTGTGGTAGCAGAATAAAAACAATAAAAATCCACTGAGACCATGGTTTGGGGCTCCAGTACGGCCTCCATGACATTTCCTGTATCACATTATCAAGCATCTCTGTGGAAAACGGGTTTTTATTGCTTAAACATGCCGGGTCCCCCACTGTGCCCCTCCAGGATCATATATCACTGTCAGAGCACGCCTGAGAGTCCAGATGGGCGGGAGAGAAGGGGGTTAACTACAGACTAGCTCGCCATGGATCCCCCACAGGTCATAGTGCATCTGAGTTTTGTGGTGAATGACCCACTTTTTGTTTAATACGACTGGGTTTTTACCACACCGACGTCCATGTTTTCCGTGTACCATGATGTAGATGCTGGAGAGTGTGTGAGCAAGAGATGAAAGTCTTCCAAAGAAAAGGCTTGTAACTCTACTGCCAGCTGTTACTGCTTGGTGCTGAACGTCCCCGAAGCCCACGCATGTGAAGGTGTGGCTTGTAGACAGTTGTGCTGGGAGGTAGTGAGACTTTTACAGGTGGCATCTAGTGGGATATGCTAGGTCATTCAGGATGGGCCTCTGACACCCCCCACCTCCTCTTGGTTGTTTCTCCGCCTTGTGCTGCTTCTCCTCAGGCTAAAGTAGTGAGGCTGACTGACCAGGGATGGGAAACCCCAAAACTGAATGCAAACAACCTCCTCTCTCTCTGAGCAGACTGACTCAGGTATCTGACAAAAGGCTATCACACTATCTCCATGATTTGATGGTGCCCACGACTCTCAAGTCCATATTACAGGTCCAGCCTCCAGCCTAGAGGGGCTCACTCCCCAAATCCTCAATTCAACAAGTAGCCAGTGGGCACTCAGAACACTCGGGCAGTGCAGTGGGTGCGTGGGTTACATAGGAAAATGAGGAGCAGCTGAGAAGAAGAAAATGGGACCAGAGTTATGTCCCATAAATATGAGATCAGAATGTCAGCCTATAGATGCTACCAGGAAGAGACATAGCCACAAAGCACATCGTTCCAAAGGAGATGCCAAAGGGGTTTTTCCGCTTCTGGAGTCCACCTCCTCTGGGTCTGCCTCAGATTTTCACCAATGCATGGGAAGCCTGCTGTTATTTCTCTACGTTTTCTTTTCTTGGGGCCAGATCAGTGGCTAATGCCATTAACTTCATTTCAGAGAAAACAAAACCTAAAACCAGAGCTGGTTTAGGAGGAGCAGGCAGCAGGTCCTGAGGCTCTTTCAAAGCTGATGAGTCACATGAGCGATCAAATGACCGGAGAGTTTCTGGGATGAATTAGCAGTGTTCTCAGCATCCTGGAAAGCTGTATCATGCAAAGCTGCGTTGTTCTATGACTCATTCCATTCGGGTCTGCTGGGGAAGAGACGTGAAATTAGATAGCGTCTTGGTCTATCTTCCGTTTCTACAAGAGAATGCCCGAGCCTGGGTAGTTTATAAAGGAAATGGGTTTGCTTTGGCTCACGGTTCTGGAAGACTGGAACGTCCAGGGTACGGCAGCTGTATCTGGAAGTAAGTAGATGACTAGGGGAGGAGTGAGGCGAAGAAGATAATACAAGCGAAGACCCAGAATCCAGAACAAACACAGGCTGCTGAAGGGGCTTCAGGTGGCTTCAAGTCCATGCTGTGAGGTGGGAGCAACGAGGCCAGAGGAGAAGCTGGGTGACTCTAGGAGCCTGCCCGGCTTTATCCTTCTGGTAAGGAGAGTCACTGGTTGACCTGGTCTGTATTTAAGCTGCTGGGGGTGGGGGGGGGAGGGGAGGATGAGAGTGAGGTAGTGTCTTTTTCTTCCAGTTTATTTTTGTAACAACATTTGAACAGCAAGCATCCTTAGAGGGCAGAGGTCTAGTCTCTAGAGCCAGGAGAAAGCCACTGTGTCTGAACTCCACGGAAAGATTTGGGTTCCTGAGGCTTGGGTTTCTCTGCAGAGGCAGAACACTGGTCAAAGTGTGGCACCTACCCGAGTCACTCTGCAGTGCCTCTGTGGGACTCGGAAAAGAGAGAGAATGTGCGAGTTTCCTGGCTTGCTATGCTAGGAGTTAGAAAGCCAGGAGGTAAAACATCTTCCCTGATGGTTTCCAGGCAACTATTGCTGCTGCAATGATTTGGAAGCTGTTGCAGTAATCCAAATGAGGGCGTGAAATCACCTCACTTTATTTCACATAACCAAGTGTGTGGAAGTGAGAACAGACTCAAAAGATGCCAGAAGTATTTAGAGAATTGATGAACTTGTCCTTTGTAAGAGCCTAGGAAGCCAGTATTGTCAGCGCATCTTAAAACAGATGCTAAAGGCCAGTATATGTATGCAGAATGTATGCATGCATGCATTTGTGCATGTATGTATATATGTATAAATATATGACTGTATATTACCAATCCAGTGCTGTGTCTGTAGCTCAGTGCCAAACGGCTTCCAGAATGAACGAGGGACAGAGCTTGATTCTTAGCATTGTTGGAAAATAAACAAATGAATGAATAAATAAGCAAGTAAACAATAACAACCCAAACATGACAATATTTGGAAAGTCCTGAGTTTTTTAAAAGTAGGCTTTAACTCAGGCTATATGTATGTATGTATGTATGTATATGTATATGTGTATATATATATATATATATATATACACACACACACACACACATATATAATTTATGTTAGATTTTCATACATGTCACAATTGCCATAGAGAAGCAATTTAAAAGGAGGGACTTTTATCTCGGCTCATGGTTTCAGAGGTTTTTCAATCACAGCTACTTGGTCCCATTGCTCCTAGGCCCATGCAGAGGATCAACATCATGTGGTTAAGCACCCCGGCTTGCTTCATGATGGACAGGAGCAGAGAGAAATAACACTGCAGCCAGAGCCAAGACAGAGCCTTAAAGGCACAGGCATACCCCCTGTGATCTCCTCTCTCCAACTTGCCCCCACCCCCCTATAATTCCAACACACCTCCCAGCAGGCTGCTGGGAGAAGTCAGAGTCTCATTGCCCCACCCCCTACCCCGGGCCCTCAGGAACAGGTCTAGGAATGTCCTTTGTTAATCCTGGTGTCTCTCACCCTAATCAAGTCAACAATCAAGATCATTACAACGTCTAACCACACCAGCAGGCTAAAGAAGAAAATATTCACATGGTCACTTCAGTAGCAGTATAAAAAGCATTTAACAAAATCAAAACCCATTCAAAATAAAAGTTCCTCAATGGAAGGAAACTTCCTCATATGGTTAAAGAACATTTACTGGCATCATCATGGTTAAAAATGGAAATCTCGCCGGGCAGTGGTAGCACACACACCCTTAATCCCAGCACTTGGGAGGCAGAGGCAGGCGGATCTCTGAGTTCGAGGCCAGCCTGGTCTACAGAGCAAATTCCAAACTAGAAGTCCTAGCTAACAAAATAAGGCAAGAAAAATAATTAGAAGACATACAAATCAGAAAAGAATAAGATGGTCGTTGTAGACAGCATGATTATGTGTTTAGGAAGTCCTAAGGAGTCACTAAAAAATCTGGAACTAATAAGCCAGGCTAAGGGGCTGAACGGCTCAAGGTCAGAAACCTCATTTTCCATGGGTACACACACTTCCTCACACTGGCACTCTCACAGCTCTTTCCATGGTGAGATCATAACTCAGTTTGTCAATCACCCCACTGGTCTACTGGGTCTTTGAGAGCAAGAAGAAGCACGGCTCAGCCTCGCTTAGCTTAGGTATTCAACACCTTCCCTACTGCCTACAAACTCCAAAGTATCCGCTGAGCATATATCCCCATGAAGTGAGTGGGTTTCCCCTGCCCAAAAACCATCTAGTGAGAATCTCATGTCACCAGCAGTTTCCCAGCCAAAGCTCTTCCTCATGAAGACAAGGAGAAAAGTGTTTGTCTCTTGGTCACTTGTCTTTTGAGGTACGTTACTTTACTTCAGTATTTGGAAATGTCCAAAATCTGTGAGCAGATATCTGCTCATTCATTTTTAATTTGGTTATCTCAGGGAACAGCAAGAAAACCAGCAGAAGTCAGTCTGAATGTAATATGACAAACACAGAATAATCTCACACGTGGATTCTAACACTGCCTCAGTTCTTGTGCTAACAAAATGATTTTATATAATCTCATGCTGACAGTAAGTTACTGCTCATCTCCACACCAGACAAACTGCCCCATGGTCTGACAAAGAATGTCACTGTTGCCAATGACAACAATAACGACCATGTAGCAGCACGGGTGGGGCCTCTCCAAGATGGCCAGAAAGATAGAGAATGACACCAGAGAACAGGAGGGAAATGGACAGTGAGGATGGCCGTGTAAGGCATTGTGCAAAAGCTTTGTCCACTGATCCCTTCCCTACATCGGCAAACCTGTCTGCTGCCCTCACAGAAGGCTTTGTCTTGGAATAGGAAGGCCGTGCCACCTAAGAAGGAAGAAAATGCCTGCTCTTGCGAGATCAAACCACTTGAGAACAGCATCATGATTTCTTCTGTTGATGATTTAGATCCTAAATAGAGTTAGGGGCTGGAGAGACGGCTCTGCAGCTAAGAACACTGACTGTTCTTCCAAAGGACCAGGTTTGGTTCCCAGCATCCACATGGTGCCTTGCAACCATTGTAACTCTAATTCCAGGGCACCTGATGTCCTCTTCTGGCCTCCATGGGTAACAAGCACATAAAACATGCTGGCAAGACACCCGTACACATACCATAAAAAGAAATCTTTCTCTCTAAAAAGTAGAATAATTCTGTCTTCTCTGTGTAGCCCTGGCTGTCCTGGAACTCACTATGCAGAGCAGGCCGGCCTTCAAACTCAGAGATCTGTCTTCCTTTGCCTCCCAAATGCTGAGATTAAATGTGCCCCGCCACCTGGCTCTCCCTCATAACTTAATCTCACTTCTGTCCCCTTTACCTGGAATCGTTTGTCAAAACTCCTTTGCAATACTGATTGAGCATAAAAAAAAATTAGTTTATCACTAAATTGTTAGGTAACTTTTGATCCAGTAGTCTGAAACATGTTATTGTAAACACGGGCATAACACAGAGCCCAGTGTCCCCTCTCCCCAGGGTTAGGTCCATGTGCTGAGCAGTGAGTGTGTTCTCAGGAAGAAATGAGAGGGTCCAGTGTTCTCCATAGCCACATCACCTAACAATTGGTGAACTAACCACAGTAACTGGCAGAATTTAATAAGAATTCAGTTACTTTTGCTGTATCTGCGACAGACTCTTTACCATTGGCTAACTAGACCACTTCCTAAATACTCAGAGAATGGAAATTAACTTTATTAATACTTCGGAACACACAGGTGGTAAAGAAACATGAACATCTTCATTTAAATATAAGTTTTCATCTTAGTCCATCCATCTTGAATAATATATATGGTTTTTCAATTTGTATTAGTTAAGTAGTTTGGTAGGTACATTGCCTTGAGACTGGACTGAAGGTTTTGCTTATGGGTTTAGATCAACATTTAATTCTATACCTTGGACAAGATTAGGTCAAATTTTTAAAAAAGCAAATTAAAACATAGATTTGGGTTTTTTTTTTTTTTTTTTTTTTTTGGTCAGAATGCTGGAGCAAACCTAGGCCCTTGCTGTACACTTATATAATCTGCCTCTGAGCCACTCCCTAGACCAACAAGCGATGCTTCTCATTGCTTATTTCCCTAAGATGGAATCCACTGCTGTGGAATGTAAAGGGAACCTCATCAAGAAGCCAAGAGGTTCTTCAGAGCCCCATTTAAATTATCTGTTAGCATCAATTAGGAGGGGTGGTCAATGGGTCTGCACAACCCTGATTTATTTAGAGAGTGTCATATGTTTGAGAACTGCAAGAACTGTGCTAAACATAGAGATACACACTGCTTGCCCACTGGGCTCACATAAAGGGAAAAGACGCAATAGGGGCTTACCTCAGTGGGGTGAGGCTTGATACTTTCCAGATGGTTGACTCCACAGCGAGCTCAATAGAAATATCTTCAGAAAAAAGATGCTCAACTATTAAATAAGCAATGCATATACACCACGCCATGATCTGCTACATTTCTTTACATCTGGGCTGGGAGTGTCTCTTGTCCCTAGCTGCAGATGGGGTGGTCTTCTCTGTCAGCGGGAGGCCCCATTAGATTTCCCATTAGGAAAATTATTCTGGCAGGGTAAGTTCTAGAACATTGTCCATAAGTAGATGCAGGGGCTTCTCTTGGGGACGAAGAAGGGGGGAAGAGAATAAAGCAGTAAAGAAGCATGTTTCCCTTGCGTGTGGGAGTGAAGCTGAACATGAGAGTTGATGTCTTTCTGTAGCTCGGTGAAGGCCCATTAGCACACAGTTAGAAAGCGCGGGAAAGATGATGAAGCGAGGATTCTGGCATTGCTCTGAAATGAGCCAGATAGAGCCCAGAGAGCCAACAACCAGGCAGAACATGATGAGAAGGGAGCACAGGGTCGGCCCTATGGAAGGCAGGCCTGGGCAATACAATGCTTTCTTTCAGCAGCATAGGAATCCCACACCTGTAATCCGAGCACTCGGGCGAGATACCCTGGACCGCACAGTGATGCCTGTCTCAAAAGTGCAAACGCTATCAAATCCACAGTTAAGGAGTGCTGGATAGTGACAGAAATCTACTTACCTGTTGGCCGCCCCTCTGTATGTGTGTGAATGCACACACATGCCAGCACAAGTGCACTAACATAAAGAAGTGTCAGCACATGGCAATCTGGAGCCCCCCCCCCAGGGAGGAGGCTGGGAAGGCCTCGCCCAGGCCCCCATCCCCACCCAGTCCCATTCCCTTCTGCAAGTCTCCTGAGGTCTTCAGAGATTTTGGCTGCAGTTCATAGAATGCTCAAGGCCAAAGCATACTGTCATGACATCCGGGTTTTGTCACAGGCACTGTTGGAGCCAGTGAGGTGCTATCAGCCACTTCAGCTCTGTGGTGTTGACACAGTCGAGTTTTCTTCAGCCACAAAGAACATTTTCAGGATAATGAATAGAGCTGAGGGTTAATATATTATGTGACAAAACCAGATCCAGAAAGATAAATTTATGTCTTCTCTCATAGGTGGGATCTAGACTGTGTGTGTGTGTGTGTGTGTGTGTGTGTGTGTGTGTGTGTGTGTGCGTGCGCGCGCGTGTGTGTGTGTGTGTGTGTGTGTGTGTGTGTGTGTGTGTGGTACATGCATACACGTATGTATGGCACAAAGAGAAAGAGAATGAGCAGGGGAGGAAAGGAAAAGGGAGCTCACAATGGTCACAGTACATGACAGACTTGAACAAAAATATTGTGAAGTCCTATCGCTGAATATTCATAACTTATATTCATTGAAAAACAAAAAATTATGTTGATGTAGTGGATTTAATGAAAGGATTATGAATTGAATTTTTTAAAAATCAAGATCTGATGGGAGATGTTATCCTGTAAATATGTTTCGCATAATTGTTGATTAATAAAGCACCGTTGGGCCAATGAGATAGCAAGATAGGCAGGGCTAGGAGACAAGGAGGAAAGAGGAAGTAGGAGGGAGGGGTCAAGACCACGTGGAAATACTTAGATAAGTAGAAATGGGTTAATAATTAAGACAGAGCTAGCCCATTAACAATGATAGTCATTGGCCAACAGGATTTTATCAAATACAGAGTCTCAGAATGTTATTTGGGGCTCACGTGGCAGCGGGACCATGGCGGCAGGACCAGGAGGCCGGCTGAGGAAAAACATGCCGTAACACAATGGTGTCAGGACTGGGATTGAGAACTTTCACTTAAAACTTGACAAAAGCTTAAAAAATAGTTTTTAGAAACAAGGGAACAGAGACTAGCAAGACTTCTTGGTAGCAGCATTTTCTCGGTTGGATTTATTTTGCTGTAAACAGAGATTTGCACAGCTCCTTTAAGAGAGGTTTCCAAAATTAGCATAAGCTGCAAAAAAGCCGCCTTGCTTTTAAAGAACTCTGCTAACAATTCATTGATGCGTAGGAGAGCTACAATGAAGGTTTACAGTGTGTTTTAAAAAATACGCTGGCTTGGGAGAGAAAAAGAAACGAGATACAATGGTTTAAAAAAGAAAAAAGGAAGTAGAATGGATGGATATGATGGTGCACGCCATTAATCACAGCACTCGGGAGGCGAGGCAAGCAGATCTCTGTGATTTCAAAGTAAACCTGGTATGCAGTGAATTCCAGGACAGATAAAAGTTACACAGAGAAACCCTGTCTCAAAATATGTAAAAATAGAAGTAGACGAAATAGAGTAATAAAAAAGCCATGTAAAGATGGAAAACACAGAGAAATTTTGGATACTATACGCGCGTCTGTTGTCTTTAAATTATTTGATTGCTGAGAAAATAACTACTGATAAAAGAAATGCTGCTGGATTAATTCAATTTATATATTTTAAAAATGCTTTGACTCCAAAATTTAAGCCTAAGGACAAGTTACTGGGGAAAAGGATTTCTATTTTTGTTTCCACAGAAAATGAAAAGCTGTGGATTCTTTCCAGACTTATGTGGTTTGATCAAGCGAGACCCCCTGAAGCAACGTCAATGGGACACTGCAACCTTACAGACCACTACAGCCAAGATTTCTGCATCTTCTTAGGACCCCCATGACAGCGCCCTCTACCAGCAGGAAGTAGTTTGGAAAGAACGACGCCCAAATTCCCAAATATTGTTTATAATGTTTGTTTTCATTTAAATGGACTTGGTTATAAATGGCTATAACCACAAACAATCTTTTTAAAGGTAAAAAGGGAATTATGGTATAGATATGAATAGTTTGTTTGGAATGGATTTTCTTTTATTGATACAATTTAAGGTCAATTTTGTAATATGTATATTTCTCCTCTTGTTTAGGTATTGTGTTTATATAGCTCATTGGGAAATGTAATGTATAATTTAGTACAGATTATAGAGAGTTACCTATGATAGTTAAAACTTGAAGTTAAGTTAGTTAGGATTTCTAGATATGCAGAGATATATTTGAGATAAATAGGCATTCTTCAAAACTTTCAAAGACCTACAGAATATGGCATTTAAGATGGTTTAGGTTTTTTCTTGACAGTGAGGCACAACTGCTCCTAGTAACACCACCTGCATCAGAAAGGAAGATGGATATCGAAGAAACGTGTTATGAAGTTTGCTTCTAATATGGCAAGACTGGCCTTTTGGACAAGGTAGTGCTCTTGTCTAGATTGTTTGACTTTATGTTGTAGAAACTGGACATGCAAGACCCACAGAAAGATGACTGCTGATGCAAGATGGACATTGCTACAGGATTCCTGCTTCATGGAAGAGGCTGCCAGACAGCCAGACAGTCTACAGGACACAGAGAAAAGTGACTGACAAACTGCCTTTACAGGTGGACAGTTTAAAGTTTCTTGCCTTGTTGAGGAGTCTGGACACACACCATGGCCTATGGGCTGAAGATGGAACATTACAGAAGAACTTCAGGTGACTGACCAGGCAATGAGTTGTCTCTGTCATTTCTAGAGTTTATATATTATCCTTCTGTGGTCTTTGAAGGAATTGAAGACAGATAGTTATAGTTATAGTTTTCCTTAGTTAGGATTACAGTTACATGTAGGACTTTAGACTCACAAAGATAGGATAAATGATATTTTCTTTAAGTCTTACAAAATGTTAATGGACTAAATATTGTTAACTGTGATTCTTATTTGATAACTGTTGTATGGTATATTTTGCTATGTTAAGGTTAAACCCCTTCTTTTATTTTAGACAGAAAAGAGGAGATGATGGGAGATGTTATTCTGTAAATATGTTTCTCATACTTGTTGATTAATAAAGCACCGTTGGGCCAATGAGATAGCAAGATAGGCTGTGCTAGGAGACAAGGAGGAAAGAGGAAGTAGGAGAGAGGGGTCGAGATGTAGCCCGGGGTGGAAGGAAGATGCCAGCCGAGGCTCCCTGATAAGACGACCACGTGGAAATACTTAGATAAGTAGAAATGGGTTAATAATTAAGACAGAGCTAGCCCATTAACAATGATAGTCATTGGCCAACAGGATTGTATCAAATACAGAGTCTCTGGGTGTTATTTGGGGCTGGTGCGGCTGTGGACTCAGACTGGCAGGCTAGCGGAAAACAAGCTACAAAGATCTACTTGGGGGTTTTTGTTTTGCTTTGTTTTGAGACAGAGTCTCTCTACATAGCCAGCCCTACCTGGCCTGGAACTCACTATGTAGACTCAAGCTGGCCGTGAGCTCACAGAGCTCTGCCTGCCTCTGCCTCCCAAGAGCTGATATCAAAGGTGGGCCCAGCTAAGACCTACTCTGAAGCCTGTTGTCTGTAAGTAGTTTCCACACCTTTCTTAAGAACAGGGAGGTCGGTCAGTGTCAGCCTTGGGGACTGTAGCCTTTGTAGCCTTGTAGCCTTTGTGGCGTTACCCAGTGGGACTGAATTAAAAATGAGTGATGTGAAGAAAGGCAGGGAGATTTTTGCTCAGAAGTATGCCCAGCGCCACACTGCGGAAAGTGAACCAAACTTAAGGCTGGGCCAAATCCCCACAGTCTGTTTGGGTGGAAGGCAGGTCTGGGCACAGGATTCCCTTACAGGAATGCAAACAAGAGCAAACATGTCATCCGGGGATAGGGTACCTGTCAGGGAGTACATCCCTAAAACAAAAATGATCTTTGCTGGGATTAAGAAGGGGGAAAGGGCAGACCTAATAAAGGCTACTGATGACTAACGCCACTGCCTTATTTATAACAAAATTAACATCTCAGGGCTTTTAATGTGTATCATAATTTAATTCATACACCAGAATATAGATCATGAGTGGCTACCAATGTGTTTGTTGGACAGTCCTGATTTAAGTAAAATTGACTTGTAGTAAAGTGGATATATGATCTTTAATAAAATAACAAAACAACAGCAATTGAAATAGAAGTTTCTGGGCTCTGGAAGTCCCGTGTTCATGTCCAAGAAGAAACATGCTGATTTATGTGTTTATTGTAACTCAGTGGTATTTATCATTGAGGTTTTCAATCCCAGAGGGCTTTGGTGCAATAGCCAAAGTGCATTTCTGCTTCAGTGCAGAAATGTGGACGGGAGCACAGACGTAGGTGAGATTTCAGAGCTCCTCTCAGAAGGAGACAGGGTTATTCAGCAGGTGTTGAGATTCAGAACACGTGAGCTTAAACCTGAGTTTCTCTCATTACTAGTTACCTGTGCAACTCCAGACAATGTAATTGAGGTCTCCGAGAGTCATGATATGATTTGTGTCCTAGGGTTATTTTGAAAATTAACAAGCTAATTTTGTAAGCTACTTGGAATATTATAAGCACTCAATAGATTTTACTTTCATTATTATTTTTGGATGTGCCCCCATGTTAACAACTGGAACACAATGAATAAGATGCAGTTCCATGGCATGGGTAGGACAGGGTCCCAATGTCTAGAGACAGACAGAAACAGGCCATTGGATGATTCACAGAATTCACATGAACTAAGTATGTTGAACCCTGACCCTGCCTGGCCTTCAATCCATCACCATTCATTCACAAGATGGCTCTGTCTCTTTGTCCAGAGGTAACTTACTTTCAGGAGGTTGATACACTCAGCTATAGAAATTGATTCCTCAGCCGGTAGTGGTAGTGCATCCTATAATCCCAGTACTGGGGAGGCAGAGGCAGGTGGATCTCTGAGAATGAGGCCAGCCTGGTCTACAGAGGACAGCCAGGACAGTCACACAGAGAAACCCTGTCTTGAAAAACAAACAAACAAACAAAAACAAAAAAAAGAAAAAGAAAAAGAAAGAAAGGAAGAAAGAAAAAGAAAAGAAGGAAGGAGGAAGGAAGGAAGAAGGAAAGAAAGAGAGAGAGGGAGGGAGGGAAGAAGAGAGGGAGGGAGAAAGAGAGAAAGAGGGAGGGAGAGAGAGTGAGAGAGGGAGGGAGAGGGAAAGAGAGAGAGGGGGAGAGAGGAAGAGGGAGAGGGAGAGGGAGGAGGAGGGGGAGGAAGGAAGAGATTCCACACTGGTCAGGCCCCTGTCTGTGTTGATCATCTTGGACCAATCTCTGGGTGAAGAAGGGGATGGAGGGTGGGGATGGGGGTGGGGTTGGGGGTTAGGGTGGGGATAGGGGATGCTAGGAAATAGAAGAAGGAAATGAGCTGAATGAAGAAAGGACTGTAATTCCTGCGCTGGCCCACCTCTACTGTTCTCTTGAAGAGTTTTTTTTTTTTTTTTCCACCTAAGAGGAGGAAATCAGAAGATCATGAGCATAATTTAATATCAATTCTCATCATTGTCCAGACTCTAATAAGACTAATGGAATCTCAGTTAAAACTAATAATCCAAGTCTACTAAGGCAGAACAACGTCCTTCATTATTTGGACAGTTCCATTTTAAACTTATAATTCTTACTTTCGGGTTCTTTATCCTAAAATACCGTGAAATGCCATGGATGACTGAAATGAAAACAGATGAATCAGCACCTCATTTGCCTTCGATAAGAAGTCTAAGTGATTTTCATGCTCGGCCTTTTAAAATGAAATACATTGCATTTTTATAGGCATTTGTTCAGTATCCACACAGACTGGAATCTTACAGAATTTCTCCAATCCCTACTGGTTAATTGTAGCGCTGGGTTTTTATAAGTCTGTTCCTTAAAAAATGCTTTGGAAAAGAATGAAGTCATGCATCAAATTAAATCATAACGACACTACAGAGTTCAATCAATCTACAAAGCTTAGGGATCCATAATGGTCCCTATAGTATACTCGTATTTTTAAAAAACAATAAGAAAATATTATTAAGAGAAATTTGGGTTGGAAGGACTTGATAGTAAAGTTGCAGCCCAGTTTGCCTGGCACAAAGAGAAACCTCTGGAACTTATAGTCCCAGTTCTTACGTATGTCCATTAGCATGATCCATGTTGAAATGTTCTAAAGAGGAAATGACAGTACACTCCCATTGCTAGCCACGTCCTGCAGTTCACCCAAAGTCACCATTGTCATCATGAAAGTATCTGAAGGAGTAGCTAACATTCCAGCAAGAGGAAATAAAGGCAATAGAGACTAGCATAGCTGGAGGTGTGGCTGTTTGCCACTTGGTCTCTCTTCTTATATGTAAAATGGGGATCTGTGAAGATTAAATGGATGGATGTATAAAGAGAATACCTATAAGAGGAAGCACTCTGTCAGTAGATGGCAGCTGTCACTCAGCAGATGGTAGCTGTCACTCAGTAGATGACAGCTCTCACTCAATAGATGATAGCTGTCACTCTATTGATGCAAAGAGAAGGGGGAATAGATTAATCAAGGTTCCTGCCCAGTCAAATTCTCTGGGAGTAGTCTCAGTTGGGTTTCTAGGGGCTGGATGTCTATGCCAAGCCTTGTAATAATTTAGCACCTTCACTGTTGCCCTATGAGCCCCTTGACCTTACTGCCCTTCTTCTGCCTGTCTAGCCAATCATCTCTTAGGGGTGATCCCAAGCCATACCAGTGGTGGACTGGGAAACTAGCTCTCCCCCAAGTCCCTGGTTCATAGAATCTGCAGCCTGCAGTGGTGCAAACCACTGTGTGGAATTCAAGCCGCCTGATCGTTTTCTGTAAGCGCGCCTGCATCTAATGGTTTGCTTCCAAGTGGTACCGGAGAGATAACAGCTTTCCTGGGCGGAAACCTGCCTCCCTCCCCCCAGGGGGTGTTTAAGGTTTACCTCAACAGCCACGAGTCACATTGGCACCCGTGTCTTCACAGGCTATGAAGGCAATGCCGATTCACTGATTCAAGATGCGATCTTCTTCCCCAAAACATATATTCCTCAATCCGACCTGCAAAATAAATTTTAAAAAAAGAAAAAAAAAAAAGGCAAGAAATCTCAGTTAAGGGGCTTTATATAAAACGCTGACAAGTACTCCAAATTATCAAGACTGGGGGTCGGAGAGGTGGCTCAGTTGAGTGCAGTGGCTGCTCTTCCAGAGGACCAGAGTTCCATTTCCAGTACCAACATTGTGGCTTACAGCCATCTCTAACTCCAGTTCCAGCAGATTTGGCGCCCTCTTCTGGTCTCCACAAGCAATGCACCACACATACATGCAAGCAAAACACCCATGGACGTAATAATTGTCGAGACCATCCCAAACACGTAAAGTCTGAGAAACTGTGGCATCTAAGGAAAAGTAATAACTGCATACAATAAGTTACTCTGGAGGCATTTCTGGAATAGAAAGGAACAATAGGTTAAAAACTAAGGGCTCAGAGGCAGTGGTGCTCGCCTTTCATCCTAGCTCTTGGGAGGCAGAGAGTGGTGGGTCTCTGTGAGCCTAATCTATGTAGAATGCTCCAGAACAATCAGGGCTACATAGAGAGACCCTGTCTCAAAACAAAACAGCAACAAAAGAATCAACCAAATAACAACAAACTGTGAGGGAGGGAGGCCCAGAGACAATCGAGAGAAGAGACAGGAAGAGAACAATTTAAAATTTCTAATGATGTAATGATGCACTCACACACAAATATGCAGATGCCATGATGTCATGACGAAACTCCTTACTTTGTATACTAATGTAAAGGTTTTTTAAAGAATAATGTATGGATATGGGATATACCACATTAATGTGAAATGTTAATAATGGGAAACTGTGGAACTCATGGAAATTGATTTACTATCTTTTCAATTTTCCTATGAATCTAAAACTATTCTAAAATGAAAGATTGATGTCTTTAAAAGCTTCCGAATATGGAACAGTGCACCCCCTGGGACCAGTATGGTAAGATCCAGCTCCATCCAGTCCTGAGCTAACCTCAACACAAAGGCCAGGCCCTGTGTGGGTGGAGCATGAGATTTACTCCGCTGTGGCTGTGCAGCCTGCACTGAAAGCAGCTGAGGGTACTGATGGGGTGGCTACTGCGTAGGATCCCTGCTCAGAACAGCAAGACACCTGAAAGCATCCCACTCAGCGCGTCATCCACCCTAATTCTCTTCCCTCCTCTCCCCATCTGGTTTCTTAACACGTGTTTGGAGAGAGGCCTCTAACTAACTCGGACTCCTGGAAACAGTCTGGCTCTGCAGCTTCCTAGCTGTGTGGCCTTGATCAATCTCCCCTGGCCTCAGTCTCTCAGACTGTAAGATGGGAGTGCTAAGATAGGGTTCAGGCTTTGGGAAAGATGACACAAGTAGTAAGAGCTATGAACAGCACTGGTCACACAGTAGTCCCCTTACTAGTCACACCCTGCCCTTACTTAGCTACTAAGGCTTAGCTGAAGTGCATCACCCCCTGAAGAACCTGCTTCAAGCTGGTGACAGAACTTCAGCCAGCTTAGCGCCCCCTAAACGTGTGGAATGCTCTGGCATCCTCCACCTTCCTCTAAGCAGTGTGTAGACCCTGGCTGTACTCCTCTGGACATCTTTGAACCTGCAGGCTGCCAGCCTCCCCGTTAGTTTCCTTTGAAAGCGCCATTCTGCATGAATTGGTGAGAGCTGCAGCACAAATGCGCCTCTGTTGACCCAGGAACTCAAATATTTAGACTTCGAAAGGACGTGCAACTTTCTCTTTGCTGTTTCTCTTTTTTAGCCGCCTTGGAAGGGTGGGAGATAAATAAAGAACCCCACAGAAGACTGCGGTCCCGAAGCAGCAGCTGTAGGAACTGAGGCGAGCCAGAAATTCAATATGTTTAGGGCTCCCTTGTGAAAACACAAAAACAAAAATAAGAATGCCTCCCACCGCTCCAACATCTCCTTTCCTGCGGATGCCCCCCACCATTCTCTTTGAAAACAAATGGGAAAAGCCAACTGTTGATGACAGTCACTGGGGGCTTAGGGGATGTCCCTGGTGTAGAGGAGGCATGCTTGTTCACAAAAGAGGAATTCTGCCTTGACTGACAAGCCCTTACAAACAAAAAAGCACAAGTACACCCGTGTGTGTGTGTGTGTCTGTGTGTGTGTGTGTGTGTCTGAGAGAGGGAGGAGGGAGAGAGAGAGAGGGGGGGGGAGAGAGGGAGGGAGAGAGAGAGAGAGAGAGAGAGAGAGAGAGAGAGAGAGAGAGAGAGAGAGAGAGAGAGGGAGGGAGGGAGAGAGAGAGAGAGAGAGAGAGAGAGAGAGAGAGAGGGAGGGAGGGAGGGAGGGAGAGAGAGAGAGAGAGAGAGAGAGAGAGAGAGAGAGAGGGAGGGAGGGAGGGAGAGAGAGAGAGAGAGAGAGAGAGAGAGAGAGAGAGGGAGGGAGGGAGGGAGGGAGAGAGAGAGAGAGAGAGAGAGAGAGAGAGAGAGAGGGAGGGAGGGAGGGAGAGAGAGAGAGAGAGAGAGAGAGAGAGAGAGAGGGGAGGGAGGGAGGGAGGGAGAGAGAGAGAGAGAGAGAGAGAGAGAGAGGAGGGAGGGAGGGAGGGAGGGAGAGAGAGAGAGAGAGAGAGAGAGAGAGAGAGAGAGAGGGAGGGAGGGAGGGAGAGAGAGAGAGAGAGAGAGAGAGAGAGAGAGAGGGGGGGTAGAGAGGGAGGGAGAGAGAGAGGGAGGGAGGGAGGGAGGGAGAGAGAGAGAGAGAGAGAGAGAGAGAGAGAGAGAGAGAGAGAGGGAGAGAGAGAGAGAGAGAGAGAGAGAGAGAGAGAGAGAGAGAGGGAGGGAGGGAGGGAGGGAGGGAGAGAGAGAGAGAGAGAGAGGGAGAGAGGGAGGGAGAGAGAGAGAGAGGAGAGAGAGGGAGTACATCTATGTGCATGTCCCACATGCTAATGGCTGAACTGGAGGCAGAGCTCAACAAAAGTCTGGATTTGATTTGTAGGACTGTGAATTGTCTTGAATGTTTTGAGGAAAGTTTGAGGATTTGGGAGCTATTTGAGAATTAGTTTTATTTGAGGGGCATTTACGGATTAGGAGCTGGTTATTTGGGAAACATTAAGGACCATCTCCATTCTCGGCTGCTTCTATGAAACCCCTTTGTTTTGAAGTCTGAAGTTCTTTCCAAGAGAAGTTTGCTCCTGAGATTTGAGGCCTGAGTGAAGACTTCAAGATGGAAAAGGAAAAGGCAAGGGAAAACTCTGCCCCCACCTGCACCCCGCTGTCCTGATCTACCAGCCACACAGAGCTCTCCAATGCTTCAAGATTCACACGCCATATGGCGATTTCAAATCACCATAGTGATTTATAGACCGTGTGAGAAATACACTTCTTTATTACCTTCTATTAGGTTGGTATGCCACTTAGTTTAAATTTCTTTGGTTGCTAAGGATATTATAAATCTTACCTGTGTGTGTGTGTATTTCATTTTCATGGGTTGTTTGTGTGGTCTTCACGTGCATATTTTATGAGGTTGGTTTGTTTGTCTTAGAAATTTAGGAGTATAATCTTTTGGAGTGAGGACTTCATGTATCTGAGGCTGGCCTCAGACTGACTCACCATATAGAGAGGATGACCTTGAACTTATTTTTTAAAGATTACTTACCCTTTGTGTCTGAGTGTATGCATGTGTACCACATTCATGACGTGCCCAACAAGGCATTGAATCCCCTGGAACTGGAGTTATAAGCAACTGTAAGCCACTCTGTGAGCCTCTGAGCCATCTCTCTAGCCCCATCCTTAAACTTCCAAACTTCCTTTTCCCAACTCCAGAATGCCAGAATTATAGGCATGTGGCATGGTTTGTTTATGGGAGGCAAACACTCTACCAGCCAAAATGACTCTTAATTTTCAAACTTAGCATTCTTAGCTCTTGTTAGACTCAGTTCTATATATTTTGACAAACTACGATATGCAGTTTGTTTACCATAATTGCCAAATTGAATCCTACTGTACACATACACCGCAAGTTATTTTCCACTCCAAGGGAGCCCTCTGTAGGGTTATACATATTAACTCTATTTCTGGTCAGGGTCGAGTAAGCACCCTCATGCTGCAAATGTATGTCACCATGCCTTTTCATTTCCTTTTTTAAACAGAACTGCAGACGTTTTAGTAGAATTAAATCCATTCATTCTCTCTGTATGATTCTTTCAGTTGCTTCAAAGCAGATTTTATTTCCAAGGAGCTAAGTATTCATTCCTATTTCTGAATTTGTTCCCATGATTTTTTGTGTTCCTTTTACCTTAGCTCTTTAACACTTAACATTATAGTTTCCCCTATAATTTATATTCAGTTTTCAAAAGAGTTTGTTCTGTTAACACCAGTCTGGTTTTTAATCCCCTTTTTTTACATTCTGAGGCATGTTAAGACTTATTTGGGAATATTCTGTTCTGTTTAATTGATAGCTGTAACAAGTCTTCCTCTGTCCTACAAGCCAGCTCCCAAATAATGACACAGCGACTCTTATTAATCATGAATAATTGGCCATAGCTTAGGCTTGTTCCTAACCAGCTCTTATAAACTTAAATTAACCCATTTAGATTAACCTCCATTCTATCACATGGTGTTACCTCTCTTCCATCTTGTACCTCCTGTTTCCTCTCTGTGTCTCCTGGATTCTTCCTCTCACATAGGTTCCTCCTCCTCTTCTTTTATGTCCCTGGAAATCCCGCCTATACCTCCTGCCTAGCTATTGGCCATTCAGTTTTTTATTGCACCAATCAAAGCAACACACCTTCACATGGTATACTGATGGGAGATGTCTTTCTGTAAGATGTTTCTCTTATTGGTTAATGAATAAAGCACTGTTGGCAAATAGGAAGGCAAGATAGGCAGGACTAGAAGACAAAGAGGATTCTGGGAGATGGAGTAAAGATCCAAAATGTAGAGACTTGAGAGAGGAAGACTCTCCATTAAGATAAGACCATGTGGAAACACTTAGATTAATAGAACTGGGTTAATATTTAAGACAGAGATAGCCAATAAGAAATGCTAGTAACTGGCTAACAGCTTTATATCTAATACAGTGTCTCTGTGTATTATTTGGGGCTGACACAGCTATGGGACCAGGCAGGTGGGAAAGCTATTCACAACAAAAGTATACAAATATCACACAACAGATAGTTATGTGTAGTATTGCTACAATATTTGGATCTTATTTTCATCATCATTGTTTCAACAATATATGTCCAAAACTCCTCTTTTTAAAATGTGGCTTGAACAGGTGTGGTAGTTCATTTTCACATCTTGGGTCCCAGCACTCAGGAAGCAGAGGTAGGCAGCTCTATGTGAGTTGTGAGTTTGAGGCCAGCCTGATCTATGTAGTGAGTTCTGGACTGTCCAGAGCTACATAGAAGGATTCTGTCTCTAAATAAATAACTAAACAAATAAAAATGATTTAACTTTATTATGCATTTAAGTTTTTATCAATTTTATTACAGTTTCATTGGCCATGAAGTGGTGATGCATCCCTTTAATCCCAGCCCCTGGGAGGCAGAAGCAAGTGGCAGATCTCTGTGAGTTCCTAAATTAGTTCAGAGCCAGCCAACGCTACACAAAGAAACTGGAAAAAAGAAATTTCCTAGAGCATCAGAAAAATTTGTGTTGGATTTCTAACTAGGGTTTCTTTTGTCTTTTCTTGGTGCATGATCATCTACCAAAAATGGTATTTTGACTGATTATGTGCAATATTTATTTCATCTTAATTCCTTCTCTTGTATTATCTAAAATGTCTCAATAATCTTAACATAACTGAGGCCAATGGTGTTGTAGATTTTCAAATTAATGGGTTGAATGCATCGGCAGATAATTTTAGATATTTTCTCAAGGAAATATCCTTCTGTTGTCTCTGTAGGTTGGGTTTGGAGATACGTTAAAATGATCATCGTGTCTCTTAGTGACACTAATGTAGAGTTGGGGGAGGTAGGTGTGTAACTCGGTATAGAGTTCATACGCAACATGTACAAGACCCTGGCACCAGCCCCAGACAAATCAAATAAATACACACACCTTTCTCTTTCTACCTTCATAAACCCAAGTTGAAATTCCCTCGCCAGCTCCCTTTCAAATCCATAACCTCTTATTCGTTCCTTATTGTTTTACACACACACACACACACACACACACACACACACACACACACACAGCAGTTTTTAATTGGTTGGAGCTCGTCATCAAGGAGTGGGGCACTTGTGACTCCTCCCCACCCCCCGACTCACACTGACATGCACATTGGTGTTATTATTGCTCAGGACTTGTTTGAGAAGCCATATTGTTGAAATTTCAAAGGTGTAACTTTCCTGTCTTTTCTAGAAGACAGTCTTGCAGCAGCCTTTCTGGTCCTCTGGCTCTTACATTTTTCTGGCACCCCCCCCCAAAGATGTTCCCCAAGACTTGGTTGAAATAATCAGTCATTCTCTGAGTTTTTGACCAACTGTGGCTCTCTGTAGTGGTCTCTGATGACTGAGGAAAAAGGAGATTTTGATGAGTGGTGAGAGCTACACGTGCCTGTGAGTTTAAGAATCAGTGTCTAGAGAATAGTTAGGTGGGTTTATACCGGTTTAGGAAAGTGGTGATCGTTGGTTCTCCACGGAGATCTACATAGCCTTACTAACCATGAATTATAAGCTAGGCTTGCGATAGTTGGCATGATTTCCCTTCTGTTAAATGGATCTTAATTCAATGAGACAGTCAGTAGTTACAACCAAGATATAAGCACTGCTGCCACACTTTTAGATATCTTGTCGTGAAGGTTACTGTTACGGGCAGGTTTTTCCCACTGGCACCATCCCACCTGCCACCAGTCTGGGCCCACAGCCACACCAGCCCCAAATAACACTCAGAGACTCTCTATTTGATACAATCCTGTTGGCCAGTTACCATTATTGTTTATGGGCTAGCTCTGTCTTAATTATTAACCCATTTCTACTTATCTAAGTATTTCCACGTGGTCATCTTATCCGGGAGCCACGGCTGGCTGGCGTCTTCCTTCCTCCCAGGTCTACATCTTGACTCCTCCCAACTACTTCCTCTTTCCTCCTCCTGGTCTCCTAGCCCCACCTAGCTTGCTTTCCTATTGGCCACAGGCTTTATTAATTAACCAGTATGAGAAACATATTTACAGAATAACATCTCCCATCAGGTTACTTTGTCGTTCATCGGGTCACAACTGGTGGGACTATCAAGTGTGCTCCTGCCTTGGCGCTTTGCATTGCAAAACCATGGCTCAGGATGAAGCTTTTTTGGGTGAGATCCAGTTGGATCCCTGGAAGTCTTGTATCTGAAGGGCATGGTGTCTCCAGCAAAAGGAACTTACCTTCAGTTTCAGGAGTTCCCTAACCAACAACTTGAGAGAAGGTTTCTCAAGCCTGTTGCTGGCATTTTTGATAGAGTCTATTGCTCTTGAGGGAAGCCTTATGTCCCCCAAAAGCATAACTTCACTTAAACTATATACATAATTATACATATATATACTCATGTATTACATGTAATTTTAAGTAACTGTGAAATAATATGATACAGTTTTGTTGTTTGCATGTATTGGGTTTGGTGTCAGAATTGTGCTTCCCAGAATATTCAGGCCAGCTCTGACAAACTCCGAGGGACATTGTCAGTGCCAACTCTTAATTGTCTGTTGCAATGACTTGACTTACTGGTGCGTTGGGGTTAAGCAGGCCCATCGTCTTGGCCTCCTCCTGGAAGCCAGCCTGCCCACAGAGAACATGCTTTCCAACTTAGAACTCAGCCATACATTTTACAGGGCACCTCCATATGGGGAACATGTGGCAATACCGTGCTGCCTGTGACAGAGAGCATGGGTAATTCTAAGCTTTAGTCTTCAGAATCCCATGGTTGCCACACTTGCAGGCCACATCCTCAAATCCTGCATTTATTAGCTATAAAACTGTTCTTTTTGTTTCCATCTGTCTAATTTCCTTGCCTAACAAACTCAATTAATTTTGACTTTCAGTGCAGGGAAAGGCTGTGTGTTAGGCTCCCTCAAACCCCAGTAATGGGACATATGCTCAAAACAAACACCAAAGCCAGGATAAAAATCATAGTGGGCCAGTGAGATGGCTTAGTAGATAAAGACACCTGCCATCAATCCTGATGACAAATTTAATCCCAGGGACCCACTCGATAGAAGGAGAGAACCAACTTCTAAAAATTACCTATTGATACACTCTCTCTCTCTCTCTCTCTCTCTCTCTCTCTCTCTCTCTCTCACACACACACACACACACACACACACACAAAATAATTTTAAAATTCAATTAAAAATTAAAAAACCTAATAAAATATTTAAAAATAAATGATGGGAAAACAATATTCAAAGACAATAGGGGGCAGTGGTCATATGACTATGAACATCCTAAAACCATTGGTGTGAATAGTATGCGCTTGAAGTTTATGGAATGTGACATATATCTCAATAAAAAAGGCTAGGAAGGAGGCAGAGTGGGACAATGACCAACCATCTTAATCAGCAAGTCCCAGTGAAGAAAGAAAGGCTGCCTCAAAAATCAAAGTAGGTAATACCTGAGGAGTGACACCTGAGATTAACTTCTGGCCTCCACACAGAAACACATATATATACACACACAAAAGGTTTTTGTACAAACAGGATAATAGATTTACATAAAAGGCAGTAATTATTTCAAAAATTAAAGTACATTTCAAAATTAAGACATCTCCAGGTGTATCATAGTGAATGGGGGTAACCAACTCTTAAAAGCTACCAAAAAGATTGATCAGCTATAAAAACAAAAATGATGATCATGTTAGCAAACTTCTTCCTGGTGTAATAGAAGCTAGGAGACAATAAACAATTGAAGGCAGGGGGGAAATGAATTCCCTAGACTCAACATAAATGATAAATGGGTGTTTTATTGGGGAACAATTACACAGATAATAAAGAACCACCACAGGCTTCCTGCTCCAAAAGATGCAGTCTCTGCCCTCCTGACCCCAAACAAGAGAGGGTGCTGCCTCACGCTTCCCAACCTTCCCATCACGTACACACACCAACACAAATACACTGGCAAGGCTAGATGCCACTCCAGAATAACATCTGTGATAAATTGACAACTAAAACCAACCTTATACTCAGATAAACTATTTCGTCAAAAGTCAGCATGAAAGAAAGAGTTCTCAATATCATTACCTCGAAACTGAAAACCTTAGTTTAGAATGAAGGGAGTAATAATAGCAGAAATACATGAAAGAAATAGACAGAAACTTCTTTCAATCTATTAAGTAGACTGAAATTTCTTTCAGTTTAAATAATATGAAAGGAATAGACTGAAAGTCATCAAATACAAAACTAGATTCTTTGAAAAGGCTAATAATAGACAAACTTCTTTGAACATGACTCAAAAAAAAAAAAAGTAGAAAAAAGCTGGAGAGGTGGCGTATAAGATAAGGGAAGGGTACTTGCAAAGGACTGGGGTCGGATTCTTAGCACCCATGTGGTGCTAACAACAGTCTGTTACTCCCGTTCCAAGGGACCTGACGTCCTCTCTGGACTCCATGAGTATTGCATACATGTGGTGCCCACAGACACAGGGAGACGAAACACTCAGACACATAAAATAAAAATACCTTTTAAAGATACAAGTTATGCAATTGCAGAAACAGAATAAAAATGAGAAAATGCAATTATAAAGAAAGGGTTTTGGAGATTGTAAGTAATGTTAATAAGTTATGTCACTAAATTGGAAGACTGCAAGATGATAATTAATACCAGAAAAAAATGATATCAAATGGCATTAAGCATCCAAACAGCTTATTAAACATTAAAGAATCGGGTTGGGTAGTGGTGGCACATGCCTTGAATCCCAGCACTTGGGAGGCAGAGGCAGGTGGATCTCTGCAAGTGTAAAGCCTGCCTGATTTACAGAGTGAGTTCCAGGGCAGCCAGGGCTGTTACAAAGAGAAACCCTGACTCGAAAAAACCAAACAGACAAAAATAAAAGAAGTGAATGTTCATCTGAAAGCCCCCAAATCACTGAGAGAATGGCTTTCTAAACACGACACACTGCTTCAAAGAAAAGAGGGGGCGTCCTAGCTATTTTATCTCTTGGATCCTGGGCCTCACCCCATTTCTTGGCTGTTTTTAGCTCCTGCCTCACTATTTTCTTTCCCCTATTCTGTAAGTCCTAGTGTGCCCAGGACATTAGACGCCCTTTCTAATGGGAGCCCTCCACAACTGCTGCTTTATCCATTCATTCATGAACATCATCTCTTACCTTCCCAGCTCTCTCGTTCTAGTGCTCTGAATTCTGCAAACACTCTGACCTGTCTGAACCCTCATTTCATTCATCCCGCTACTATAAAACCCCTCATGCTCAGGGCTCTCTTCTGCTCTCAATTGAAGTTCCTCTTCATTTCCTCAATATCAATGTCCCTTTTCCCTTAATCATAGGCTCCTGATCAGACCAAGATTGCATTTAAATCCAAATTTCCATCTATTTTGAGCCTGCAGAGGAAAATCACACAGCCAGTCTGCCCAGCTGACTTTAAGTTCAGGGCCAGATGCTCTTAGTTGTCTCTGTGATTATTCTGTGTGCTGTGGAACACTGAAGGTTACTTCTCCCAACTGCATGCTGGGGAGCTCTAGGCATCCTCACTTCCCTACACTCTGCTCAGCCTCTGATAACCACTCTTGGACTCTGGAAGATCAATATTTAGTTTCCATACGTCAATCACAACGTGACGTATTCAGTTGTGCCCGGTTTATTTCTCTTGTTTTAACATACACTTCTCTTACCATTCCAACCCAATTTCTTTTTAAATATTAAATTCATGTTGTTTACATTTATTATTTTATGTACTGTGTGTGAGAGCGCATGCATGCATGTTCGTGCTAAAGCACACTTGTGGGAGTCAGGATAACTTGGTGGAATTGGCTCTCTCTTTCCATCACGTAGGTCTTGAACTCAGGTCTTCAGGCTATCAGCCAGCACCTTCACGCTTTATGTCATTTGGCTGGGCCACTTGCTAATCTTTATGTCAAAATTCCTTGAAAGAATTATCTGCACTCATCAACACTCTGTTCTACTCACTCTGCCTGTGAAGAAGATCCCACTAACCCCCACCCCCACTTCAAGTTTCTTCAAATGGCTCCTTTCAATTGACTTGCAGCTGCAGCCCCAGCAGTATTGAGGCATAGGTGGTCACTCCCTGCTCCTGAACACCCCTCTTTCTTGACTTCCAGGATACTAGACCATCTTGGTGCCCTGTCCCCTTGGCTGGAACATCTTTCTGAGTTCTCAGTGTTAGAGTACAACTGGTTCTCTGCTCTTCATCCTTCCTCCGTTTTTAGTCATTGCTTACATTCTTTCTTAGACACTCATGACTTCACATGGCTTGCACTGGATATGCAACAATTGTCAAATTTCCATCTCCAGCCCACACCTCTAGCTACTCTGTGCTCCAGATTCATGGATCCAACTACCTAGTAGGTATCTCTACATGGTTAGCCAATAGAGACCTTCAATTTGACATGCCCCAAACTGAGCTCCCAGCCCGGAATTCCACTCTGAATTTCTCCATCCCAATAGCTTCCTGCAATCCCACTGTAGCATCACTCCTTTTCTCCTGTTTTATATCCTGTCCATCAAGAAATTAAAAAATATGGGAAAATGCAGACCATTTGGCCCTGTTTTTATTGGTTGTGCTTTTCTCTAAGTTTCTGTTTCTGGACTGAACCCCAGCAATCTCCCTGTCTCACTTTCCTATCTGCAAGTGAGATCCCTTATTACTAATATTTAAGTGAACATACAAAATAATGTATTTCACTATGACAGTTCCATACATATATACCATTGTACTTTGCCAGAGAGCCTTTAAAGTGAGTCAAGGCATGTTATTCCTCTTCTTGAACCTCCATCACTCATGGGGTGGAAGGCTCATAGCACCCCCTCTTCAGCCCCCATATTCTCTTTCCCATTCACCTCTGGTTGGTTTCAACAATGATTCCTCCCTTCTCCATCACTGGTCATGAGCTGCCAGCCACTCCTAAAAAAGACCAGGAGATTCACCAGGAGCCAATCAGTGCACTGGGTATCCAGAGCTGTAGTTATTTCCTCTGCTTGTGTGGGTTGTTATCAAAAGTCATCTCAAGCTGGTCTTCTTTAGTAAACTTCTGATTCTTTATCCCAAAGCCCAAGTTTTATTTTTACCTTTACCATGGTTTGAACACACATATCCCCCTAATTCATTCACTGAAATGTAATCCACAAACTCACATGGTATTTGGAGGTGAGGCCTTCGGGAAGGAATTAAGATTAGAAGAGGCATCTAGATGAAGCCCTCAAATGGCATTAGTGGCTTTATAAAAAGAGGAAGAGAAGCCCACACTCGCATGCTTGATCTGTTTTGCTGAGTCACTCTTTTGCCATGTTATGTATGATACAGCAGGAAGACCTTCACAAGATGCTGAGCAACAGCAAATTTCAGGACCTCTTAGCCTCTAGACTATGACCAAAGAAACAGTTGTAGAGATTTCAGGTATTATAACAACACAAAACAGGCTGAAACAATCCATATACCATACATTCCATCCATGGGAATACACAATCCAACAGGTTTTATTATATCCACTACATTGTGTGATCATGACCACAATCAATTTTAGAACATTCTATTGTTTTTAAAAGAAACCAGTCACTCCTGTTTCTCTCCCCAGCCCTGAGCAAGCTGTTCAATTGTTCCTATATTTGACAGCTACAGACACAGGAGCACAGCCGCCTCGTTAACACAGTGATTTCAATTCCTTCAGATGTATCTCCGGAAATGGGTTGGTTGGATCTGGTCATAACTGACAGATAATGAGCATTTTTCAAAAATCTGTTCCCATTCGTTTGTATATCTTTGGAAAATTCAACCCCTTTGACTATCTTTTAGAGTGTGTTACTTTTTTTCTTATTATTGAGTATGTTGTATTCCTTGTATATTTTGGATATCATTCCCTTATTTGATGAATGATTTACAAACATTTCCCCTCACTTTATGGCTTACCTCTTCACTGTTACAGGTTTTTTTTTTTTTACATTGCAGAAGCTCTTCAGTCTGATGTAACTCTTGCCTGTTTTGGGGTTCGTTGCCTGTGAGATGCAAAATTTTAAACACTGTTATTTAAATAGATTAAAATTACAAAACAAGTTTCTTACAGATAACATAAGTGGAGAGGAGAAGAAGAAAGACCAGGAAGCACTGTGGGGAGGAGGAGGTACATATTAGCCAGCAAAGTAAAACAGAAAGCCGTAACTGAATTTTGCTTCCCACAGGGCCCACATAGGCCCCATTAAAAACACTCTACCGGGGCTCTGCAATTAAGAGTATCTGTGCCCGTGCAGAGGACACCCAGGTTTGATTCCCAACATCCCACATGGTGTCTCAAAAACAAAAACACAAAAACAAAGCAAACAAACAAAAAACCACTGTAACCCCAATTTCAGGGATCCAAAACATTCTTCTGAGCTCTGTGTGCCCCAGCCTGTCAAGGTGCACATACACACAATTAAAACATTCATACATACTCTGTGTGTGTGTGTGTGTGTGTGTGTGTGTGTGTGTGTGTGTGTGTGCGCGCGCGGCGCGTGCACACACATTTAAAAGTAGATTATTTGTCTAGTCTATGTGGAACTTCTTGAGCCCCTGGAGGACGTTTTTCATCTCTTGTTCAGATTTTGCACGCAAGCCCGGAGCTGCAAAGTACAAATTGACCCTTTGTAAATTACAATAGGAATGGATTCTCTGAATAAAGACTTTGACCAGCGTAGAATCCACCTCCCCACAGTCCACCAACCCTAGCCCTCGGTCATGAGCTGCCAGCCACTCCTAAAAAGACCAGGAGATTCACCGGGACGTGTGAACTCACAGCTCACAGCACATTTTAACCTTGCGGCTCCCCTCTGACTCCTCTGACCTTTGGTAGGGGTTAGGGGGGAGAAACCCCCCTTCCTTTCTCCTGTCATCCCACCCTGTCACCTCCGTTTTCTACTAAACACATGTTGGGAGGGAAACGTTCTTCATTTGAGGTATGCTTTCCCTGGCCAGAGCTTGCGCCTGTGTGGGGGGCTGAAGGGTGTCTAGGGCACCTACAAAACAGCCCTCCCCGGGCGGGAGATGCATAGAGGGAAACTGTCCAAAGAAGGTGGCATGCAGCTCTGGGCAGTCCTGGGCAGTGGTGACTGATGGGCGGACTGATGAAGGGGAAAGAGATGCAGTTGGGGGGAAGGGCGGGAGGAGGGGCGGGCGGCCCCGAGCAATTCAATGGCGCTTTGATTTAACAACTCCAAGCTCTTTGAAAACATTTTACCAGGAAAAGCTTGCCATCAACACGTATAATCTCTTATCAGAGGCCCCTGAAAGCCAGGGCCTCGGGGTTAATTCCCCCATCGCAATGAGTTTGAATCAGCTCTAAACCCGCAGTGACATGAAAGCGCCCGGGCCTCGGGCCGCACAGAACCCACTGAGATCCGCCGGCCGGGGAGGATTACGGGGCCTGTTCCGTGGCGGGCTCGCCCGCAGGACGGGCAGGCTCAAAAGAAAAAGAATAATTAGGGATAATTGCTTGTGTCCAAACACAAGCATTAAGGCCCCCTGTTCCCCTTTGGGACTTTGTGAGCCAGAATGAAAGAGACACCCCCTGTTTTGACAGCTGGACCAGAGGCCTGGATCGGTGACCGAGGGAGGAAGCGCTAGTTGGTGGGAACCGCGCCGAGCCGGGCCGCGGGTGGGCAGAGGATCCCCCGGGGCCGGCGCCGGACGAGTCCACGCCCCGCATCCACGTGTGTGCCCCGCCCTCCCTGCGATCGCGAAAGTGCGGGTGTCCTTGCCCCTAGAGAACTGCAGCCTGGGAAGCAGCCCGCCGCACCGCGAGTTAGCACTGCGCGCCCAGGCCAGGGTCCGGGTGTCACAGCGTGCGCCTGTGGTGGCACAGGAACCACGGGATGCAAGATCGGGCTATGACACTGCTCACGTCCACACGCCCAGCAGCACGGAATCTCCACTAGCTCCCACGCACGGGAATAAACAATCCCACCTCGCTCGGCATGGGGCGGCCTGCGCCACATTTGGAGACACCCGAGGCGCAGGGTGGTCCAGGCCACATCTGGATGCGTTCTTAAAGCTGAGCCCGCGTAGGAGGCTTCTGTTCGTGGCTGGGAAGCAGAGAGAACAAATAGGGAACCGAGTTAGCGCTCACTCACTACGTGGGGACTCTCCAACAGCACCCTCGGGGTGCTGGGGCCGGGATCCAGCTTTACAGAGAGGACACTGCACAGACAAGGCCAGGGGAAGCCAGCTTCCTGCTTAAGAATGTTCTAGTGCCCGAGGCCAACACAGGCCCTGAGAGGTCCTCAAAAAAGGACAGGGGCGGGGAGAACTGGGGTTCATGCCAAAGGGATGCAGAAGGAACCTGCAAGAACAGTGGTGTGCGGTGTGCGAAGACCACCCTGAGCACCTGGACCACCCAGGCGGCAGCCTGGACCTGAAAAGGCTCAAGGCCAGCATGGTACACAGGCCCGAAGATCTGGAACGTGGACTGGACTCCAGAAGTTCAAAATGCGGGCTGCAGCCAGGCGGCTCAGAGCCAGGGTCCACAGTCACGCCATCCCTAAGAAAGGAACCAATTCTCCCTTCCAAACACCGACCAGAGTGAGGCTGGAGGAGAAGTAGGGAAGGGTTCCGTGGACGTGCAGCCATGAGTGATTAATTAAAGAAAAACCACATCCAAAAAAAAAAAAATTCTGAAAGGAGCTGAGTCCTAAAAGGGCTCTGGTCCCCGTAGCTGCATCTGTGGCCCAGACAGATCAGCCAGCTGACTCGGGGCCCACCCTACTCATCCTCCAGCCTGCGAAGGGGACCTACGTGACTTTCTGGCGTCCATTTTTCAAGGTTTCCAATTTTCCCAGTAAGGCCTGGGACTGCGCAGAGAGGTGACTGGGGTCACCACTGAGCCTGTCACTGGCTACCTATGAATATCAGATCCCAGTACACTATACCACAGTCATTGCACAGGCATCGGGGATCGGCACAATGGAGCCAAGGTTTGACTCTGTACTGAGCAAAAAGGCCCCTTGCATTCCCCAGGTGAGACCCCGTGATCAAGACAAAGATGTAAAATAGGAAGGTTTAGATCCAGGCAAATGCCTTCTTGTCTTACCTTTTCCCACTTTAGTCCTACCCACGTGGCTTAAGGGAAAGAAGAAGAAGAAGAAGAAGAAGAGGAGGAGGAGGAGGAGGAGGAGGAGGAGGAGGAGGAGGAGGAGGAGGAGGAGGAGGAGGAGGAGGAGGAGGAGGAGGAGGAGGAAAGAAGAAGAAGAAGAAGAAGCAGCAGCAATGAGGCAACATTGTCACCAAAAATAGAAATAAAATCATACTTTCTGAATATCTCTTTTCATTGTCCCAACTGCCAGCATTTATTAAAATGCATTCAGCCTATTTGAAATTAAAATTCGGTGTGAAGTATATAATTGCAGATGGATTTTTAAACGTTCCCCTTTTTGCTTTGGTCCTACTTTTTACATTGTAGGTTCCTGGTTAGAATAATTGGGAAGACCTGAGCGAAGAAAAGGCCTGCTTCTAAATGAGGAAACACGTAGGTGTCTGCCACATAGGGGGGGGGAGGGTGCCTCCCTCCAGGAAGAATACAATTCGGGAAATTATAAATTGCTTATTTTCAAAGTCATGGGCCGCTTCCTTGTAGAGAAATGGGTGCCGCCTAAGCTGCTCACAGGGACACGCTTCTCGGCTTAGCTCATGTTTAGAGACAATCAATGCTCTATTTATTTGTTCTGGGAGGCAGGGGTGGGCAGAAGACTATCCTGATGACAGCAAGGGACCTTCCTTCTCCTGCTTCCACCCCCTCAAGCTGCTTTAATCAGGCTTCCCTAAAGAGAGGGCTTTGGTTTGGGGTTTGTGTTTGTTTTGTTTCTGAGATTTAATACTACATATATTTCATCACGCCATGCTGGTTTCAACAACTTTTAAAAGCCATGGAATTTAACATTTAATTTCATAGTGTTGGCCCACTGTTGAAAATGCAATATTCACTTCAAGAGCTTTGGCTAAGAGATGGAATTATTTATTATGCCATGATGGTAGTAGTAGTAGTGGTAGTGCTGTGTGTGTGTGTGTGTGTGTGTGTAAGAGCACATTAAACAGTAAGGATGTCCATAGAATCAATACCAAATCAGAATTATAACATTTTTGCTGAAACTGCTGTGTGGGCCAGTTCCTGTGAGCCCAACCCAAAAGAGACATGTGAAAATGACGTGAGATGTCTGACTCCATGCCATGAAAAACCCCAGCTTGGTGTGCCAGGGTCACTCCATAGATACCCCATTACGCCGCACCCCAAACAGACCTGTAACCAAGGAATTCTGGGTAGGAGCGAAATTCCCAGAATAGATCTTAGGATGTATGTGTCAAAGGAGGTGGGCTCCCTCTAAATGCAGTCATTCCAAAAGTGCAGTCATTCCAAAAGTGCAGTCATTCCAAAAGTGCAGTCATTCCAAAATGAGGGATGGTGAGGGGTGCTAGGATTGTGGCAAGGGATGGTGAAGTCAAGCATGGTGAATGTTGCCATGTATTAGCTTGGAGTTTTAAACTGTTGGTTTGTCTGTTTGTCTGCTTCCTTTGGTTGTGTTGGTGGTGGTGGGTTTTTTGTTTGTTTGTTTTTTGTTTTGTTTTTAAGCTGGGTGGAGGTATCTCACAGGCTGGTCTATGCCTCCCAAGGGCTGATTCCAGAACTGTGCCACCTCTCCCTGCTTAGTAGAAGGTATTGATTTGATCCAGGACAGTACTAAACAACCCTTTCTGGAACTTGGAATCTTGCTGGTTCTAGAAGAGTGGAAACCTCTTAGCAGTTGAATCAAAGGCACTAGGCTTAATTACAACTGTCTCTGGGAGCTAAGGAATTTTAAAGGCTCTCTCTTTTGGAGGGAGCCCCCCCAAAAAACACCCCAATCAGGAGCTGGTACATTGTAGGGGGGGGAAGCAGCCTTTCCCACCAGCAGCTCCAGAATTGTAGACAACAGGGCCTGACTGGCCGGTGGCCGGTGGGCAGGGGTGGGCAGGGGTGGGGGAGGTGGGGGTTGCTTGAAGAAGCAAGAATATATAGAGAGAAAGGTAGTCATGTGTATCTGTAAATGAAACAAATATCTGTATATAGAAATAGATGCAGATGTATATATGAAATATGTGCTATAGTTTTACATTTGAATTCTAAAATGCTGCAAAACGTTTGGCGTCGACTGCACGTGCGTAAACTGACCATGTCTGGTATCCTTAAAATGCTAACTAAAATGCTCCTTGCTTTTCATTCTTTTAGGACCTCTGAGGCAAGAGCAAACATTCCTGCAGAGAGAAGCCACTCTATGAGTAAAGACGACAGACATAAATTGCATTCACAGTGGAATGTTGGAACTTCGTTTCCGCCTTTATGGAACCTGACTTTGGGGCACGGGAGTTTCCTCCTTTTGGAGGGGCCTCTAGGCAAATCCTGGGCTTGGCACCAAAAGCATTGCCTGGTTCTGTAAAACACTTAATCTGGACAGATTTACACAGAACAGAAGCGTTGCTTTCATCCTCTACATTCCAGCCAAGCAGCTTGGGGACTTTCCTGTGTTCCAGCCCCTCCTGAGTGTTTTTCCAGGTTGTGTGGCTAAGTCCAGGACAGAGAAGACCAAGTTATACAGCATAGAAATGACATCTGTATCATCTCATACTTTTTAAAGCTGTGTCCTGATTTGGGGCGGCGAGGGAGGGGGGTGGCACAGGCATTGTCTCTTAAAGATGTAGCTGCCAGGACATTGATGAAACAGTGTGTGTCTGTATGATAAAATAAAAACCCTGAAATGGGTTTTGCACGTCGGGAAGACAGATTGTTTTCTTTGTAGTCCTCTACTTGAATCTGTCTTCACATTTGTTTTACCTTTTTATAAACAATGTTTTTGTAAGGACAAAAGTTCATAAAGACAGTTCTGGGACCATTTTTCCAGACACCATATGAGTGAAACAAATGTCTCCCCATTTGACAGACATGGTGCTTTCTCCAAGTTTAAATAAATGACCACCGCTTACACCGGTGGAAAGATCTCTCCGAAAGTGGCTCTACTCTGCTCGCATGTAAAGTATACTGCGTTTTCCTCAAATGAAACTTGAGAACTCTTTTTAACAGGACTGCTCCAAGTATGAGTGGCATCTAAATGCTTTTAAAGAGGAAAAGCCTTTTCTCTGCTGGATCCTGGGGCATGCTGGCTACACAGCTAGACCTCCCCAGTGATTATAATTTCACATCGTTACAACTGGGAACACAGGCTGTGAGAAAAGATACAAGTCAAATACACAGTTCCATTCTGTCAAAGCCACGGCCATCTATTTGACAATCAGGTTTCTTGCTGAAACCATCCATAGCTAGTGAAATAACTAATGGCATTTCCCCCCACATTAATATCATCATGTATTTGAAGCTTGGTGTAACCTGACACATCCCAATACTTCTATAGTCTCCTCCAAAGCAATAGAAAAGCCTGGAAGAGTGGAGGGAACCTTAATAGCTGCCTTCCCCACAAGGCCTGCCTGTGGAGAAAGAGTATAGCATACAATGTACTCAGTTAAACAAATATTTAACTTGTTCCTCATCCAAGTCAAATCAACTTCCAGGCTAACATATGGGCCCTAGTTCAGGGCTAGAGCACACGGTTCAAGTCTGGTCCTGGAATGACTGGTGTGTGTAGTCATAGGCAATGGCTACGGATGGGCCAGGCAGATTTGGGGGTCAAGGAGAGCTGGGGAACTGAACTTCTCTTTACTCTAGCGTGCATTCCAGATTAGAGTTCTTTGGGGTGGCCCCTGATTGCTGATCTAGAATCAGAAGGTAACTTTTTGGCCTGAGTTACTTTTGAACATACAGCTGACAAATACTATTGCTGGGTCTAAGGTCAAAGGCCTGACTCTCAGAGTCTCAACGGACCACACATGGTCACTTGACAAGGGTCCATCCAATCAGAAAGATGAGTTGAGGGGGTGAACCAAGAAAGACATTCAGTATGGCTATGCTGGAAAGAAATGGGGCACCTGTGTCCTCGAGCTACCAAGAACTTTGGGGTTATATGAAGAAAGCACAAAAGCTAAGAGAATAAGTAAACATCCGGAGTCAAGGGGTTTTGGTCAAGGGTAACCTGGTTGGTCATCAACTCAGGTCTGGTTCTCTGGGCCTCACTGGTGCCAAAGAAATTGGTTCCTGTCATAGTGGGTAAGCACACAGGGCTCAGTCTTCCTGGAACTTAAGGGAAGCCAGGAAGGACCTACTGAGAGAACAGGCCAGAGGAACAAGCGTGAGTGAGTGGATCAAGAGAGGGACTACATCCTCCATGTGGGAACAGGACACACTGGAAGCCCCTACTACTCTCTGCTTTACTGACGTTGAACTGTCCGTCTTCAGTACTGTGCCTATGTGGGAGCAGCACTCCTACTGTGAGGCAAGCCAAGCAGATGGCTTAAGTTCACAGTGGAGATTTCCTTAGTGCCTGTGGTCTTCAGGCAGCTGTGAGAGATTCTCCAGTGGCCCCCTGTCACCCATGGCTACTGATGTTTGGCTAGTCTAAAAGCTCACCTGTGCTATGGGTGTAAAATGGAACTTGCCTCCTGTCTTAATCAGTGGAATCCTCTAATGCATTGCCACAGGCTGGGTGGCTTAGCGACAAATATTTGCTCTCGCAAACCTGAAGATCAGAAGTCCAAGATTAGCATGCCAGAATACAAGAACACTAATGTCATCTTGGGGGCCCCCGCCTCTCTGCCTCTGTCTAAAATTAACTGTCTCCAAATGACACACTTCCAAACACCATTGTATTGGGGATTAGAGCTTCAACATGTGAATTGAAATATGTGAAGGGAAACAATGTCCATAACAAAGACAGTATGAAAAATTATAAAGTATGTCAACAGTGTAACAATTTCTTGATTATTGAGTTAGATAAAAATATTTTATCTAAGAGGCATTATCAAGGAGGCAGTGCCCTCAGAAGGGACTAATGCATGCCTGTCCCATAGGTGTGGACTCCATGTCAAGGGACTAGACTGGTTATAGAAAGAGTGACAATGAGGTAAGCTTGACTGTCTCAGTTCATCACTCTGTCACCCTCCCACGTTCCTCTCATTTCCCCAACCATGTCGACATGCACCCAATAGACCTTTGTCAGATGCTAATGCCCTGTAGCAGACATGTTCCAGCTATCACATTAGAAGCCAAAACAGCCTCGTTTCCTTATACATCATATGGTGTCTGGTATTTTCTTGCAGCAACACAAAATGGGCAAAAACAAAAAGAATGAGAGGGCCCTGTGGAAGACAGAGGAGGGACATGAGTCAACAGCCAGCAACAGTCAGTGTATGTCATGGGAGTGAGACTTCCCAGGAGTGAGGGAGGTTCTTTGCAAAAGGACTATTCTGTCACTGTCAGCGCTGCAAACGGCTGTCACTAAACCCACAGTATGACTGTAGACTCAGGAGAACCTGGAACCAGAACTGTCTGCCTAAGCCATTTGTATGCTGCTAACCTGCAGGCAAACAATGAAAGGTTTTGTTTGGTTGGTTGCTTTTGGTTTTTTCGATACAAGGGTTCTCTGTGTAGCTCTGTAGACCAGGCTGGCCTGGAACTCACAGAGATCCACCTGCCTCTGTCTCCCAGGCTCAATCTGGGATTCTAGGGAGCTGGTCTCTATTTTATGATACAATCAAGCAAGCAAGCAAGCAATCAAAAAAAAATTTCACTGTAAATCTAACAATGAATGTTAAAATGTGTCATTGGTGACATATTATACAGCTATGGATTGATAGTCATGAGATACTGTATTTCACAAGTAATGCACAGGTAGGAGGAAATGGTACCCAGAAAGATCTTTCTCTCTTTTCTTTTTTTTTCCAGCACTGCAAATGGAGTGCAGGTTCTTGCACAAGCTAGACAAGTAGCACACCACAAAACTAACCCTTGGCCCCAGAGCCCACTTTCAGGGTTTCTTCAGTCATCAAGCATTTTCTGAGTGACTTAGCACTAACTCACTGTCAGGGAGTTATTGTGTTTCTTTTGATAATAACCTCCATGTTAGTGAAGGCCCATCACAAAAATGGCCACTTACAAACAGGGATGAGTGCATCTGAGTGAAGAGGCATTCTCCAACACACCCAGAATGGTTCCCCACCTGCCCTGCTGCCCCCCACAGCACTCCCTGGAAACACTGGTGTGGCTGTTCCTCAACAGGCTGACATCTTAGAACTCCAGAGAGCCATGTTTTCATTTAGTGGTGTTTGAGCTACATTTGACATTGGGAAGAAATGAAGGACTTTGCTCTCTATTTATTTGTATTTGCAGAACCACAAAGATCCAAGGTGATAATTAGAAAAATATTCTAGAAAACCATGTTCTATTGGATTTTTGTTTTTCTAGTACAGTGACAAGTTCTGGTAAGTTTTCAATGGTGAAACGGATCAGATCTCCATCATTTGATGAGAGAACTGTTGGCCCAGCCCTCCTTTGCTCTGGCTATTTATAGATTACCATGAATAGGCTGATTCACAAAAGCAAACATTGTCTTGCATTTTTCCCTGAAATTTAATTCAGAAGTTCTCTTCTTTGCGTATCTTAAACGCATTTTAGTTTGACAACGTAATTGCAGATATAATCCATGCCACCTCAAAGTGGGGTGACTTCTGTGACAGCATTTGGTCAAGAGTAGACAGATCACTAAAAAGCTACCATTGATAGCTTCAATCTTTTGAAAATGGCTCTTGATGAAGTGTGGAAAGCATTCTAGCATGGACATGGCATGGTAACACTGGCTAACTTTTCCTAAGTGTTAGTGCATAGAAGATGCTCTGACATTTGTGTCAAAAAGCTAACTAGCTGATCCTTGAGGCACACCTTTAATCCTAGTGCTTGGAAAGCAGGTCTCTGTGAGTCTTAGCTTCATCTACTTAGTGAATTCCAGGCCAGCCAGGGCCTACACAGTGAGACCCCGTCTCAAAACAACACCAAACATCTAATCTAAAATAACAGTATTCTAGAAAGTCATATTTATTACTTTATTACATGTATTTATTTTTGAGACAGGGTTTCTCTGTATAACAACCCTGGCTGTCTTGGAACTTGCTTTGTAAACCAGGCTAGCCTGGAACTCACAGAGATCCACCTGCTCTGTCTCCCAGGGGCTGGGAACAAAGGCATGCGACACCATGCTGGGTATGTTTCTATTGTCTTTAGTTTCAAGTCTCTTAAACTAATACTGCAGGTGACATCAAGTCTTTTCTATAATCCCAAGACACTTGGAGTAAAGGAGGGTACACGCTGTTCTGTTTCATGTGGACACTACCACCACACATTTGGCTTTCAAAGCCAAACCCCACTGATGCCACCGATGCCTTCCTGAAGCCAGTAACACACAGCACAGTGTAGAAAATGCTCGTTAAGTTAATAGCAAGGAGTTAGGAAGTAGAACTTCCAATTTCAGTCTCATTTTAAAAGCAGTTTTTATTCTTTCACATTCAATGTTAAGCAATATTCGCTTAAATCTTGGGGAGCATCTCCCTCCCCCTGTAGAGTGCATGGGCAAACACAACGTATATTTTTCTTTTAACAAACAAAGCTGCCAGTTTGCCAGTGGAATTCTGCAAGTTTCTCTGGAAAATGAGAACTTTTTTTTAAATAAAAGTAAATGCAGAGGAACTGCTCTGAAATTCCACAAAAAGCTAAACACGTGAATAGAAATCAGCACTGTTTGGTCATTTATTGTCTCATTGTATTTCTTTGTTTTGCTTTTCACTTGAAACCGTTACTACACTCTCTTAGGGGTCTTTGGGTTTCCCATTAGACACAGCACTTAGAAAACCCTTGGGAACGGAAGATATGATCTATGATGGGATTTTACATCTCCTGCTGTTGGGGTCCAAGCAACCCAGGTCTTTGCCTCCTCTTCAAACCTCCTTCTGCTTTCTGCCTCTGCTTCTCATTAGATGTCCATTTAGCATCTGTTCTATGATACACTCTTTAACTTTTCTTCCCTGGAGGTCACTGTCCATAGCTCTTGGTTGTAGGTGACTGCTCTAACTTCAGGGATCTCTAAGAACAACAGAGCTTCTGGTTGCTCTACCTTAAAGCTACAGAATTCTGTCCTCAGCTTCTCAATAGCTTGCCAAGTACGTACAGCCTCAGCAAAGAAAAGCACGCATGAGCAAAGACAGGGAAGGAGAGACCTTCTGGGCACTGACATCAGAATCAAGACCTGCCACACAATCCACTGACTCCAACTATGCAGACCGTTTTCCAATTCTCAACCTAGTTCCTTCCTCACAAAAAACGGTGCCTTTTCAAGCATCCCCACAATGTATGCCCGTGGCTATTATTTTGTGGCTTTGAGCTGGGTGATGAAGGGCATAAGGGACTATCAGACAAGATCTCCCCTGGGCAATTTGCCTGAGTCCCTGTGTGGGTGCAGATGCTCTCCCTTTGTCTGCCATTCGGTACAGGACTCCTGTGGATGACTGACAAGGGCAGACTTGCAACATTACTTCAAGAGGATAATGACCAGCCATCATAAATTCCTTTCTTAATAGTTTATTGCAGGTTGTAGACTACTGACAATGACTTTGTTTTATAGCATGAAGGAAGATGTCCTCACTGCTGCCAGTCTCTAAAACAACATCAAGAATTTTAGTACCCCCAGAGAAAACAGCCTTTCATGAAGCCAATCATAAATAGTGTCAAAGCCATAGTTACATAGGCCAGGGAAGAGGGGAAGAGGAAAAGAAATAGCTGTCTCGTATGCAAAGAGGTCCTCCTGGTGTCCCTTTCAGGTAAATAAAATAGTAAGGAAGCCTCCAGTCCTTCTATGTCTGTCTTCCCTGGGCAATAAATGAAATCTTATGCAGAAAACTGTGAGAGACATCAGACCACCACACAGAGAAATGAAAAGGAGACAGGGAAGAGGAAGATGGGATGCTATTGTGTTCAGACCCTGACATTTATTACTAATTATTTTTTCTGTGATCAGACCCTGACATTCATTACTAATTATTTTTCTGTGAGAGACATTAACATTGCTGATAAAAACCTCATGTTATAAAGCCTTTTTATATATTGAGCTTTAAATAGGAAACAACAGGTTGTCACCGTCATCGCTTGAGATCTGATGTGGCTCAACCGTTAACTGAAAATGCCTGTCATGAGGTAGAAAATAATTCTACCTCATGTAGAATTTTGTTAGAGGAGACAGTTCAGGTGAGTGTGCACATCTTTCTCCCCACTTTCCTTTAAAAAATATTTTGTCTTTCATTTGAAAAATACATTAAGCCCTAGAATATCTTTTTAAAGGCAATTTTTAGGAAGCACACACAGAGTTTGAACCACACAAGTCATATACATATGTGGGTAATCATATTTTTGATAAATCTCTCTGCCTAATCATTAACTTTAAATGCCACATAAGAATTTGTAATCCACCATAAATTATTTCACAGGAATAATTTAAGAGGGCTGCTGACTAATGTGAAACATGCCAGGCCACAAGCAGTTGGCCGCTAAACGTTGGAGGAGAAAAGGTCCCAGATATAAGTTACCATAAATTATAGTGACTGTAAATCTCTAATGACCAAGTGGTGGTTAGAGATTATTGCATTTAGAAGATAGGAACAAACCTATTAAGCACAATGATATCCATCCAGAGTCCGTTCTACGTATCAGGAAACTGGATCTTTCAAAATCCATGTGAACATCCTCTCCTCACCGGACCACATGTAAAGTGCATCCTACTAGAAACAGTCCATTGAACACAGAAAACAGAGAGGAGCATGTCATCGGTGTCTCATGCCTTTAATCCCAGCCAAGGGGGCAGAGGAAGTTGGATCTTTGTGAGTTCAAGCCCAGCCTGGTCTACAGAGCAAGTTTCAGGACAACCTCCAAAGCAATACAGAGAAATCCTGTCTCAAAAAACCAAAAAAGAAAGAAAGAAAGAAAGAAAGAAAGAAAGAAAGAAAGAAAGAAAGAAAGAAAGAAGGAAAGAAAGAAAACAGAGAGGAAATAATTTTTGAATTACGACCGGCTACAAAACAAGCTCTGAATTTGGACTTCTTGTTTTCTCCATTTGCCGTATAGAAAGCAGCCCCATGTGAGTGAACCAGGCAGAATGGCCAACAGAGTCAAAATCCAGAGAGGGACACCCAGCCCCGTAAGCAGTGACTTTGCTCAGGTGGGAATTCACAACGTGCTGAATTTGCTATGGTTATTATTGTGCTTTAAAGAATCCCTGTGAAGTGCAGGGGAAGTTATAAATCTGCTTGAGAAAATTAATTCCTTTTTCAAATCTTCATCTTTTCCTTCAAGATGTGTCTCCAAAGAAAGACAATTACGTCAAAGAAGGTTCCGGGGCCTCATTCTGCACACCGCCTTTTAAACACATTCTGGAGGCCTATTAGACATCATGTAAACTGTAGACTGTAGTACTTCTACCACCCCGGCCGGCAGACACATCTGTACACCAGCTTCTTGGGAGCAGAGCGGAGACATGTGCATTTTAACATATTCCAACAACAGAGTCTCAGGGGCTGGGAGGTGTGGACCTTTCTCCATATATAGCCATCATGCCATTCTACCCAAGCACTCAATGAAGATATTTATACAATATTCCCATTCCTCACCCCCACCTCTATACTGGCAGAGGAAACACTTTGGGGAGGTCTCTACCACAACTGTCTTTCAAAAAATACGAATGGTGCTAATTGATTCTTTTATCAGCACGTGGGGGATGCAGAGTATTTTTAAAATCAATCTTTCTAAAAAAAAAAAATCAATGGCTATAACAATTTAAAGTTGTTACACACTAAATATTTTTTATTTATTCTTGAGGACTCTTTGGTGAGTTTACTCATGTCTTTGAAGAATTCCAGTGCCCACTCAGATTCCAGACATAAAAAGGAAGCCTCGTGAAATAAAGTGGATTCTGGATGGTATTTCATAAATGACTTGGGGACACTGCCCAACATGCTCAGACTAAGCCTTGCTGATTAAGGAGGGCAAACATACTCAATAGGTAGGGAGGCAGGAATGGAACCGGGTTCCAAAGGAAAGATAATCTTTATATGGCAATGATTATTTTTTTCCAGGAGCAGAATTTGCATAACTAAACAAGTATAAGTGAGGCCATTTTAGTGTAGTGGCCATTTAAAGAACGTAGAGCAAGGATGAAAATGCAGTCAAACAAGAAGCTATAGTGTGTTGTAAATCTGATGGCACTGGGAGGAAGGGGTCATGAGGCCAGGATTTCACTTCTGCTCATAGCTTCTGCTCTCTCCAGCAGAACCCCACACCAACCTCATAGTCACCGTGAATATGTAGTTTGTTTTTCTGGGACAGGGTTAATCTATAGTAGCCTAGCTGTCCTGGAACTAGCTGTGTAGACCAGGTTGGCCTCGAACTCACAGAGATCCACCTGCCTCTGCCTCCCGAGTGCTGGAAGTAAAGGCGTGCACCACCACATTCTTCAGGGTGGTACAGAGAACGGATGGGGGCCCTACATGGGCAGTGCAGTGAAAATGGTGTTGGTCCTTCACTGTCCATGTAGGGCTCCCACCCGGGCTCTGTATCCAAGCCCTGTCTGTCCCCACAGGAGCCTCTGAGTCCAGAATGATCCCCACCAGACAGCGAAGGTGTTGCTTTATGAATCAACCTCTTGGCTTCCAATATAAACTAAAAGCAAGGCTTTTCTGGATATCTCCAGAATCAGAATATTCCCTCGGAGCCCAGAGAAGCAGTAGATGGTCAGTGTCGCGGAGCCAACCCTCCTCCTTCTTGGGTCATTTTCCCTTGCAAAATATACTATATCTCACCCACTAGGTGTTGTTGTAGCTCTGCCTCCCGGGGGGGGGGGGATGCTAAAATGTTAATTATCTGGAGCAGAGCATTTAGCAATCTGGATCCCAGGATGGAATTTAAGCCTATTTAGATTTACTGTGAATTCTTTGAGGTTAATGCAACTTCTGAATGTGACTAGTAATCTCTAATTATTTGCAGAGATGGTAGATGTGAGACCAGATTAAATCCACAGATAATCCCCAAATCTCATTTTAACCGACAGCGCAGCTCTTTTCCCACCAACCCCAACTCCAGAAAAATCAACAAGAACGACAGGGCTGACTTGGTGCTCGGCTTTTCTTTTTCTGCCTACTCTCTGCTTGTGCGGAAGAACCCGGAAGAACCGCAGAATTACCAAGGGTAGGAAGGTGGAGGGGGGGGGAGGGAAGAAGGGAGGGAGGGGGATAGTGGAAAATCACAGCCTGGGTCCCTGTCCTGATGGAGAAGCAGACATCGAATCACAGAAAGGCGACAGTGTCGTCAAGGAGCCTCACTATCCCTGCTTTAGATTTTGGTACCCTGAGATCATTACTCTCAGCCCAGTTGGGCTCGCTTCCTCCAGGCAGGGGTGGGAGGGCTTGGAACCTGGAACCGCCACGCCAGACAAGCCCAGCCCCGCTGCTCCCGTTCCCTGAGACTCAGCATCTAATGGTTAGGCCCAGAGGTGGAAGGCAAGGGCTTTTGGTTTTGCCCCACTGATGACCCCAAAACCCTTTTTTTCATGTTCTTTTAAAGACTTTTAAAAATCTTCTTACTAGATTATTTATTAGTATCAGACCAGTTTCATAATCTCTTTGAGTCAGGTTTATTTTGAAGAGAAGTTAAAATTTTTATTCTATCAGTAATCTTACTAGAAATTCCAAAATAATTATATTCAGGGAAACAAAGCTTTGCAAATATCTTAAAGCCGAGACTCTCCTCCCCCCTTTTAAGAGGGAAAAAACTTGAAAATATTTTAATTAAAAAATTAAATGTCCATTCAAACACACACGAATTCTGATCGGTATGCTTTTTGTTTATGTTGAGCCTGCCGGACCAGAACTTTTGATTCGCTCAGATTCCAAAGCTTTAGAACATATTCGAATCCGATAGAAGAAAAATGGAGACAGCGTGGCACAGAGAGGAGAACCGAAAAAACGGTATTTTCTTGGGGTGGGGTGACAGAAACGCGTGGAAATTGGTACCAAGAGCCGAAGGATCCAGCGTAGTGGGAGAGAGGGCATAAAATTCATTATCAAAAGCTGACTCCTGAGCTTGGATTCTGAGCCACCAGACTCGGAGCAGGGAGGCTCCCAGCTAGAGGCAGACTGCGGGGAGGACAGGAGCTGGCACCTTTCTTCCTGGGGTGAAATGTCCCTCTGAGGGTTGGAGGGACCTTCCTCCTGGCTCAGGGCTAGGAGCTCCCTGGCCGCCACTCGCAGGACCCCGGCATGGAGTCACCGCACCAGCAGAGCTGGGGTGCCCAGGCCAGTCGCAGGGCAACTGGCATGGGTCGAATGAGGATCCTCAGGGGACTCCGAGGGACCCCCTCTTCCTCCTGGCTCGCCAGCTCGGTCCCCGCTCCGCGCCCCGCGAGCCACCTAGACCCGCAGGCTCAGGCCTCTTTACTGCCCCCGCGTGGCCATCCAGGGAAAACCTTGCGGCTCTCGCCTGTCACCTGGGCTGCTGCAACTGCCATCCAGATAAGGGACACGTAGGTCGGTGGGGCGGCACCACGCAGGGGGGAAAGCAGAAGGGAATGGCGCTGATCCTGAGGGGCCCAGACGCCGTGGGCTCTGACATGAGATGGCCTCCATAGCTGGCCATCTAAGGTTGTTGACCAAGGACCCAGCTGGCTTCGTGGGCAATAACGTGGTTACTGTGTGAGGACAGTGGAGATGGAGTACCGAGGTAGGACGCTAAAATGTCCTACAGGGGCATAGCTTCGACGTAGGTGAACTAGCCTGGCTGCCCATCGGCAGCTTGCAGGGTCTTATAAATGACTTCCACATTTGGTTGTATGTGGGTATATGGCTTTTCCTATGGCCACATCAGCCCTCTGGGTTTCAGCTGCCAAAATCTATGTTTACTACCCTCCGTTTGTCATACAAGAACAAATTCAATGTATCTGGACAGGCTCGGCTTCCTGTCTCTGCTGCCCCCTGAGGAATAATGCTTGGAGATCAAAGATCAGATGGAAACCCATTTCTCTGTGGCTCAGGATCCCGAGTCAGGTGAAAAACGATTGGTGTTGGTCAAAGCTGTTCTAATAAACTCAACTCTCCTGGCTAGAAATCACTCACTGGTTGCCAAGCAAGGTCTGTGTTTTATGGAAGTTCAGGGCTTTGGAATGTTGGCCTTCAAATCTGTTTCTCAGTTTCCAGTTCCTGAATCAATCCCTCCCCTCTGCTGCCCTGCCTCAGCTGCTCCCGGCACTGTGAACAGGGAAGTCTGTTTTTGAGGATATCTTAAAACAAGAGTAGTTGGACTTATCTGTCACTTGCCAGTCCTGCGACATCTAATCTCTATGTGGTTGGCTGAAAACCTTGAGTGACATAAGGGGAGTTGAACCCTTGGACTTGATTCTGATCCCAGCTTATCTCTGGGTCCCAGAGTCACGGGTCTGTTTGTCTTGTCAGGCGAACAGTCAGTGATGCTCATTATAGATGATGTTAAACTTATGCTGGGGACATCTTGATGCTCATATAAGGATTGCCACTCACCAGAAGTTGGTGCTGATTGATGCCAGGCAGCTCTGCAGCCATGATTGCAAGCTTTCGTGTGTTACGCTCTTCGTATAAAGGGGGAATGGTCAGCCAAGGCCTTTGGCAAGCCAGGAGGAACTTGATGTTACCCAACAAGCTAAATGGGACTGTCGTTGGGCCTGTGAGGGAAGGTGGCACTTGGATCATCGTCCTTTTTGATGCCTAACTGAAGAGTGTTTCCCTTTCTGTCCCTACAATGCCACTAAAATTGTCATTTCCCCCATCCACACAGTGTGTTGAGGTTATTAAGAGTCCCCTAGGGAGCCCCCAGCGGCCGCTTCTGGGGTTCTGATTTATCGTATTTTCATGATTTCCCTCCCCAGAGTCTTGAGCTGTAAAAAGACTTCGGTTCTCCAGCTGGGCTTTCCCAAGCAAGGATAATGACCCGGTTACCCTCTCCTTATTCAAAGTCTTACTAAAACAACAACCTCCGCAAAAACAAAAAGTAAAACAAACAAAGAAATAAAATAAACAAAAGAAAGCCATCTGGTGTGTTTACAAAGCACACATTTCTTACCCTAAAATAATTAAAGCCTGCCACAGATTGGGTTGGTCCTGCCTCTGGCTTCCGATGCCTGCTCCGTGTCACAGCTGGAAAGAAGAAGATTCACCACTGGACTCTCCCGTCTTCCTTGCGGAGGTCCCTGCTTGGATAGACTTCAGTTTCTGTGTGTCTCTCATTCCACAGCCCCTGAGAAAGGGAGAGAAGGCTTTGCCATCGGGCCTTCTGGGTTCCTTCCTAGGCCGAGAGCCTAGCAACGCGGCCCCCAGCAACGCGGTCCCATACTGTCCCCCAGCAACATCCAAAAAGGTTTATAGCCAGCCTTACCTGTTACTCTATTCTCCTGCAGCAGGTCTGGGCGCCTGGGTCCCCTCCTCCCAGAAGCCTGCCCACTCCGTATTTACCCTCCCTTCTTCCCTCTTGCCCCCCCCCCCAATGCCGAGAACCACCTGTTTTGTGTTGTGAACGCCCGAGGCACCCCATCCTCCCCTCTCAGACCTCCCACTGAGTTCGTTTCCAGTCCAAACACCAGCGAGTTCTTGACTCACTGGAAAATATAAAAAAGTCACAGATTCTGAACTGACTTTCACACTGGAGCCTTTTCTTCCGGCTTGTTCCTGTCTCAGAGGAGGAGGAGTCTCAGACAAGTTCTAACCCTGCGGGTGGGGTCCCCAGACTGCTCCAAAATCTCGGTCATCTCTGCAGGTTGCCACACAGCCCACAACCCCTCCCAAATGCCCTGCGCATGATTTTACAAGTAAAAACCATGACCTTGTTGTGTCAAGAACTGTGCAATCACAGCCACAGGAAAACAGGCTCACACATTCGTGTCTGCGAATGTATGGAAGGACCAAATTCTCCAACTGGCAGTTTGTGAATCTCCTGGTGAAGTTTATTTATTGAACGTTTTCTTTAGCCTTCTACCAACATCTGTTACTAGGCAAGTAGGAGTAAGTGTCAAAGGTTGGGGGAAATTTCTCTGGAAGAGCAAAGCCTTTATGTTCACTACATTCTCAGATAAAGCAGACAAAACAATGGCCTCTCCTGAAGGTCCACTTTCTAATAACGGAGATGGGCGCTGTTACCTTTCGGGGCAAAGAAGGCTTGCAGCTGTGACTATGTCAAGGGTCTTGAGATGGGGACATTTTCCTGAATGAGCTGTATGGACCCCATGTAATCACAAGGGCCTTTGTCAGTACTGGAGGGAGGCAGGAGAGTGACAGACAGAAAGATTTGAAGATGCCGAATTGCAGGCTTTGCTGACAAAGGGCGAGGCTGTGAGCCAAGGAATGCAGGGCGCCTCTAAGAAGCTGGAAAAGTTAAAAAGATGGATTCGCCCTGAGAGCCCCAGCGGGAGCAGGCCTAGCCAACATCTCCATTTGAATCCAGCGAGACCCATTTCAGACTCCTGCTCCAGCACTGCGTGCTAATAAATCTGCATTACTTTGAGCCACTGAAGGTGTCATTGCCTTCTACAGTAAGATGTCACAGTGTCTGCTAGCTTGTTGACACAAGTACCCTTGAGAAAAGTACCTTCCTTGTTTTGGTCTTGAAGGGAACACTGGTACCGCATGAAGAATACAGCTGTGTCCCTGCTTATTCCTTCATCCTAAGAGTTGCCACCTGCTCCTTCACCACTGACATCACCAAGAACTGTCTGAGTGCGGTACTGTGATGAACTTTATATGGAGGAGGAAACTGAGGCCCACAATGTAACTAACGTCCCTGAAGCTGCACCTCAGACCCAAACACATCCTCGGCAAATTCCAATGTTCTTCTGTGCGGTGGGATCTCTACCCTCCTCTCAGAGAACAGCTCACACACCCAGCAGCTGACTCCCAGTCGGACAGCCCCCTTCCCCTGGGGAGTCCTCCCTGGAGGCAGCCAGCCTACTGCTGCTTATACAACTGCTTATAGGCTGCAAATAAGGTTTCTGTTGAAAGTCTCTAGGCCAGCGGCACAATGGGAAATTGCTAGCCAATTGGACCCAATTGGACTTGTGCTCACCTAATGCACAGGTCTGTGTGTCAGCTGGTAGCTGTTCTTCACTTCAAAGGCTAGCATGGGAACCTCATTTTGCCCTGACATGGCAAAGGTCCTTGTGTTTCTTCCTGGAACTACTACTTCGGATGGAAAGGAAATCCCCAAGGAAGGACCTACCTGGTGGTCCCTTTGTCCTGATTCAGTGAGTGTGGGCCCTGGCCACCCGTTGCGATCACCACAAAAGCTTAAAGCATGGGTCAATTACCAGGTTCTACCCCAGCCAATGAAGCCTGGCGTGGCCTGGACACCCAGCCCTGTTCAGTCTCCCCAGGAGGGAGGCACCTACTCTGGGGTGAACAAATGCACTGACCTGGAAGTCAAGGAATTGGAAAATAGTGCCAGTCCCCAGTGCTCCTCTGGGGAGTCTGTGGAGGTGAGCGCTTGGGGCTTGGGAGTATTAAAATCCTGAACTGTTCAGGCATTTCAGTAGGGAACAGCAAAACAGAAGAAGTCCATGCTTGATGTCAGTGGTGAAGGAGCAGAAGAAGTCAACTTGTGGTTGAGTGAAGGTACTCCGGTATCAGAGGTAAGAGCTGTGTGTGTGTGTGTGTGTGTGTGTGTGTGTGTGTGTGTGTGTGTGTGTGTCCTTGAGTGTGCATGGAACTATGTTTGTGAAAAGCATGTGTATTGAAGGCATGTGTGAGTTATCTTGTAGAGTGTGCATGCATGTGTGTACACGTGTATGACTGTGGTGGATACGTGGGATGTGTATGAGAGGGAGGAGTTGATTCTGGGGACTCAGCCTGCAATGGCCTCAGAGTTCCTTGTTCCTTGGCCTGTGTCACCTGGGTTGACACAGAGGCGTGCTGGGGAGCAGTCCACAGAAGGTTCAGCCTGCTGCTCGCTGAGCTTCGGTAGAAATTGTGCATTTATTTTTGTCAGTGACAGTATAATTAGCTTCCTCCCTTGTAAGAAATGAAAGGCAGTGTGCTGCTGACAGCTGTGGGAGCTGCCTTCCTGCCCGGATGAATCGAGCCTCCATCAATGCTGTTACACCTGTTTAAACAAGGAACAGAATAGGTATTTATTTAAAGTTCAAGAGGCCATGTGAGCCATGGCCTAAATCTAGGCCTGGATATAATTATGAAGATACTTCATCCTTTGTTCTGAAAGGTTTTGCAGCCCATGGTCCCTCAAAGGCTCAGAGTAGGTACCCCCCAGAGAGAGAAAAACGGGGGTGCATGACTCTTGAAATGGAGGCCAAAGACCTATGAGCTCACAAGGAAGACACCCAGGCCTTGCTGATGGCTGGGACCATCCACGGGGACATGTGATAAAGGTGCCAAGATCCAGCCACCTTTCCTAGTGATTGTCATTCTTTTGTACTTAAAATTGGGCCCAAGAATCTGCACAAAAACGAAAGTTCTCTTGGGCCATCAAGATGGCTTAGAGAGTAGAGTGTTTAGGTTTAACCTCCAAATCTAACGATCTTGAGTTAGACCCCAGGGACCCACATGCAGCAATGAGAGAACTTACTACTCACAGACAGTTGTCTTTTGACCCACACACACCTTCTGTAGCAATGCCTCAAACACACACACACACACACACACACACACACACACACACACAAGAGAGAGAGAGAGAGAGAGAGAGAGAGAGAGAGAGAGAGAGAGAGAGAGAGAGAGAGAGAGAGAGAGAGAGAGAGAGAAATGTGTGCTGGTTGGTTTTTGTCAACTTGACACAAGCCTAGACATATCTAGGAAGAGGACATTTTTTTATTTTATTTTATTTTATTTAGGCTTTTAAAGACAGGTTTTCTCTGGAAGCTGTCCTGGAACCAGCTCTATAGACCAGGCTCACCTTGAACTCACAGAGATTCTCCTGTCTCTGCCTCCCTAGTGCTGGGATCAAAGGCGTGTGCCACCAATACCCAGCAGAAGACGACATCTTAACTGAGAAAATGGTCCCATAAGATCATCAGCCTGTAGGCAAGTTCGTAGAGCATTTTCATGATTCATGATTGATGTGAGTGGGGTCATCTCTTGGCTTGTGGTCCTAGGTTCCATAAGAAAGTGTGAAATGCAAGATGGTAAGCAGCACCCCTCCATGGCCTCTGCGTGAGCTGCCGCCTCCAGATCCCTTCCCTTCCTGCCTTGACTTCCTCGGATGATGGACTATGATGTGGAAGCAGGAGCTAAATAAAACCTTTCCTTCCCAGGTTGCCTTGGGCCATGATCTCCATCACAGCAATAGAACCTTAACTACGGCAAAGGTAAGGGACTGAAATGATGACTCAGTTGGTAAAGTGAGTGTTACACAGGACCTGAGTACTTATTGTACAGGCTTGAAGACTGATCTCCAGTGTGCACATAAAAGCTAGGTGTGGCAGCGTGGGCCTGTTTACCCAGCACTGAGGACACTGGAGACAAGAGAATTTCCTAGGCTTGGTCTCCAGCCACTCTAGTGGAATCAGTAAGCTCCAGCTTCAGTGAGATCCTACCTCGAAAAATAATGTGGAGAGCTGTTGGAGGAGATATCCAATGCAGACTGTTGACTTATGCACACACTCACGCACGCATGCATGCAGGCAGGCACCATACCAGCTCCAGTTCCAGAATTAACAAAGTCACATGTGACACACTTGTCCATTTTCTCGCTTTCAGACAATACCAGAAGTCTAAACTTGCAGCGATTTGTGAAGGTGGGATTTGGGCCAAACAACTCTTCTACACCTGTTTCTTTGCCTAGCACACTGTTGGCTGGAAATCTGCACAGGAATTTGTAGGTCTGGGTCCCTCTTAAGAGGGCTCTGGGACCTTAATAATCCCCCCCTCTATCCTGTAGGGGGAGCAGCTGCAGTTTTGAGGTCTGTGTTTGAGTTCTTCCAGGGTGGAGGGCAGGGAATAAACTCTATGTTAGGTAACTAACCAGGGAAGAGCTGCAGGGGACCAGAAGCAAGGAGGCGCTTGCCAAAGGAGAGCAGACCCTGGTAAAGGTCTCTCCAGGCCCAGGAGCCAGAGAGAGGAGAGGTGTGCGGGGCCATAGCTCTGTTGGAGAGTGACTGAGCCAAAATAATATAGAGGGTCTCAGGGCATACACAAGGCCCAAGGCATGGTACGTCTACAGAGTATTGAGGACTAATGCCATGAGGCAGCCCACTGTCCAGCTGGCACTGCCACTCTCTAAGAGGTATTGGATTCTGAGATGTATCTGCTCCTTTGCTATGACCAGGACCTGGCACTATAATGTGATGCTTGGGTTTTGAAATAGGCAAGGAGCTTCAGCCACTCAAGGCAAGGGTCCTTGCAGATACAGGCAGTGTTTCAGTAAGGTGTAGCACATGAAAGTCAACTTAGAAATAAAGAAACGTGAACTTGTAAGGGTAGATGTTGACAGAAATAGGGAAAAGAGCTGCCTAGAATGGCCCTGGACTTTTTGGGATGCACAGGGACTGCCACAGGAAGGCAGTGATGAGGAACTGTGGAATCAGAAGAAAGGGTCTCCTCTGGGCCAATAGGTCGGAACTGTGAATCAGCACTGCCTGGGAGAGAAAAAGCCATTTCTTAGACAAAGAATAGTTTCCTAGTTCAGAATGCAATTTCTTTGCATACCAATGAGCTTCCTAAACAGATCCAGAAATTATTACAAGGTCCTACAGCCCTTTTAAAACAATGGAGAACACACCACAAGTATGATTTCCTGTTTAGATGAAGCCACACATGACCGTGTTTCAAGAGCAGCAGCAATGTAAGGTCACTTAGCTGTTTTCATTCATGACCCTCTATTCCAGGATTGCATTCTCTGCTTTGCATACATGTCCCTTAGCGCCCAAACGGACGAGGACTTTAAATTACATGCCTTGGTATTCACTGATGGAAAGAACCCAATTCCACCCTGTCTCCTCTAAATCAATTAGACTACAGATGGTGTCCCATCCTCTGCCCTGTCACTTCTGCCTGGAAATGAGAGATGTGCTCAGTCCCCGGGAGTCACTGAAATCTCAGCTCTGAGCCCTTTCTGGCACCATCTAAGGGCCATTCAGTCACGAGTCACCTAACGACAGGGATGGGGATCATTCTGAGATGTGTCATTAGGTGATCTCACGGCTCTGCAAACATCATGGGGTACACTTATACAACGTGGTAGGCACAGGTCAGTCATGAGACACAAGCTCACGGTGCAATGAAGCCAAGGTGACCACACGGTGCCTGAAGCTGCTGTTAGGACAGCAAGGCTTACTGCTTTACAGCCCACTTTTTAACACGTAAGTCGGACTGCATTCCAGAATAACAACTAAAGGTATAGCGCTGGGTGTGGTGGCACACACCCCTAAGCCTAGAGTTGTTGAGGGGGGTAGGTGACAGCAAGGAAGGACTTAAGGTCTTCCTCTGATACATGGCAATTTCGAAGGCCTGCATTAACCTCTGTAACAAGCTACAGTAATGGGCACGGTAGCCCAGTAGGATCTCTGTGATTTCCAGGCCAGCCTGGTCTACAGTTCCAGGACAGCCAGGACTGTTACACAGAGAAACCCTGTATAAAAAAAAATTTTAAGGTGACTATTATAGTATTTAGAGATGAAGAAACCGAGGCAGGTGCATAAAGTCGTTGAGTCAGTAAGTAGCCGAACCAAAGACAGTGTCCAGAGCCTACATTTTGACCACTCGTTTTTTCATTCATGTAAGTTGTTAAGGAAAAACAAAAACTAGACTCTGCCCAGTTGCCACAAGACCAACTAAGAATTGCCAGAGTCTTTGCCATTTCTCTTCTGTTGAAAGTTTGCTTGTAAATGAGACAAGAGGTAGGATCTGTTGTCACTACCATAATTGCAACACTAAGCTCTGAAACCAAGAGAGACTCTCAGGTTGGGGGCACTTAGGGGCACGTAGGAACACTAAGCTATAAGAAATGCAACTTCTTAGAGCTAACATGGATCCTAATGCCAACAGATTTTCTTTCTGGTTTTTGGGAACTTTTGAAGCAAGGTATACAGGTGGAAATCACATCGAGGCACACGTAACAACATCTCCACTGGATCTCCACCTCGGAGAGGTCGATGGTGTTTTAATTATCTTTCCTTCTGATGTTCTACTCTGTATCCAACATAGGAATAGTTGATCAACAGAGAACAGAATAGCCAGCTCAGAACAAGGACGTCAAGATGGAGCTTCCAGAACTGAAGATGACAAGAGCCTCTTATAGCCCAGGACCTAGGTTGACAAGAATTATGTATTTAAAGAGTAACCTTAGGTTCCTTCCTGTAGCAGGCATGCTAACCAATATCTTCAGCACCTCTCCTTTCTGGGCCTGACATACTTCCTGCTTTCCAGAATTCTCATAGGTAGACACAAGCGTGTGACTGGTCCTGTTCAGTATAATGTTAGTAGAGCTGGCACACGTTACTAATGAGCCAAGGGAGTGAAGACCCAACTCTCCTTGGGTACAGCTCACACAGAGGCCTCCACCTGAGGATGTGGAGTCACTAGGTGAGTGAGGGGCTGAAGTACATGTGAAGGGCAGCCGCCGGAGAGTCACCTGAATGTGTGAGGGACTTCATATGAATGGAAAAACAGGTAGAACATGTTGTGTTAAACACTGAGATTAAAGCGGCAGTGATTGTTATTGCAGCAGAAGCTAGACCATGCTGATTAACGGGCATAGCTGCCTCAGTTTCCCAGGTTTCTTTTGCTTGCTCAGGTAATTTACCATCTCCCAAAAGTTTGTCAAAACAGGCGACTCTTTTCTTCTGGAGCTAAGAGGTATGTGGATCTATGTAGGTGTGGAGTATTGTTTAACACCGCTAATTCCTCCATTTCCTTTGTAACAAACCATGCAAAACAAGACTGTCGTCCCCAAACATAAACACTCAAGGTCCCACTACCCAGGAGTCACAATCGTTAAGATGTCACAGCGTGCTTGCTTAAGATCACCTTTTGCTTATTTTATTTATTTCTCTTTCTTGTTTTGTTTTGAGACAGTGCTAGCTGAAACTCACGATGTAGACCTGGTTAGCCTTGAACTTACTGTGATCGCCCTGCCCTTGCCTCCTCAGGGCTGGGTTTGCAGCATGAGACAGAGCATCCTTTTTAGAAATTAAATAAAATGTTATGGTCTCAACTGAAGTATTCCCCATATGTCCCCAGCCTGTCCAGTACTGTTAGTGTCACACTAGTGACTCTGCTCTTGTGCTCTGGGGTAATGGGATGGGGATGTGGGCACCCTCACCGAGTCCTCTTTGTGCTCTTACTTACACATACACACGTGCTAAGGCTCATGCTTATCTGTGAGGAATTCTTGGGCTTAATTATTGTTTACTCCTCGGTGTTAAATGTCAAAGTTTGCCTCGGTGATGTGTGTGTGTGCACATGTTTCCGTTTCGCCCTGATTAGCCCAATTCACGAACCTGCCACGTTTAGCGTCCCTCCCTGCAGAAGGTGCCATTGCCTCCAGTTCTCATCCTTGGGCTCCCTGCCGTAGGCCACACCTTCCACACACCTATTCAAAGAGCTGCTCTCCGGAAACAAATGCCAACAAGAGAGATGGAGTTGTCGGGGCCAAGAAAGGTGGATTTTTGGTTTTCCTTGATGCTGTCCACATGGTTCTTTGAAGAAAAAAAATCTTTTATTTTTATTTTGAGATAACAATTACATTATTTCTCCCTTTCTTTTCTTCCCTCCAGATTCCTCTGTCATACCGCTCTTGAGGAAGCAGATTAGTGTTTACCAAGGATCACTATATTTAGTACTCATATCTTGATCCCGTGGCTTGTTACAGACCAGGTTAATAAATTCCACAAATGGAAAGATTCCCAGCTGACTACACTTTGTCCTGGATGATTATGGTTTACACCTTTAAGCATCAAGTTGGTTTTTTTTTTTTTTTTTTTTCAAGAGACATGTTCGTCATAAAACAATTCCCAAAGGAACAATGAACAGGGAGTCAGTTCATCCAAACATAGACCCCTTTCAAACATTCCTGATGGGAGTGGCTGTGACTGTGTTTCATACACAGAGTTGGGCTATGCCTCTCTCCAGGTATATGTCAGGAACATGTGACAGATAACAGCTCGTTTGCTTTGGAGTGGAGTTTCTTCTAGGTTCAAAGCTGAGGGGAAGGGAAGTGAGAATCCAACAGAGGCAAGATCTTCTGAGGTGGACATCTGCCTTCCCATCTCCCAGCTCAACAAACCTAGCAGCATCGTCTTCTTGAAGGCCCTGTTTGGGATGGGGCAGGGAGTTCGTGGTGTAGATAACAGCAGAAGCTAAGATAGATACCACGAGGACCAGGATCCCCTGAAACTTCACTAAGGAGCCTGTATGTCCATTAGAGTTACCATTGCTATGATAAAACACCATGACCAAAGCAACTTGGAGGGGGAAATAGTTCATTTTGCTTTTACTGTTTCTACGTCACAGTTCATCATCAAAGGAAGTCAGGACAGGAACTCAAACAGGGCATGAATCTGGAGCTGATGCAGGCCAGGAGGAGTGCTGCTTACCAGCTTGCTCTCCTGATTTGCTCACCCTGCTTTCTTATAGAACCCAGGACCACCAACCAGGGAAATCACCGCCCACCATGGGCTGGGCCCTCCCACACGAGCCATTAATTAATTTCCCACAGGGTTATCGACAGCCTGATCTTATGAAGGAATTTTCTCAGCCAAGGTTTCCATCTCCCAAATGATTCTAGCCTGTGTCAAACTGACATAAAACTATTCAGTACAATGCATTAGTCTATTTTAGGCTACCTGTAGCTGGGACTGTATCAAGAGGCTTATTTATTCCACAGATTGGAGAATTAAAAGCCTGAATTCAGGGGCCAAACCCTCTCTATTGCAACAATTCCCTCCTTCCACAGCCTCAGCATCCATCCCTCCACAGCCTCAGCATCCATCCCTCCTGAGGGCCACACCCCAGTGACCTAGTTCCATCTCACTAGGCTCCACTTTGTAAAGGTTTTACAACCACACGGGGACAAAGCCTCTAGTATGCACATCTTTGAGGAACAAACCACATGCAAACCAAGACAGTCACCAAGCACCACATACCCAGCAGGCTTCCAGGATGGTGGGGAGGGAGTGCCCTAATGTGTTTTCTGGTTAAATTGTCTTTTATGTGTATGAGTGATTTGCCTACATGTGTGTATGTGTGCCATCTGCATTCATGGTGACCAGGGAGGCCAGAAGAGGGTATTGGATCTGTTTATTGTTTCTCTACTTAGTGTTGAGATGTGAGCTCTCAGCTTCGGCTCCCGTGTGCCCTCCTCTCCCCCGCTGCTATGCCATCCCAACAAGATGGATTCTTATCTCTCTGGAGCTATAAACCCAAATAACCCCCCCCCCATCAGTCACTTTTGGTCATGGTGTTTTCTCACAGCAACAGCCAAGTGTCCAATACAAAGTAGCACGGTGGTGCATGGTGACAGGGGCCTAGGTGGAAACAAGGCTGCTCCTGGGGTCCCTTTCTCATTTATATGAGGACTCTGAAAATGCCAGGGAGCTCTGAGAGGTGAGCAAGTGTCCCAGCATGCCTGACCTCCTTCCAGCTACAGTCCTCACCTTCCCCAGCAGAGCCAGCGCCCACCCGTCTTCAGTGTGAATTCTGTGAACGTATTTGGGCCTGCAGTATCCCCTTGTGAAGGTCCAGATGCTCACGGTGTCTCTGCAGTTCTCAGGCTCTCGCACGGATCGGGTATACTTCTTCCCATTTTCCAACACTCGTACTGCTGCAGTGTGAGGTCTCTGAAGGAACTGCCCAGTCTGAGTGCCCCTGAGGGTTGGCTGGGGGTGCACCCAGGCATGAGGGGTTATTTGGTAGAGGTGACAGCAGGAAGCAAGAGGCTGGGACATTCCTCCCTCCTACATTGTCACTGCTATGCCCTCCAACACTCATTTTCCTCTACCGCAAGTACCTCTAGCCTTTTTTTCTCTGTTGTGAACATAGTGGTGCCCCCCATCACTCACCAAAGCACACTCAAGCTGCTGCCTTGGCTGTCTCATGAGCAGTCAGCAGCTAGAGTTATTAGATGCTTCCCCTGTGCTTTCTAATAGCTCTGCAGTGAGCACACATTCCTACAACACTTCCGTTAGAGCAGTGGCCCCCTCAACCCTCCTAATGCTGCCACCCTTTAATTCAGCTCCTCAGGTTGTGGTGACCCCCAACCATAATATTATTTTCATTGCTACTTCACAACTGTAATTTTGCTACTGTTATGAATTGTAAAGTAAATATCCAATATGCAGGATATCTGATATACGACCCCTTGGGAAAGGGTCATCCAACCCCAAAGGTTGAGACCCACTGCTTTAAAGGATAAAGAGTAAAGGTTGCCCAGAGCCTCTCCGGTGTGAATGATGCTCTGGGTATAAAAGATAGCTGACACTGAGTTCAGATTTCTACAGTCATTAAAGAAATAATGATTTCCCCGAGATTTCAGTAGCTCCAAGCACATATGACAAGCATGTGCCCTGTAGTTTGAATGTATCTCCCCACTGCTTGCTGGCGAGTCAAATGGAAACACAGTAGTTCATACCTCACAGGCTTTGTCTAGAAGCCAAGGGTCAGAAAGCATCTGCCACAGTGAGAGCTCATCACGTGTCAATCATCATTGCGTGCTCTCCCTCCTCCCCTTCTCCCTCCTCCCCTTCTTTCTCTTCTTTCTCTCCTACCTCTTCTCTCTTTCTCTCCATCTCCCTGCGATCCTCTTCCTTTCTCCCCTCCCCTTTTATTCATTGTTTTCAGCTACCTACTCTGCAGCATGGGTATTGAGGGCAAACGAGCACTTCTCAGACCTAAGAACCTTGTTAAAAGTCAGACACTGATTCAGAAAGCCTGGGTTTGGGGCTGAGATCTGCATTTCCACAAGCTCTTGGTGGCCCCTGCTGCAAGCCAGTGGGACATGAGTACCACGGTGACTTGATGTCCTTTTCGAATTTCCAGGAACAAAATGCCTTGAATGTGTTCAAACACAGTGACTTTTCTTCTGGACTCTTCCTTCTTGGGTAGCATGATGTAGCCCCGACCCTCAGGAAATACAATCCCTTACTTCAGCGTAAGGCTCTGTGCTGCTTCTCTGAAATCAAGGTATTTGTCACAGCATGGGGTCTCTGGATTTACAGAGTTTATATTTAACATGTTAACACGCAAGTACAGTACAGCCTGCACAAAGCCAGACCTGGGTATTAAATGAGGGCTTCAGACAACAGAGAGCAAGACTCCATTGTCTGTGCAGAACTGAGGCCCAAAGGCTGGCTTTGAAATGATGAGGAGGAACACATGCGCCACATGGCGGCCAGCATTCATGTGTCTCAACGCGACAGTCCTGTCTCTCCATATAAATACACACTCCCACAGGACATGGGATGTCGTGGCGTATCATCAAGTGTTCATAGCTACAAGTTTTCCTCGTTCCTCATTAGTGGAGCAACCCCTAGGCTGTGATGCGGACCCATCTGGAACATGCACACACAGGCTGCTGGCCGCTCTGCACCATTGTACCCATGTTAAACATGTTTATCTCATCTGGCTGCATTTTGTGGGATTGCAGCCCCTGCTCTATTACATCTGAAGATTATTATTTGCTATGGAAACATTGATGTCAAATGGATGTGGGTGGGGCTCAGGCCACGAATAAACACAAAATAGTTCATCCCACGGGGTGCAAGTTATTATTGGGTTCAGGAGGTGCCAGCTGTGTGGGTCACCCCTCACAAGCTCCATGTTTTGGATGGCACAGTCTGGCAGGCTACAGAGTGTCTCAATTAAGAGAAAATGTGTGTTTAAGAAGCAGGAGCATCTTGGGATACACATATTATCCCAAATAGGACACAATTTACCTGTGGTAACAATAGAAACAAATCCGAGGGGCAACTTGAAATAATTTTAGAAAAAAAAAACTTGTGTTAGTCTGCTTTTTGCATATATAATTGAAAGGTATGTATGCATGTGTATATGTGTGTTCGTATGTGTGTGGGGGTATATGTGCAAGCACAGTTGCGTGTGTGTGCATGCATGTGCGTGCGTGCGTGCGTGCGTGCGTGTGTGTGTGTGTGTGTGTGTGTGTGTGTGTGTGTGTGTGTGTATAGGCCCACGGCTAACACCGGCTGTCATCCTCCATCATTCTCCATCTTGTGGAAATTGAAGCTTGCTCATTTAGACTACTGTGGTTAGCCAGCCTGCTCTGAGGATTCCTGTCTCATGTCTCACAAGGTAAGATTACAGGCAGGCCCCCATGCCCTCCTGGCTTGTGGTTCTAGAGATCTGAGTGCTAGTCATGTCCTCACACTTGCCCAGCAAACTCTACTCACTGAACCATATCCACAGCCCTGATCCTAACAGCTCCTCACTCCTTGTGGTGAGGGAAGTGATCGAGTATTACTATCATCCTTGTAGTTGACTAGTGCTGAAGTCAGCCATAGCTACCATGGGAAGTCAATGGAGCTAGGAGAGAGTGTTGCGGGAATATTAGTTAAAGGTGTGTTACATTCCTTTATGCTGTGAATATTTGTTTAATGATGCAAAGATGTGTTGCATTCTTTTATGTTGCATTTGTTAAACTCTGTGAAGCTGTGTTTCTTTGCTTGTCTAGGACACCTGATTGGTCTAATAAAGAACTGATCATCCAATAGCATGACAGGAAGAAGAACAGGTGGGGCTTCCAGGTGAGAGAACAAATAGAGGAAGAGCAAGAGGAGGAGGAGTGAGAGAAGAAGAGGAGAGGCGGATGCCAGGGGCCGCCACCCAGCGGCATAATCAGCCACAGAGTGAGACGGAAAGAGAAAGATACAGAACAGAGAAAGGTGAAGACCCAGAGGCAATGGGATAATTAGCGTATAAAGTATTTGCCTTGCGAGTACAAGGACTCGATTTTGGTCCCCAGAACATAGGCAAAAAATGTCACAGATAGTGGTTCACACTTGAAGCCATCTCAGCAGTGGGGAGGCAGAGATTGGGAGCTCTTTGAGACTCACCGGCCAGTCAGCCTACTTGGTGAGTTTGAGGCCGGTGAGAAACCTATCTCAGGAAATAAAGACGAAATCTTTGGCAAGATGGGAAAAGGAATGACTCACAAGGCTGTCCTCTGACTCCACATGTCCATGACCATGCACAAATGTACATGCTCCTACACACACACACACACACACACACACACACACACACGAAGCGAAGGGGCTGGGAGGTTTCGGAGTAGGGGAATTTGAAATCACGCCAGCCTCAGAATTCAAATCATGTGTACAATGCTTAAGTCTTTCAGTTAACGGCAGCCCCGCTCACAGGATACTGGTGGACTGTCAGCCTATAGGTTTCTTTTTAAGTTATTTTCTTTCTAGAAGACATTCCTTTTTCCTACCATCCTCTCGTCGACTCTCCACTGCCCGCCTCCCCCGGTCAGAACTCCACAGCTGAGCAACAGAGCACATTCATCAAAGTCCTTGTGACCCTGACAATCTCTTCTAGCTGCAGGTAGGAACACTTAGGGGGACCTTAAACATTATTGATGTCCAGATAGTCAAGTTTTATGGATCTAAGCTGCACTCCGGTTGGAGATGTTTAAAGCTGAGAAGATTATTCTAACATTCAGCCACAGCTGAGAATCATGAAGTCAAACGATGTTGTGAATGGCGCTCACAGGGGACATGTGCTACAGGACCATCCATGCTGTGAGTGACACACCCTTGAGACGTGTGTCACATGACCTGTGTAGCCTTCAAGTTGTCTTTGCCCACCCTGCAATATCCCCAGTGACTCAGGAGATCACAGGCAAAGTGCGTGACCTGGCCTTGTCCTTTTCCCCTCTGGTTGGAGTTGGGGTTGAAGATAGTATAGATCCGAAGCATCACCCTTGAAGGATCTCCTCTGCTTCCTGCTCCCGTCTGACAAAGGAGGGCTGGGTGAGGGGTGGGGGCTTCTGGAAACTCAAGAATCTTTTCAAGCCCCATTTTGGAGGCGGCCCAGTTTCAGTGCTCTGCCCAGGGTGAGCATGGTCCTTTGAGGCTTGGCTGAGAGCGTAATTTAAGCTCTAGGAAGAATCTGGCTCATTTCCCTTGGTAGCCAGGTCATTTTCCGATTGTAAATCAGCCACCTTAGTGGCTGTACTTTCCTCTCAGGCCACAAGGGAACTGTGCCTGCCCCCCTTCCCCCCTCCCCCCCCCCCCGTAGCAATTTAATTGCACCAAATGCAGTTCCAAAAACCCCAGTGAGTTCCTCGTAGCTCCCAACATGTCTGGCTTCCTGCTTTTCCCCTCCTGTCACCTTCCAGAACCAAAGATCGAGTCCCTTAGAGCTCAGCCATTGGAATGGTCTTGATTCGGCATGTGTCCATATCCTCAGAGCTCGCCACAGGGATTCTGTGTCAACATTTTTTTTTGTAACATCTGATGGCCTTCAAATGGGGAGATGGAAGAGACCAAAATCCCACAAAAACTCAGCAAAAACAGACAAATACGTGACACAAACAAGTCCTCGGTGTTGTGCCGAGTCCAGAGCTGGCCTGCTTGACAGCCCAGCGTTCTGTAATTCTCTGGTGTTCTTAAGCTGGTGAGTGCAGCTGTCATTCAGAAGGTGAACATTATCCGCTGAAGTCTTCCATCTGGCCTGGTTATTTATCCTTCACATCTCAAAACTGCCGTTTTTGGTTCAGCAGTGGGATTACAAAGCGAACACTTCCTTTTTAAGTTCCCAGTTCTGGAGCAGATATTTGAATCCAGACTGAAGTTGAAGAGTCACGGAGGGGGGGAAGAAAAGAGGATGCTGAGAATGGAAAGGAAGGTTAGATGCCCACTCGATCCAGTTCACTCTTCCTAGCGGAAGTGCAACAACAGAACACTTTTTTCCAGACTCCCTTGCAGCTTGGAGTGGCCAATTCTATCAGTGAGGAAGGAATAGTAGTACAATTATTCTAGAGAAAAGGAAGGAAAGAAAGGGGGGTTAAGAGAGGGGAAATGGTTTCTTTTTATTTTATGTCTGTGAGTGTTTTGCCTGCACGTAGGCATGTGCAGTGTGTGCTGTCCGGTGCCCAAGGAGGCCAGAAGAAAGTGCTGGCCCCCTGAAATGGTAGTTAAAGATGATTGTGAGCCACTATGTGGGTGCTGGGACCTGAACCCCAGTTCTCTGTAAGCGCTCTTCACCCCTGAGCTGCTTCTCCAAACCCAGTCCAATCATCTTTAGTATCATTGCAGATCAGGTCTAGGACACCACAGCATTCTCAAAAGGAACAGATGCTCAAGCCTCCTATTCACCACAGCACAGCATTTACCTGCAGCTGCTAATCGAGCCTTCATACTTCAATAACTGTTGTATTACTTATAATGCTTAGGATGTGCCCTCTCCATAAGCGGTTGATGAATGGTTTGTCTATAGAATAGCATCAAAACAAAGGAGACAGCCCATGTTCTCCTGGGACGCAATTAAAAAGTGTTTTTAATCTGTGATTGAAGGATGTGGAACTGACAGACATAGACAGCTAAATCTGTAGTAAGGGACTTTCAGAAGTGCTTTCTTTAAGAGCAGAGTTGGGGGCTGGAGAGACGGCTCAGTGGTTAAGAGCACTGGCTGCTCTTCCAAAGAACCCAGGTTCAATTCCCAGCACCCACATGGCAGCTCACAACTGTCTGCAGCTCCAAGATCTGACACCCTCACACAGATAGATATACATACAGGCAAAAACTGAAACAAAACAAAAAACATAAGAACAATGTGCATAAAATAAAAAATACAGAGTTGAATCAGCTGTGAGGTCCTCCTTTCCCCTCATCACTTACTTAAAATGGAGCCTCAGCATCTGTGTAAGGCCATGAAGTTACTTTGATGTAACAGAAAGACAGAGCCAGAGCCACTGGAGACAGGAGCAGCCCTGTAATGGGTTACTCTGGTTTCTTACATATGACGGAAAGATGAATCTATCACACCTAAAATTAGCTGAGACTTTTAGTCGCATGGCATAATTGAGGGGCTGGTATGTAACTCTGAAAATGAGTGCTTGCCTGGCATTCACAATCACATGAGTTTGATCCCCGGGACTGAAAACAAACAAAGCAAGCATTGAATTCCAAATAATACATTAGGGTAAATTTTATTTTGTTAAAGTTATATTCTTACGTTTACCTAAAATTATACACAATACATGTAAGCATAGATAGATACATGATAAGTAGATTATATACTAACCACAGAATAACAAAAAGCACAGTATGGGGCACAAGAAAGCTCCTTCTGTACCGTTGGTCAAGGTAGCTCAAGTGATTCCCAAAACAATCCAGGCTATTGCTGTAACTCTTAGTGGCCCCTCAGTGGTTAAAGATGGGTCCCTATTGCTGAAAATATGGAATATTTAGAACACAGGACTGGAGCTGGATCTGGCTTGAAGGCCTCCTTTGTGCAGTCTAGTTTCCATGGTACCAGAGAATACTATGCACGTTACCAACAGAGGGAAGCAATTAATAGTCCCACCAAGCTGTGACACCCAGGAACTACAACAATGATCACATGGCAAGGTATCCATAAAGGTTCCGTAAGTGGCTCTCACGTGTTGGTGGTAACCAACAACTATCTGAGCAGACTTATGGCCTCTCAACAGGAGGGGAATCACACCTGCCACAGGAAACCTAGCCAGCTTCCCCAGGGCTCATGAGATCACAAATCTTAGAAGAGAATCCATGGCTGCCATTTTGCTGGGCCATCATAATTCCCTACTACATTCTAAATCTTATACTCACAGATAAGTGTAGCTACTGCCACCACCCCATCAAAGGACTTCTCTTTTCAGCAAATGGAGACTATCACAGAAAACCACAAATGGATACAATGCAGAGATCAACAGACCAGGAGCCCAGCCCCAAAGGATGCACCTACATCACAGCTCCTGCATCTATGGTTTAAGGAACACAGGAAGAGGGGATAGAAAGACTGTAAGAGTTAAATAGCAGGAAGTGAAACAGTGTCTCCTAGAAACCAGAAATGGCTCCATAAACAAGAACAGAACAATGGCATTATCGATGGACATGCCAACATGGAAAGGGGTTCTGTGCCTATACAAAGAACTACAGGCAACTAGCAATGACTGCTGGGAGAAGGAGAATTAGCCTTTCCCAGGGATGAGGCTGGTTGTCCAACAGAAAGTAGTTAGCCCTAAGACCTTAACACACAAATAACAAGAACAGACTCAGCAGGGAGCATTTATATCTGTGTGTGTGTGTGTGTGTGTGTGTGTGTGTGTGTGTGTGTGTGTGTGTGTGCTCCAATAATGAAAGAAAAAGAGGTTATCAAGTCGATAGTGAGGGTATGAGAAGGGTTGGAGAGGGAAAGTGATATTATTCTATTTCAATTAAAAGTATGTGTGTACTTTAAAAAGCCATATCTTAAACTATGCTAGGGCATTTCTGCTCATGTTGATAGCTAGACTGAGCCGTCTTGTTTAGAAAGATGAACTTCATATTTCTTGTGCTCAGCAAGGCTAAAGATCTTGCTTAAAGTCACATAGTTAAAAGTGGAAGACACACAACTACAGTTCACCCTATGCATTTGCTTGAATGTTACTTAAAGCATGAGTAACTGCAATTGACATTCATATAGCCTTGTAGAGTTTTAGTTGTTGTTTTGTTTTTCTGGTTTTTGAAGATAGGATTTTTTTTTGTATTGCTTTGGAGGCTGTCCTGGAACTCACTTTGTAGACCAGGCTAGCCTCAAACTCATAGAGATCTGTCTGCCTCTGCCTCAAAAGTGCTGGGATTTAAAGGCCTGTGCCACCACCATCCATCTGAGTTTGAGTTTTTAATGAGCTCATGCTAATATGCTTAATCCTTATGAGGCTGTGTGTAAACAGATTCACCCCAACCCACACTAAATCTGAGACATCTAGTAGACATTTGGGTTTTCCAATGACCTCCTGTCAGATTCTTCTAGGCCTTTGTGAGTCAGGCTCCTGGGTGTCTCTTTTTCTTCTGGCTCTCTACCAAGGATGTCTGTGATGGCTGGGTTTTATGTAGACTAAACCTGAGTCATCTGAGACGAGAGAACTTTAATTGAGAAAATGCCTCCAGAACAGTGCTCCTCAACTTCCTAACTCTGCGACCCTTTAACAGCTCCTCATGCTGTGGTGACCCTCAACTGTGAAACCATTTTGTTCCAACTTCATAACTGTAATTTTGCTACTGTTATGAACCATAATGTAAATATCTGATAGGCAACAATCAAAGAGATCAAGCCCCACAGGTTGAGAAACAGATGATTGGCTGTAGGCAAGCCTGTAAGGCATTTTCTTAATTCGTGAAAAATGGGGGAGGGCCCAGCCCACTGTGGATGGTGGTGCCATACCTGGGTGGAGAGTCCTGGGTTCCACGAAACAGCAGGCTAAGCAAGCCAGAGGAGCAAGCCTCCTCCGTGTCCTCCGTATCCGCTCCTGTCTTCAGGTTCCTTCAATAATGGTCTATGATGTTGAAGCGTAAGCCAAATCAAACCTTTCCCTCCCCAACTTGCTGTTGGTCACAGTGTTTCATCAAAGCAACAGTCACCCTAGATGATGCCCTCAGTCATCAGTAACACTTCCTGCGTGAATCAGAAGAAAAGACACCCGAGCTTTCACACAGTATCACCCTTGCTTAGAGAATTTGGGTTACTGGGTGGTTCCGCGGTCAAGGTTGACTTTCTCAGACTACACTTTCAAAGTCAGTCAGTTACTGTGCTGATAATGGCTTGAGAGGTAAAGAGAGTAATCAGCAAGACTATCAATGAGCTTATCTGTGGGACCCTCCAGCCCTCGGGAGAGAAGAAGGGAGCCTCTCTGTTTATTTGGGCTGAGCTCGTCCATGGAGTGTGAATGATGATGGGATTTACTTAGGACACTTGGTTTGGAGACATTCTGGCAACTGACCTGCAGCTAAGCATGCGTACAAGCGCTGAGTTTGTCTGCAGCTAAGAAAAGTTTAAGTTGTGCCCCTAGAACAGAAGTTAAGTCATGAAGCCATCTGAGTCCCTCTTCCCACTGATAACAGTGTGCTATCCAACTGTTGGGTCTGGACTAAGCCCTGGAAGGGGGGTGAGTATCCTAGACAATGGGGCTCTTAGGGCTCATGACTCAGAGCCTGGCTCACAGCCTGCCAGTGAGCCAGATTGTATAAATGTTCTTCATACAGTGAAACCAATTTCTGAATGCCTCTAACATTAATCTTTTAAAAATTATTATTATATATACAGCAGTCTTTCTGCATATATGCCTGCAGTCCAGAAGAGGGCACCAGACCTCATTACAGATGGTTGTGATCCTCTATGTGGTTGCTGGGAATTGAACTCAGGATCTCTGGAAGAGCTGCCAGTGCTCTTAACAGCTGAGCCATCTCTCCAGCTCCTCTAATACTAATCTTGAATGTTCTTTCAACATCATAGTTTAAGAGTACTTATTGCTCTTGCAGAGGACCTGGGTTTGATTCCCGGCACCCACATGATGGTTTGCTATCTTCCATAACTTCAGTTCCAGGGGATCTGATGCCCTCTTCTGGCTGTTGCCTGACCAATCACACATGTGGTTCTCATGCACACAGACAGGCAAAACACTCACAGGTAGAAGAGAAGGAAGAGGAGAAAGGGGAGGAGGAAGGCACCTGTTTTTTTTAAAATAGCTAGGTCCTCTGTGGTTGGCCTAAGCATATTTTCACATTTAAGGAAAACAGTACAATTGGGTTCTACTGCACATAGCAGAGAAAATAGAATGCTGGTGGCTTAAGCAAGATTTACTGAATAAATTAGTTTGTTGTTCTTTAATTGATCAGAAACCTAGATCAGGCAATCAGGCAGAATTAAGGTTGTTGAGATGAAGGTCCTTCAGTTTTCTTTCATCTTCCTGTTCCTTGACAATCATCCATAGGTGGTTGGTGGGATCCCTCTAATCACATATAAGCCTGTGTTCTTCTTTAAAAGCAAATTTTCCCCAGCTCTTTGGGTAGGCATTCAAGTATCTCCTTCCCTAAATTTCACCTTATATTTGACTAGCCAGAACTAATCAGGTGGCCAAGTGTAGCTGCAAAGATAGCTGGGAAATGGAGTCTTTTAACTGACACATTACCACCTGCTTCTCATGATCTTTTGGTCTTAAAAACATTTTCGACCTTTAAAAAGTATTGAGGAATGCCAAGATGTCTTATTTATGGAATAATATGTCTTATTATTTGCCATATCAGAAGCTAAAACCAAAACAATAGAAAATAATTCTTTTTCATTAACTTAAAAATAAAAATTATGTTAAGTAATGTATTTTCCAAAGCAAAAGTCCCAAAAGTGTGATGAGTGAGTTTTTTGGGTTTTTTGTTTGTTTTTGAAATTATTTTTTTTACCATTTCTTTAATGTTTGACTTAGTGGAGTCAGTCATGTTACACCTGCTTCCCTCTTTAATCTGTTATGGTTTTGTTTGGTTAAATTATATTAATAAACCCAGGCCTCTTGTAGATGTGTAGTCAGAAAACAGAGAAGTGGTTTTTGAAAGACTTTTCAGATGATATGGATATTTTTCTTGGATTTAACACCAAAATTACTTGATAGTTATCTGAGACAGTGAGATGCAGTGTAGAGTCTGAAGCCATATTCATGAATGTCTCGTTGGTCTTTACATTAAAATGCATTTGTTTGTTTATACATTGAAAGAGTTTTCTCCAACACATATTATTGTGCAGTGTCCTGTCATAGTTGTATGGACTGTCCTGTTTATATGTTGAATGTCTTCTCCCACACATGTTATTGTACAATGTCATGCCATAGTCATATGGAAAGTATTCCTACTTCGAGCCTTGCAGACCTTTTGAATGTTGACATATGTCATTGTATAGCATTTCTTAAATCCCATTTTTAAACATCACTACTCATCTTAAAGGACAGGTCTGCTTTGGGGATGCTGCCAAGATAATGGCAAACATTGCTTCTTATTTTTGTGTGAAAGGTTGAGGATTATGAATCAACAAACACTGTCGGGTATTTCACTTAAAGTAGCAGATTCATTGTTCACCGTGTCTCCCAAACACATGAGCCTGAGTCACTCAGAGCTGCCTATCAATCTTTGTGTTTTTATTTTTTGAAACTAGCTTTTACTACATGGCCCAGACTGGACTTGAACCCTTGAACCTTGTGCCTTCCCTTCCGTATATTGGAATTGCAAGCACAAGCTGCCACACCCCGGTCAGTAAGTTCAAATGGCCCTTGAGAGAAACTGTTGGTTCAGACAGCCACTCATTCACAGGCCTGCTTTCTCCAGAGCAACGCTCGACGTGCAACAAAGTATGCTGTACAGACTTACCTTCTCCCAGACTACTAAAAAGACATCCCCAAGGCTTGATGTTTAACCCTTCCTGTAAGCCATTTTGTAGTGAAGCTGCCTGCCATTTGGATCCTTCCCCCCCTGAGGATTGAACCTAGGATAGCCATATGCCACACAAGTACCCTCCTGAACACTGTTCTTAAACGTTGTATTACGAAGCAGATTGCCAGGGCAGGCCTTGCACCTTTAGCCTTCTGCCTCGGCTTCCTGAGTACAGGCCAGGTTTAGTTTTCACTCTAAGTACTGGGAGAACATATAGCTGTTTTTAAATTGTAACTTAGTTAATTCATTTATTTGGTTTTTGAGACACGGTCTTACTGTGTGGCCCAGTTTGACCTTGGACTCAACAGCCCTCCTGCCTTCGCCTCTTCAGTACTGGGGTTACAGATGTGTGCCACCGTGCTTGGCTAAGAACAGAACTACTGCTGGGCCATGTGCTGCTCTCATTACTCTCCCACGCCTGCTATTGCAAACTACCACAAATGGGGTGACTTAAAACAACAGAAGTTTATTCTGTCTCAGTCTGGAACCAAGATGGTGGCAGGGCCACACTCCATCTGGAAATTCCAGGGGACAGTCTGTTCCTTGCCTCCTGGTGGCTGCTGGCATTCCCTGGCTGGTGGTCACAGCTTTCCAGTCTCTGCCAGTGTTGTGAGTTGGTCTTTTCTCTGGTCTGTAACATCGTCCTCTGTCTCTTTTGTATAAGGATACCTGTCGTTAGTGGCAGGGCCCACTTAGATGAACCAGGATAAATAACATTCTCATGTTGAGGGCCTTAGACCTATCATATCTGCTAAAACTGTATTTCCAAACAACTTAAAGGTGACAGGTTTCAGGGACTAAGGTGTGGTGTCTCAGTCTGGCCCAGAACGGCTGCTTTGGCTAGTGCCAGGTCCCTGGCGGTCTGACCCACTCACTCTGACTTTTGCAGCATCAGTAAAATTTCCACATGATTAAAAAGAGTGTGTGTTTTAGAATGACATTTCACTGGCTTTGACCCTGCTCCCATCAAAAGGAGTATGTGTGTTAGAGTTGGGAGAGACCTGTGTGTACCCTCTGTCCAACACTGATACATGTGAACAGAGAGGGTTGTGTAGACAGAATTTTCTGCTACAGCAGCCAAGGGAGGGAAGCTGTTCTTTAGGCTGGCTTTGGGGGAAAGACGGTGTGAACTCCCACAAGACACAGTCTCCCCTGGAGGAAGGTTCTCTGGGAATTGTGTATGCGAGCTGGGTTCCTCAGAGCCCTGAAGGGTGTGCACAGTGGGTGTGTGTGTGCCTGAGCTTTGCAGAGCCCTGAAGGATGTGCACAGTAGGTGTGTGTGTGCCTGAGCTTTGCAGAGCCCTGAAGGGTGTGAGTAGGTAGGAGGGCTCCTCTGAGAAAGAAAGAAAACTTCTGGTGTGGAGAGGAAAGGCTGGGCTAACAGAACCAGATAGAGCAGAGCTGGGGACCAGCAGAGGACACAAGAATGTTCCAGGCCAGGCTTTCACCAAACTCAGTGGTCATCCTGTTTCTGGACATTCAGCCCAGGATGTTGAGGGATCAGGGTGTCCCTCACCAAGAAGCCAGAGTCACACCAAGCTCCTGGGTAGTGTCCCAGTTGGTTCAAAGAGCCAGGCTGCTTCCTAGCTTCCCTCTGACCGCACTGCCTCTCCCAGGTGTGGAGTTAATTACCCCAGCAGCTCCCAGCCTGCCCCTGCTGGGAAGCCAGTGGCTTAGATTCCTCCCATTCTCTCCTCTCTAGGTAGAAGGTGGTGCCTCCTGAGGACCCAGACTGCTGCTGGCACTGCACACTTTTCCAGGGTGCGAGAGCGGGTGTGGATTGGGGGAGTGCGTGCAGCCGCTGCCCTGGACATGTCATCTGGGGACTTCAGTACAAATGCACGTGGGGGCTGTCAAATGAAAGCTGCTCCAGAGACAAGGAGCTTCTGCTCGTTGTGAAAGGCCGTGGCATCCTGGGTACAGCATCCTGGGTACAGCATCCTGGGCACAGCGCTACACATACATCACTGTGTATACGTCACACTTGAGTCTCTGTCTGCCTTGTTTCTGCTCGGCAGACTGTAGCAGCATCCACAAGAACTATTCATTAGCAGAACTCAAGAAGACAGAGTCAACAGCAGATATCCGCAGAGAGAAGTGCCTTCATTGGGCTAGCCTGTGAGCAGGTCTGTGGAAGCATTTTCTTGGTTAACGATTGATATGGAAGGGCCCAGGCCACTATGGACCGTGTCGTCCCTAGGTGGGTGGACTCTGGTTGTGAAATAAAGAAAACTAACAGCTAGAGAAATAGCTGCGTGTATTGCTCTCGCAGAAGACCCGAGGTCAGTTCCTAGTACCCATATGGAGGCTTACAACCACCTTGTAACTCTAGCTCCAGAGGGATCTGACACCCACGTTCATTTGCGCACGTGCGCGCACATGCGCGCACACAGACTTATACATGGTTAAGAATAATACTAAATATAAAATAAGAAAGAAAGCAAACTGTGAGAACAAGCCAGCAAGCAGCTTTCCTCCATGTTCTTACCTCTGCCCTGCTTGAGTTCCCGCCCTGACTTCCCTCAGTGATGGACACGGAACCCTGATAAACCCTTTCCTCCCCAAGCTGCTTCCGGTTATGGCGTTTTTTCACAGCAACAGAAACCTAACCGCATGAGAATGTGAGTAACTTTATAAACAGGTGACATATGAATATGATTTTTAAAAGTCATTACTTAGTCTTCCATCTTCCATTCCTGAAATAACCATTACCAGTTCTTGTGTGTAGTTTAAGGGTTTTTCCGTGTATAAAAGTATTAAGCATATACAAGAACATTTTCACGCTTATTTATGTGTTCATTTATTTATCGGTATTTTACTCGCAAGGGTGAATGAGGAAATGTGTAGCCCAGGCTGGCCATGAACTCGTAATTTTCCACCTGTGCCTCTTCAGCATTCACCGGAGTGTGCCACGGTAGCCAGCGATTTCTGTACCTTTGAGGCAGGGTATCGCTGCATAGCCCTGGCTTGCCTGGCCTAGAACTTACTTCTGTCTCCTTCGTGTTGGGATAACCTTCACGCGCCGCCCTTGGGTGCACACTAAAAATGTTCTTTTGATCTAAGGTCTAAGAGGGAAATAGCCCTCCCCTTCTATTTCACGTATGAGCATGGGCTGGAGAGCACATTCCTGTTTGAGTCTATGATTTACACCCGTGTAGGTTTTGCAACACAGAGCAGAATCCTTCTGAAACCCAGGGAACGGATTTCCTTACCCATTCCTCTGGTCATTTATCTTCTTAAAAGCTCAAGACAAACAAAATTCCCTGTCTGAGACCTCTGTGGCTTCCCCAGGCGGGTGAGAACAGTTCCCGAGGTGTCCTCTCTGCTTTCTGATTTGTCATTAACTCTTCCACAGTGACCCCGTGAAGCTTTATTTACTGCCGCTTTCTGTTGATTTTATAGCCAACTGCTGACTGCTTGAGGCATAAAAACCTTGATGATTTACAAGTAATAAGTGGGGGAAGAAATCCATAAATCAGACTGCATAATAAGAGAACGCAGGTGAATGCGTGTGTACACACACCTCTGAGAGTGAAATCGTACAGGGCAATATTTTAATAAGGAGCAAGCGAGAGGCTTCACCTTTGGTTTTGAGGCATTCAAAGGAGTTTTTATGGTTCCTAAGCAGAAAAAAAATGTATTGACCAGGTCAAAGTGTTAAAGTTTATCAAGGGTTCCCAATGCTTCCAAAACAATTCTGTGGAAGATAATTCTCAAACAACCAAAATCCTTCTCTTGTCACACTTTTTCTCTTCTAAGCATCTGTGTGTGGGGGGAGGGGTCTAATAATATGTTTAAAGTAGGGGCAAAATCTATAAATTCCACAGGAATCCTAGAGTTAGGAGCTACTGACAAAGAGATGTAAAGTGGAAAAACACCAAAAAACATTTTTGTTTGGAAAGCAACATCTGCTCACCACTATGAATCATTTGCAAACTCTCTGCTGCCCAAGATAGAGTATAAAACAGCCAGAGGTTTAGGCATTTAGGTATTGAGTAAAAGCACCTCATTTTATTGGGATCTTGATGCAAATCGAAGAAAGTATGAGAATTAGAAATAGAAGAGGAGCAATTGCCCACTGACTAGATATTTGGTGATCTGAAGCAATTATATATTTTTTACGAGTGAAGATGGGTGGTGTAGTTGTTTATGAGCTTTGTTTTTTTTAGAGATACACAATAAAATTTATTTCTTTATGGTTTCTCTGTGTAGCCATGGAACTCACTCTGTAAACCAGATTAGCTTTAAAAGCCCAGAAATCTGCCTGCCTCTGCCTCCCGAGTGCAGGGATTAAAGGTATGCACCACTGCCTGGCTTAATAAAATATTTTAGATTAAGTAATTTGATAATTTTTTAAATGTCCAGGTAACTGTGCTGTTAAGTTGATAATCACTGAGGTTGGGCGATGCCTACACTGATTTCATAAAATATTATTACCCCTTATCTATTTGTTCCAAGATAGTAATCATGCAAAAAACAAATAGTCCAGACATGATGGCCCATACCTATAATCCTAGTACTCTGGAGGTTGAGACAGAAGGATCGTAAATTTGAGGTCAAAATTGCTTCATAAAGAAAACCTGTCTCAAAAAAAGAAAAAATAACTCCGGAGAAAGAGGCAGGTGGATCTCTGAGTTCAAGGCCAGCCTGGTCTTCAGAGTGAGTTCCAAGACAGCCAGGACTACACAGAGAAACCCTGCCCTCACCACCAAAAAAAGAAAAGAAAAGAAAAGAAAAGAAAAGAAAAGAAAAGAAAAGAAAAGAAAGGGGGGGAGGGAGGGGAGGGAGAGGGAAGGGAGGGGAGGGGAGGGGAGGGGAGGGGAGGGGAGGGGAGGGAAGGGAAGATAGCTCAGTTGAGATAGTGCCTTCACGAAAGCACAAAGAACTTGGTTTAAATCTTGAGCCCCAGAACCAGTTTTTAAAAGAAGGCTTGGCTGTATAACATGTTTATAATCCCAGAGATGGAAGGACACCTGGGCTTCACTGGCCAGCCAGCCTAGCCCACTTAGTGAGTTCCAGGCCAGTCCTGAGGGGTCTGGAGAGATGGCTCACAGGTTAAGAACACTGGCTGCTCTTACAATTCCGGGAAACCACATGGTGGCTCCCAACCATCTGTAATGAGGTCTGGTGCCCTCTTCTGGCCTGCAGGCACACATGCAGACATGCAATAAATAAATAAAATCTAAAACACCAAAAACAAAAAGAACCCTAGAAACATAGTGCCTGTCAACTGCTCCATCTCTCTCTCTCTCTCTCTCTCTCTCTCTCTCTCTCTCTCTCTCTCTCTCTCTCTCTCTCTCTCTCTCCACACACACACACACACACACACACACACGCACACGCATGCACGTGCACGCACACACACACACTCACACACACCCACACACACACTCACACACACATCCACGCACGCACTCACACACACCCACGCGCACACACTCACGCTCACACACGCACGTTCGCGTGCATACACAATGCAGAGCTTCAGAAGACAGACATGAAGGTGTATGCCTGCCGTCACATCTAATACAATGCTGAGTGAAGGGATGAGTCAGTGGAGCCCACAAATTCAAGACTAGTTGGGGCAACCTAGCAAGACTCCATCTCCAAATAAACAGACAAACCCTGCAAACGGCTAACAGGCTAGGTCATGTTTTGGTAAGTTCCCATAGAGTCATCTTGCATTTGCTACTCAACAGGGATATGGCTATGTGCAGGGCCAGTGAGTCCCTTGTGGATGCTGATGGTGCTGTAAGCTTTAAATAGCATGCAGGTTTTGAGTGACAGGTGGGGACAATGCTGGGATCTAGGCCATATCATATCTGATGGATGCGGAAACCTCTCAACTCATGGCTGACAGAAGGTTTACGTGCTATGGCTTTGGAGAGGGGCATCTGCCTAGGATACAGCCACCCCCACAGTATCGAGGTACAGGGAAATCCTACTCCACTGATCTAACAGTAAACGAGGCCAAAGGGAGTCCCACAAGACTGAAGCTGAAAACGGACACCCAAGGTCAGCGCTCCAAAAAATGAGAGGCTTTGTTTTTCTACTATGTCAAGAAGAAAAGCAAGGAGAGAGAGAGAGAGAGAGAGAGAGAGAGATATGAAAGGGCTGTTTGTGTAGCCAAAAGCCGCAGGGTACGGGTTTAGTGGAGCAAAGGAGAAGTAAAGAGAGTCCCTGGGGAAACCATACAGGCAAAAGTGCTGACCCAGAGTTGCAGGAGGGATCTGCCCCACCAGGCTCAGGAGAAAAAGGGTGTGGCCTAGGCTCTATTGAAGCATCTTTCCATGGCAGTTCTGGTCTTGCCTCTCAAGCCCGCATGAGTTCATGCCTGCCCCACGGAAGGCATCAACAACTCTCACCTTTGCCAACCAGAAGGCCCAGCTCACATCTATCCCCTGATTGTTAACGTCTTTGTTGTTCTTGTCGTTTAGAAAGTCAGCCTAGCCTGGTCTAAAACTCCCTGTGTAGCCCAGGCTAGCTTTGAACTTGTGGGGACCCTCCTGCTTCAGTCTCCCATCCTTATCCCGGAATGCTGAGGCTACAAGAGAGAACACCATGCCAATAGGAGGTTCTTAAGGAATGTCTCCTTCATTCACTAGCCTTTCCTCCATGCCATCTTTGGGGCCCTCTGCTGGAAAAGTAGGCTCAAGTCGTAACAGTCCCAGTTCCGCGTGTCTACTATGGCAGTAGTAATTGACCTGTGCCTAACCTCAATGGCTATAAAATAGCTTGTACCTGCCCCTGCCCCATAATGAGCAGGAGTGGCCCTGCCTTATCGGAGCTGTTCTCAGCGGTGCTACCAGAATGTTCTCTGTCCAGACCATGATTGGCAGGCGAATAAAAAGGAAATGGTGGTGGTCCCACAGCATCAACAGAACTGTGTCCTTTCTTAAAATTTTGGTTCCCCCTCCCTCCACAAGGGTTCTGGATGTTTCTATAACTGTTAGTCTCTTAATGCAAACATAAAATTATATATATATATATATATATATGGGTTTTTAGAAACTAGCTGTGTTGAAACTTTGGGGGAAAAGCTTCACCATATTAAGTTACCAGTGCACAGGAATTAACAGCTTTATTAAAAATGTTGAACTTATTTATTTAATTTTTTTGTTCTTATTTGTACAATGGTAACACAGTATTAAATTGAAAGGTCTTATCTGTGTAGGTTTAATTACTAATAAGGTTTAAAAAAAACTATTTTTTTCCTTTAATGAAGACCCTTTCCAGCGACATTTTGAATTCTCTGTAGGTGGTCCACCACATGACCGCATGGGAGGGCAGGCCCAGTGTAGCCAAAGGCAGGAGGCAAAGACATTACACCCTAAGAAGCCTTCTGGGTCCTGGCCTAACAGGTCACAGCTCCCTGTTTGAAACACTCCCACAGAATCCTGCGTTTCTAGTTGCTGAGTCATGGCGTGCCTGGGATGCGTGGGAGGCAAAGAGTTCCCAGTGGCCCCCATGCCATCAGACTCCCTCAGGTGCGAGGTCCTCAGGCCAGCCCCCACGGCTCTGCCACCAACAGCAACCGCCATCTCAGTTGGCTCACTGATGCTACACCCAGGCCACAGCCACGCACTGGCTAGTGCCATCACTGAGGTGGAGGGAGGAAGGCTGGGACCTCAGAAGAGCACCAGTTCCTATCGGAGCCTCAGTAAGACCAGCAGCTCCCTTGTTTCTATGAGTGCTGTTAGTGAGGGTTCAGGGAAGAGCACTGACCCATGTCAGACTGTAAATGAATTAGTCTAATCCAGTTCACACACACACACACACACACACACACACACACACACACACACACCCTGCCATGCTCATGCAAATGACCCTAATGAAACTCAATGTGCCAAACATACAACAAACACACACCTACCCACCCACCCCCAAACACTCACACACACACACACACACTCATACACACACACACATTCACTCTCACATATGCACACTCACATACACACTCATACTCACACACAAACACACACATGCACACACTCACATACCCACTCACTTACACATATACACACTCACACACATATATACACGCATACTCACACACAGACTAATCTGCACACACTTACACACACATACTAACACACAGACTAATACAATATGCATACACTCACACGTATACATACACACACACACACACACACACACACACACACACACACAAAGTAGGAGAGGCACATGCTGGGAAGGAGGATTTCAATGGGACAGAGGGAAGATGATAAGAGAGGGCTGTTATTATTATTGTTATTATCATTATTATTATTATTATTTAGGTTCAAATTGAAGAGACAGAAAATTGTCTTTGATCACCAAGTTTTTTCACCTTAGAAAATGAAATTGATGATGAAAGAATAGGGTGCAAGTCTACCTGTTAGCCCTCTCAATGTTCACTGCACACTGCCTCACACAGCCACGAGACTGTTCCGACTGCATTGACCTGAGATGGTGTAGACTCGGGGGCTGGGCAAACGATTGTGTGTCTCCTTAAACCATATAAGGTTCCTATCTGTGAGCCAATTCGAATAAAGCAAAAGGTTTTCTTCCAAAGAGATAAAAATGACGTCCTTCACAAGGGCTCTCACACAAAGCCTACATGCTTGGCAGGCTGGACATTGGACTCCCTCGGTGTCTGCCCAGAGCCAGACTGCCTCCCCCACAGATGCGGTCCCCTGTCCCCAGATCACTCTCACATTCACCCTTGATAGGATATGGGGAGAAAGTTCAAAGGCAACCATTCAGGAAGCAACCAGAAACTGCTGAGAACACATCCTGGCCGACCCTGAGTCCAAGCAAGCACCTGTGGTCACAGGCCAGGTGTCCCTCAGAGGATTTCCCATAATTCAGCCTCAGCTACTCCCGAATATAAATGGAGCGTGGTGGGACTGTCTCACGGCAAGAAAATTAGCGAGTCTACTCCCTTGTGGACAAAAGACTAAAGCTCCCTTTCAGGGTGGGTGAAGCAGGTAAGACAGCTTCTCTGGACCATGTGCTGCCTCTTGTGAAGCCTCCCACTGCGATTTGCAGGCTCCTCCCTCTGTGTGCTGACCTCCCTTGTCTTTCTAGTAAATATAAAAGCTCCCTTAAGTCCCTGCATAGTCCTCACTCCCTGACCAACGCCAGTAGCCAGCCTGACCCCGTGAATAGCATGCTCTGGAATCACACATGGCTCTGACTTTTACTTCTCCAGGGTTCCCCATAGGAATGTAAGAATAATAGATAACAGAGAAAAATAACCAGTGTCTATTTCTCCACTAGACTGGAAGTGCCCTGAGGGCTGAGCTGTATCTGCTCTTTTCCTGGTTTGGCTTTTTACAAATATCTTCTGGTTTGGGGGCCGCTGTGCCAACACAAAGTAGATGTCAGCAAATGAGTGTGGCTTGACCAAAAAAAAAAAAAAAAAAAAAAAAAAAATTCTCACCCTTATCTTTCTTTGGCAACACAGTTGTGTGTATATCAGGTTGGCCTCAGACATGTCTGGAGCCGATAATAACCTTGAACTTCTGACCCTCCTGGTTCTGCCTCAGAGTGCGTGGATCACAGGCATGGACCAGCGTGATCAGCAACTATAGCATGCTATGCATGTTATGCAAGTATTGTATCAACTGAACTACACTCTTAGCTCCCAAATTCCAATTTTCTGATCCCCACACTATTGCAAACCTCACGTACACATTGAACTGCTGAGGACGTCAGTCCTGAAGTAGCATCATTAGAGACATAAATGGCATCTGTGTTGGCTTAGGGATTACAACAGTGGTGTTGAATGACTATGCTGCCTGGAACTAAAATCCCCAGAGGTCCCATTCTGAAAAGCTGACTCTCCCAGCGATCCCAAGGTGACTGTCTGTCTTGTCCAACCCAGCTCTGTACAGATTCCCTTTGCTGACATTTCCCTTTTGATGCTCATTATGACTCAAATCATGATTATAAAAGGAGGTGAGAATGGGCAGAAGGGCAAGGGACAGGGCTGTGTCATTCAGTCAGTGTGTCATTAATGATGCTCTGCCATGTCCTCATCTCCCAATTTTCTCCCTAAAGTCAGCAGCCCTTCGCTAAGAACTGGGGATCTTGCTGGTCCTGTGGGTACCTTTAATCTCAGCACACTTAGAAGCAGAGACAAGTGGATCTCTGTGAGATTGATGCCAGCCTGATCTACATAGTTATGCAGTAGGTGCCCAGGGTTTCATGAACGTGTTGAATAGAGAGTCAGCATGCTGAGTATAGAGATGTCTACTTTTCTATTACTTGTTATCACCAATGTGAAAACTAGCTATAAAAGCTTTTATCCCTAAGGCATAATATGAATCATTGTAATAAGCCAAGAAAGTAAAAATACCCCCGTGTGTGTGTGTGTGTGTGTGTGTGTGTGTGTGTGTGTGTGTGCACATACAAACATACATACATACACATGGACAGTACCAAAACCTAAAAGGCATGATAATTCTTGTTTCTTTCCTGGGAAAAAAACACCTTTACCTTGACTGGCCCTTTCTCTTTGTAAAACGTTTAGACACCTCCTAAAGTCTGCAACTTTGTTCTGGTCGCTGAGGACACAGTTTAGGGTTAGGAAAATGAAGACAATCAGCTTCCTGCATCCTGAGAAACGTGAGTTCTCACCTGTGGAGATGTCTCCATGATTGACATCTGTCCAGTGACAAGGCAGCTTGACTCTGTGGAACGTACCTGTGTTCTGTAAGCCACCTGACTGAGCTAGCTCAAGCTAGCAGATGGGGAAAGGGGGCCAGGAACTCATTCACAGACCTTACATTACACCTTGAACTTCAACCTTGCAGAAAAATACAGTAGCAATATTTGGTGTAATTTGGTGACAGCTTATGGATTGTATTCATTTTCCTCCTGATCTCTTCCACACTGGCTCATCAGCCATCCAATACTATCCCAACACGAGGCATTAATTCATTCCACTCTATTTATTCGTTTATTTGTTAATGGGCTGTCCCTTTCTTATTTCTTTTACAGACTTTTCAAGATCCAAGGGAGACCAGACAGCAACCAGGTTGTTTGGGATAGGTACGTCAGCTTTGGAAGGTCTGGCATGGGTGCAGAGAAGCCGCTATGGGGACTCCTTTCTCTTCCACTGCCATGGCTCTGAAAACTGCCATGACAGCAGGAGTTAAAACTCCTAAGACACTAATGCTTTGAAATGGAGACAGGGTGGGGGATGAGGAAACAGGTGACATTTTCCTCCTGAACCTCAGTAGAGGGATCTTACCTGGGTTTGTTTTTGTTTTTCTGGCACTGAGCATGCCACATATCATTCTGCCACTAAGTGATGCCTCCAGCTGCAGAGAATGTCTTAGCTGAGAGCTCAGACCCGTAGCACAGGGGAATTTACCCAGGGCAGCTTAATTGAGCAGTCTTGGGCCATTTCACACTCCTACTTCTATCCCCCCTTGAATGCCATTTGTAAGATTGCCCGAGCTGCTTTCACATTTAACTTTTGAAGATCACGACATAATTTTCTCCAAGTATCACATCACAACGGCTTAAATGTCCATTCCCTATGTTACAATCCCTAGCGAGGGAGGGCATATATCTCCTCATAGGGGGGAGGAGAGAAATGTACGCAGTCTTCTTCTTCCAACTGCATCCCTCCTAGCTGGTCGGCATCAGAGCTGGGCCTGAAACAGCACAAAACACAGTTGCACTTGCAGAGATCCATTGCTGGCACCCTGGGTGGCAGGGTACACTGTTTACAGTCCCTGTCACCTGCCTGGAGGTCCAAACATAGCCACAAATACTCAATGTGATCCTAAATGGGAGAGGAACAACCCAGCACCCAGCATACCTGTCGTTTCCAACACCCACGAACGGAGGGTAGCCCTCGTTCTCCACAAACGCAGCATTGTCTTGAGGGTAAATGGTATAGTACTGAGGGGGACTTGGTGTGGCAGCCACTGCCCCGCTAGAAGGTACAAGACCACAAGGGTTCATCATGGGCTGCAAGGAGGCGGCATTTATCCCCAGCGGCTCCTGAGAAACGTAAGGAGGAGGGATGTACTGCACCACGGTGGCCCCGTGGAAGGTGATGGGCTGGTTGATCCCTGTGAAAACGAACGACTGTCCTCCCGAAGTCTGGTCCGAATCCAGGACCCTTTCCTCGCTTTCTGTGCACAACTGGCAGGATAGCATTTTGAACTTGCACACAGCGATCAGGATGAACGTGACTCCGACCGACAGGAGGATGGGTCCGAGGAGCTGGGTCCATTCAAAGTGGGAGACACCCTGGTACTTGATCCAGCCCATGACAGTGAACGTGATCCCCACCAGCCCTAGAAAGATACCCGAGAAAAGCAAAGTGGCCCCTGCCTTGTCATCGTCGGACACCTGGATGTCGGCGGTACTGGGTGTGTAAGGAGTGACAGAGAACACGTTGAGCGGGAAGTCCTCCGGACGATTACTGCTGTACTCCATGGCTCCCCACACAGCTGTCCAACAGGGAGGAGACAGAGTCTGTGAGAGCAGGGAGCGCAGGCTCGGGTTAGTTAGAGAAGGACCTTTGGGTCTCCGTGGTTAACAGAGGATAACATACACAGCCTGAACTTTGTTTACAAGAATAAAGGTCCAAGAAATGAAGCCTGAAGTTTTGTTGTAGGTTTCCAGAGTCGAGGTTTCTGTTTTATGAAACAATGGCAAGCTGTCTTTCTACTTTAAATTCGTTCATCTAGACATCTACTCAATATAATAATTAATAATAATAATAATAATAACAATAATAAACACTTCTCAAGCCACTGTTGTGTCAGGAGGTGCTTTTCTAGTCATGGCACTGCAATGTGGTTGTGTGTCTGTCTTACCAAAGCCAGGTTTGCGTAAATGGCAACACTGCCCCTGCCCCCAAGGTGGAAAGAGTCCTTGGTGTATCTACCACCTGCTTGAAACTTAACTGAACTTTTTTATTTGTTTGTTTATTTGATTTTTTGTTTATTATTGGTTTTGATGCTTGATTTTCCAAGACAGGGTTCCCGGCTCTCCCAGAACTGGCTCTGTAGATCAGGCTGGCCCTGAACGCACAGAGATCTGCCTACCTCTGCCGAGTGCTGGGATTAAAGGTGAGTGCCACCACTGCCTGGTTTTTGGCTGGGTCAGCTCAGCAGAAATAGGTTCATAATAGTGTTTCCAGTCTTGCCCGTGTAAGGAATCTCCTAGGCCATTTTCTAACAGGAAACCACAAGCTGGGTCGTTTATACAGAAAAGACAGTTAATTTTCACAGTTCCATGTTTCTGGGGCCAATATGAAAATGCTGGCATCTACGGAAGGCCTTCTCTGCTTCTACCACCCCGATGAGAACACTCCAGTACATCAGCCCATGTCTCTCTTCCTCTCAGAAAGCCACCAACACCGTCAGGGACCCCACCTGTTCAAAGGCTTCATCTCCAAATACCATCAATACTTTTATGCAAGAGGTGAGTAGCACACAAGCCTTGGGACCCACTCAAGCCACAGCTCTCAACAAGGCTCTGAGACCCTGCTATACCCTGGCCTGGGTTCACGTGCTCTCTGCATCTGGGAGCACTCTGTGGTGGCAGAGGGAAGACAGCACCAGCGCCCTTTCTGGGTGTCGTGTTGCTGGCAGAGGTTTTGCATGAGCATCAGACGTGTGGGGTGTTGCTGGGACACCGACCTCAGGCCCTGTGCTCTGGTGGCTGCACAGTTTCAGGCCTCCAAAGTAAGACCAACAGCTGGCTTTTTGAACCGCCCATGTTTTGCAACCAAACCTAAGCTGATGTAAAGAATCTTCAGTGACATTATCTGTCTTTTATAGAATTTCCAGAGACCCATGGACTTCTTCCTCCATTGAATGGCAACTCTGGTCTTGCTCTTTTTTCCTGGACAGACTTTGTCCAAGCAACTCCTCTCACCAATGGTTAAATATTACATCAGCTTCCTTTTGCATAAGCAAGAGAGTTGCCCTTTTGTCCAAGGCAGCCTTCTTAAACTTCCTCTGATAAAAGTCACCAGGCCACTATTTTCTCTCTGATAGGAGATGGAGGCCAGTCTGCCACGTGAGGTTAGTAAGGGCTTTGCTGCCTAGCTATGTCCCAGGCCCTTAAACCAATGCACCCAAAATATGCAAGGGAGAAGGTCTTGAAGTGCCTATGATAGTTAATCTATATCCCTGGTTAACCCAGACTTAAAATCACCATGGAGACACACCTCTGGGTGTGTCCATAAAGATGTAACCAAGGAGAGAAAATCCACCCCAAATGTGGGAGGCACAGTCTCAAGAGCATGATAAAAAAGAAGGCGGGCTGGGGTGATGTCTCAGCAGTTAAGAGCATATGATGCTCTTGCAGTGGCCCGAAGTTTGGTTCCCTGCACCCACATTCACATCCCCGCATTCACAACCATCTATAACTTCCTTTCCGGGAAGTATGCTACCCTCTTCTGTCCTCCCTTGGCACTAGGCAGACATGCAGTGCACATACATCATGCAAGCAAAGCACTCATACACATAAAAAAATTAATAAAATAGATCTATTTTTCGTTTTGTTTTTCGAGACAGGGTTTCTCTGTGTAGCTTTGTAGACCAGGCTGGCCTCGAACTCACAGAGATCCACCTGCGTCTGCCTCCCGAGTGCTGGGTTAAAGGCGTGTGCCACCACTGCCTGGCTAGCTCTAATTTCTTAGAAGAGAAAGTGAACTGAGCACCAGCATTCTTCTCTCTGCTCCCTGACTGTGAACACAAGGTGACTGAATGACTCGCAGGTCCTCTCACCACGCCTGTCCCTATTCCGATGACTGCGCCCTCAACCTGCAAGCTGCAATAAACCTTTCTTCCTTTAGGTTACTCTGTTGGGTGTTTTATTATTGCAATGAGAAAAATAACTGATACAGTGTCCCATGGGCCTCATCATCAGGAATCTTAGAAAACTGGAACCCTAAATGCTTCTCAAAGCCCCAAGACTTGTTTCTACACATCTAAATGCCTCTTCCCTAGGAGACATGACCTTTCACTGTCAAGCATATGGAAAAGCAGTATGGTGGCCTCAGAATTTCTCTAGGGACCTCCAAACAGCTAAGGTGGGGACATCTTGCTGTAGGAGGGAACTTCTTTCCTAGAGTTCACGAACACAGACAGATGCAGCCTTGTAACGTCAGCCACCTTCTCTCTGTGGTCACAATGTCTCTGCTTGGCCAGACCAACATGCTTTCCGGGCTCTTACATCTTGAGTGGACATAGTTTCAGACACTCAGAAGCACCCAGGCTCTGAAAACTGTCCTTCTAAAGCATTTGTACTTGCCACTTGCCTTTAGTTATAATGTACATCATACATTTATGGATGTTGTGACTAGTTACTCATCTCAATGCTGTGACCAAATCCCTGGCAAAAATAAACCCAAAGAAGAAGGGTTTTCCTTGGCTTGCAGTTTGAGGATGCGATTCATCATGGAGCAAGCGGCTCTCAGCTGTGACTCCTCACTCCAGATGAGGTCTCACATCTGGACAGAGCAGGAAGTCGGGATGCGGGTCCTCACTGGAGCTCTCCCTCACTTCCCCCATCCCACCTCTATTCTGTCCAATGCCCCAGACCAAGAAATTACGTCCACATTCCTGTCTCGGTTAAACATCACTGGAAACACTCTCCTAGACACTCCCAGCTTTGACCTTTGGTGACGTGTCAAACATTGACCGGTAATAAATCATTAACAACCTTACTTTAAAACAATTCTTTAATATACATACAATTTTGCCATTTGCTAAAGCAACACCAAATTCACACACAAATGAAGTGCATGTATTTACTTTTATATAAAGAATTAAAATTTGATTGAACATTTGATACTGCAGCATGACACAGAGTGTGTTCGGTATTTACCTACATTGATTGACACTTTGATTGAAATAAGCACCAATGCTGAGAACAATGATTTTATAGCCATCAACGCCTCACTCAAATGTGTAGGAAAGAATGCCTGAAGTATCTGTCCTAACTCCAAGCCAAAACTGAAAAAAAAAAGTTTATCAATGTCAAGTGGGTCATTCTAACACAGGACAATCTAAAGACACACTCAGAAGTAAGGGAAGGAAAATATCAGAAGTTCTTATGTTCCATAACCAAATTATGATGTTCCTGCAACAGCAGAAAACTATATGCACAATCACACTATGGAAGTTGATACCGTGTGGTCGTCTAGAATCCCAGCCCATAGTGCAAATGTCACAGCACAGGGGACCTTGGAAAGTGACGCTTCCCTGAAGCTGAGTGGTACAACCAGCATGGGGGAGTGCTGTTGGACACACATCAGATCCATTGTATGTTTAATTTTGAATTACTGTTTGGACATTGTGCATTCAGAAACCTTAGCCAAGTTTTTCACAGCCCCACATGCTCTTATGTGGCCCCAGATGTAGTCACAGCCCACAACTTAAGTTGTGCTCTGAAACCTGATGGCTCATAAACAGTTTGTTTGTTTGTTTGTTTGTTTGAAGGAACAGAGAGATGGCCAAGTGGGTGAAGAACTCACTCAAGTGTGAGAACTTGATCTCAGATCCCTCGCACCCACTTAAACCAGCCATGATAGTGTACATCCACAACCCCAGCGTTCCTACAGGAAGACCTGTGACAGTCACTGGGAGCTCATGGGCCCAGGTAGCCTGGCATACAAACAAGCAAACAAAAGACCCTGTCTCAAAAAAGAAGGGCAAGGACTAACATTAAGGTTATCCTTTGATCACCACACATGTAGTAACACATGTGTGCCCACTATCATACACTCAAACATCATAAACACACAGACATACATACGCATCACACCTCTCTGTCTCCCCCTTTCTCTCCCTCTTCTCTGTCTAGTCCTTAAGTAGAGCTCTTTTGGAAGGTTCTGCAAACTGGAAATTGGAACCAAGCTGAAGAAGATAGGTCACCTGGAGCACGTGCTTGGCAGGTGATATCCATCACTCCCAGCTGCTTCTTTACTCAAGCAGAGAACGGCTCCATTCTGCCGTCCACCACCGTGATGTTGTGTCCAAGTGCAAGAGACCAAGCAGACGTGGACGGAGCCCTCTGAAACCAGAAGCCAAAAGCAACTACTGCACCACAAGTTTCTCCCCAGCATTTTCATCATAGGCATACAAAAATACAGACATACCACTAATGCTGGGATTTGTAGGATTAGAAGCACACTGTCTCAAGTGACTGACAGCCCTGGTGGCCAAGTCAGTCTCCTTCAATTTCCAAAACTCCATTTCTATTATATAGATGTAATATGTCATTACATATAAATCACATATAATTTTAATAGAACTTTCCCTTACAGTTACTATTTGAGAATATTGAGTGTTAAAACTTGAGGATCATTTTTTTTTTTTAGCTAAATCTGATTCATGAGCATCCATTGTCATTAAGGAGAATGATTCTACTCATGTTATCCATAATTTGACCCTGTATCTGGAGAGATAGTGCTTCAATGCAGAGATAGTAATTCATCACCGGTATGCAAAGGCTGCCTATGTCTCCTGAGTTATCAGTTTTCTGTTTCATATCTGTTGAAAGCACCTATATCTCACACACTATTTCCTTTCAAATAAAATTTACTGCTAATCAACTCCCTCAAATAGGAAAAGCCACATCTGTATGGTGCTGTGAATCTGTGGTCCCTGCACTTGGGACTACAGAGGAAGATGGTGAGTCTGAGGCCAGACTGAGCTACACAGTGAGGCCTATCTCACAGAGGCAAACTTTGGGGTACTATTCTCAATGGATATATTAACTACTGAAGAAGTCTAAGAACCCCACCATATTAAAAAATATCTGCACCCATTATTGTCTGACCAAGCATCCCCCGTCTTCACAGAAAACATGTGTGGAAACTGCTCTCTTAACGGGAGAGTGGTCCTCCTCTGTCCTCAGTTGCAACAACAAATGAAAACCAGTGATGGAGGCCACTTAGAAATTAGTCCTTTGGCCTGGATGTGTTTTATACAAATTTAAAAAAGAAACCTGTAAAATGGCTACATTATTGACATCTGTGCATTTCTGGAAACATTAAAAGTTCCAATAGTCTCTTGCAAATTTTCAAGAATGGCTGCTGAAGCACATTAGAATGCACCTTTGAGAAGCTGGGCAAAGCGGCCCATGCCTGCAGTCTCAGCACTTGGGAGGTAGAGGCAGAAGGGTCAGTAGTTCTAAGCCAGTCTTGGTTGCATACGGAGTTTTGAGGCCAGCCTGGGCTAAACAAGACCCTGTATCAATCAAACAAAAAATGTACATTTTGATGAAAGCTACCTTTTCATTTCATCTGCCCTTGACCCACATCTATCTTCAGACACATGTAGAGAACAGAGCCTCATCCTTTGGAAGCAACTCCTAGTAGTGGTTTTTGTTTTGTTTTTGGGGTGGTAGGGTTAGACAAGATTTCTCTGTGTAGCACTGACTGTCCTGGAACTCTCTTTGTAGACCATGCTGGCCTCAAATTCATAGGTATCCATCTGCCTCCTGAGTGCTGAGATTAAAGGTGTGTACCACCATGCCTACCATGATATCTTATTTGCTGGGTTGATCATGATTTACCATTAGAACAGACCTACCTTCTGCTTTTTTCACGTAAATAGATCACATTAACTTAATGGTTCTTCAACTTTCTTTTTTCTTCACTTCATCATTCCCAAATTCGTACAGTTTAACTCAATATTTTGATAAGAAAAAATGATGCAATTGCAGTTGGGAATTTTATAGATAAGAGCTAAGAAGATAACAACAACAAGTTACTGAGGATTTAGCACCTTAATTTCACAGTAATAAAACATATGGTTTGGATGAGAATCCAGGACAGTCAGTAGTTATTTATAATGTGGTAATAGACTATTTTGGAAAAAGAGGAAAAACAGACACCTTTTAGTCTGGTTGGGAGAATATAATGGAGCTAGGGATCAAACCTAGGGCTTCTTGTATGCTAGGCAAGCGCTCTGATATAGAGCACTATCCCAAGCCCTGTCACAGGGTGGGAATCTTAAAATGACCATCACTCGGGCACCACAAAACAGTGGCCACCACTACACTACACTACATTACACTACACTTTGGCCATCACACTGTGGCCAGTGGCTTGGTGGTCATCAAACTGTGGTGATCATGCAATGGCTGACACATAGTGACAACCATCACTCTCTGACTATCAAAAGTTGGCCATCACTCAGTGGCCATCTCACTATGGCCATCACATGCTGTCCATATTAAAGTGTTGACCAAAGAGTGGCAATTGCACTTTGACCATCACAGAGTGACTTGTCACACCATTGCTGTCTTGTGGTTTGGATATAACTGGCCCCCATAATCTCACAGGGAATGGCACTATTAGGAGGGGTTGGCTTTGTTGGAGTAGGTATGGCCTTAATGGAGAAAGTGTGTCACTGTGGGGGTGGAGGGACTTTGATGTCTCATGTATAATCAAGCCATGCTCATTGTCTCAGTTCACTTCCTGTTGCCTGTGGATCAAGATGTGGGACATTCAGCTCCTTCTCCAGCACTGTGTCTGCCTTCATGAGTATAATGGACTGAACCTCTGAAACTGTAAGCCACCCCAATTAAATGTTTTTCTTTGTACGAGTTGTCATAGCCATGGTGTCTCTTCACAGCAATAGAAACCCTGTCACACAATGACCATCACACAGAGACCAGCAAACAGTGACCATCACAAGGTGATGGCCATCACACAGTGCCCATCATGCATTGGCCATCGAACAGTTACCATCTCACTGTAGCCATCAAAATGTGGCCATCAAACAATTACATCATATAGTAGCATCACAAAGTAACCATCACACAATGGCCTCATTCTGTGGTAATCATATGGTGGATGGCCATCCCAGGGTGACCATCATACGGTGGATGTCACATGGTACCATCACATGGTGGCCATCACACAATGGATGTCAAAGGGTGACCATCACATGGTGACCATCACATGGGTCCTTCACACAGTGGATGTCACACAGTGTCCATCACATGGTGTCTATCACACGGTGGATGTCTCACGGTGGATGTCACAAAGTGTCCATCACACGGTGGATGTCACACAGTGACCATCACAGCATGGCAATCACAGAATGAATATCTCAGGGTGGTCATCATACACTGACCATCACATGGTGACCACCATCCAGTGGCCATCACACAGACATTATCACACTGTGGCTTTAACAGTCTGACCTTCCTTCACACAGTGGCAATCACACAATTTGAAGGATTTTTTTTAAACCATAATTTACTGTATATATAAATATACTATGTATAGAACATGTATTCTTTTTAAAACTTTATTTTCACATGTATGGGCACTTTGCGTTTATGTATGTCTGTGCACTACTTGTACGCCTGGTACCTGAAGAAGCCAGAAGATGGCATGGGATCCCCTGAAACTGGAGTCACAGACAGTTGTGACCCGCAGTTTGGGTGTTGGGAATCAAACCTGCATCTTCTGGGAAAGCAGGGATGCTTTTAACTGTGAGCCATCTCTCCAGCCCTTAACACGTATATTCTTTAGATAGTTTCACAGGAATATTTCACCAGAATAGAGAAAAATCACTGTAGTCACTAAGAATAGGTTGGAAAAAGGAATCCTAAAAGCCTGATAGTTTCCTGATAAAAGACTACACTTCCCAGATTCCCTTGTAGACTATGGAACTCATTCCCACCCCTGTAAGAGGCCACATCCTGTCTTCGGTAGGCATTTTAACCATCCTCACACTTGGATGACAAAAGTGGCCCCTCGGTGTAAATAAACACTGTCAGGCCTAAGGTCAAACCATGCCTCTCTTTCTCTTCACCTTCTGTCTCTCTATAGCTGCCTTTTCATAATCTAACACATGGTGCCAGAGACTTGGGAACATCCAAGTGATCTCTCTGGCAGTTGGCTTTATGAATGTAGAGTCATCAAATGAGTCTATTGAGTGGTGCCTTTAGCCCTCAGATTCTTCAGGAGAGGACATAGACGAAAGAGATTCTCTCCAACCTGGGCTCACCTGTAGTGTTTTGGGAATGCAATCAAGTGTCTGCCCACATAGAGAGCTCCAGGGCCAGTGGGTACTCCCTCACCTTGAAGCCTACAAGGAATATAAGGGCTTCGGTGGTGAAGTAAAGTTCCTGAGTGAAAAAGACACATCACTGTTCTCCAGGAGCCAGGCGATGCTTGCAGATGTTTTCCAAGAAGTTCCAAAAGTCAGCATGCATTAAAACTCATTTAACTGGCTTGTTTTATAAATTATGCCTCTAAACAACCACTCTATTTTTACATTTAATGATGTTAAGAAACTGCTAACTGCTGTCAGTATGTGGCAACTTAGAGCTTTATCCATTGAAGGAGGAGTAAAGAGTTGGCTTTAGTCTTTTTTAGTTTAGTCTATGTTCCGTGTATATTATTTCTTACAGAATTGACATAACTGGCTACTTTTTTCTTTCATCTGTTGGCCGAGTGTATAGAATGCAAATGTTAAAGAGAAGTTTTTAAAGGTCCTGTTAAAAGAGTTAATTTTTAAAAAGCTTTGTAAAACAAATCATTTACTTTTGACATGGCAGCCCTGTCTCTGGGAATGAACTTTTTGAATTGGAAGTTGAAACGTATTTTGGGGAAGGGAATACAACTTAGAATCAAATTGCCTCTTTACATAGCCTGACAATATAAAATATATTGACTGTCACAATTTGGTGTTAACAAAAATATGTATTGTCATGTTTTCAAACACTAGACATGATCGTTTAAGGTAATAGTCCCAACATACAGGGCCCATCAAGCTTGGAAACAAGGAGTATCACTTAGATGCTTGCTGTTCAGATTCATTCCCTGGATACTGACTTAAACTGACGTCTTTTACAAAGTTTCCAAGATGCTTGTTCCTTATGCAGGAGTCTGATGTAAAAAAACAGCTAATTGCAGTGACCTCATCCTTCTACAGAATTCTGGCCACGGTCCAGCCTGAACTCATAGAGATCCACCTGTCTTTGTCTCCCAAGTGATGGAATGAAATTTGTGTCCAGATGTAACTTTGTCTTTTAAAGTTACCCACAAACTTTTTTTTTAACAGTTATTACCTCCTGACTCATGTTCTGGATCTTTGTTGACTGTTAAGTTTTATCATTGACCCTCTCTGAGGCACCCTAACTGATGCTCAGCTTATCACTCTTCAACTTTAAAGCACTTAGAGAGATCAAACCCACAAGCCCCTAAAATCAATTCAAGTGACCTCTGAAAGGAGGCTATTGGTCCAGGGACCATCCACCTCATCTCTCTCCTTGCTACTCTGGACATTGTTTCTGGACTAGAATTAAAACGGCTGGACAGAAGCCTTGTTTGTATGTATTACCCCCTCTGCCTCGACAGCTCTGATCAGCTTAACATCCTGCATTACCAGCTTCCCCCCATGACTGCTGCAGCACGCCACAATTAAAAAGGACCAGCTCTGACTGCTGCCAAGGACCTGTGCCCCCCTCTCAGAACGATGCTGCTTCCATGGCAACAAATCCTAACTGGTTTGAAATAGGGCCTAAAGACACAAGGACAAGACAAAATTTCCTTCTGGTTCCCTCCTGCTCTGGCTCCTCCCCTTGATGACTCTCCTCTCTGTTATCCTCACACCTATTTTTACCCTGTCTTTTAAATAGTTTACTTACTGAATTTTACTCTATCTTGCTAAAAGGGACCTTCTTCTTTCTCACCACAGGCCAGACATTTACCCTCTTTAAAAATTCTTTACATTTACCCTCTCTTTTCTCTTCTCTCTTTCCATTGATATTCTGTGGCCCTCTGCTATTTCTGCTAGCTCATTTTGGTGCCAAGGTCCTGGCAATGAGACCAGTCACTGGCACCCTGAATGCTCACTTGCTCTCACCACCCACTTTGTCTCTCCTGCCTCTGCTCCTCCCTCTCCATCAACCTTCCCAGGAAATCTCTCAGTTTTACTCTGCAACCAAATCACCCACTTACAGCCCTCTAATAATTCCTCAGGTATCTTCAGGAATACCAGAAGCAATCACCGGACCCAGCACAGCAGGGCAAGTTAGGACTCTTCCCTATGTACAAGACCAGAGGACCCCTCCTCTATAGTCCCAGAACTATCCCCTCCAGCAAAGACCCTCCTCAGCAGAAAACAGCTAGGACACCCCTGCCCTGCATACATTTTTTTAAATATCCTTTCTGAGTCAGGAATGATAGTTTCCTGCTAAAAGACCGCACTTCCAGCTTTCTTTGTGGAATCCGAAAATCCTTTCTGCCCCTATAGGGGGCCCCATTCCATCTTCCTCTGTAGGCATTTTTGCCTTCCACACATGCCCTCTCACTGTGAATAAACATGGCCTGCTTGGCCTAAGGTCAGACCTAGTCTTCTGTCTCTACAGCTGCCTTTTAATAATCTAATAATGCCTGCCATCATTGGTGGACTGGTTCAATTATGGTGCCAATAGGATACTGTATTAGGATTCATCAATATAATGTATGTATGTATGTATATTGTAAGGGCATATTATTAAAGTTAGATCGGTCTCCACAGTCAAATGCTAAGCGATCCCGCAGCAGCAATCTGTAGATGGAAGAGTCGAAGACACTGACTCAGTTCAGGAAGTGGGAAGCTCGAGGGGGACCAATGACACAAGGCTGAAGGCCTGAAGGTCCCCAGGAGAAACCCTGCTGAAAGCCCGCGGTCAACCGTAGCGGCAAATGTACTGTTCAAGATGGGAAGTCGGTGTGCAAATGTCCCTGTCCTTTTCTTTCTTGTCCCATCAGACGCCAGTCTACTGGGTGGCGCCACCCATGTCTCCCCACTCGGTTCACAACAATCTGCTCTGAAAACACTCGTGGGCAGTCCCCGGAGAACGCTTCGCCCATCCTTAAGTGTTCTTCCTTCTAGCAAAGTTGACGGCCCAAGCCAGCCATCGCAGGGATCTACTATTGAAAACTAAGTCAGCTCGGTATGAACAGGCCTGGCATAGTCTCCCAAGATGTGCTGCTGCCTAGAGGTTGCAAAGCAAAGAGAACCTTCTGTGCTGCCATTTGCAAGGGGAAAGAGGCATGCTGGACACTGAGTGTGTATGTGTAAATATGGCTGATGGAATACACAACTGAGAAAGAGAACGAGGAAGATGTTCCATTTGTACAGTGTCTGAGAGCAGGCTGGCGGCTTTGCAAATCCCAGGAAAAAACATTTCCATTTCATGTCCTTGCTCAGTGACTACACCAACCCTGACTGGAGGGAATGGAAGGTGATTCTTCTTTGCTATGAGAGGAATGTGACTGTCACATTGCAGACAGACCTGTTGGACGGGGGATTATTGTGGCTGTCTTCTTTGCAAAATATGGTCCACTGAGGATTTCTTACTCCGACTTCTGTTCACATGAGAACACATGGAGATTCAGATTGGCCATGTCAATATTGTTTGTACACTGGCTGGTTACTAACCTCTGTGTCCCTAGGACAGACCAGCCCACTTATCAACAGAGCCACATTCTGGAGCTTTCTGTGCCTCCTGTTTGTTTTCACTGCTTTCTAGACTTACACATCAGACCTCCTGTTTGGAAGCTCCATTCCTGGCTAAAAGGTGCAACCCTGAGATGATGCGTCAATGGCATAAATGAGGAATGGCATTAAAATAAGAGGATTTTTAGAGGCTATCAGAGATATGTGAGAGTGAAAATGTGTGTGTGTGTGTGAGCGTGTGTGTGTGAGAGTGTGTGTGAGTGTTTATGGGAGTGTGTGTGAGTGAAAGTGTGTGAGTGTGTGTGTCAGTGTGTGTATGTGAGAGTGTGTGTGTAAGTGAAAGTGTGTAAGCTTGGTGAGCGTGTGTGAGTGTGTGTGTGAGCGTGCATATGTGGGAGTGAGTAAGTGTGTGAGCGTGTGTGTGTGTGTGTGTGTGTGTGTGTGTGTGTGTATGAGCGTGTGTGGGAGTGAAAGTGTGTGTGCATGTGTGAGCCTGTGAGTGATTGTGTGTGTGAGAGTACGTGTTTGAGTGTGTGTGTAAGGGTGTGTGTGAGTGTGTATGTGTGTGTGTGTGTGTGTGTGTTTGAATGCTCTTAAAAAGATTTTAGTCAGATATGGTGGCTCACACCTTTAATCCTAGAACTCAGAAGGCAGAGGCAGGCAGAAATCCACGGGTTTGAGGCCAGTCTGATCTACACAGGCGGTTACAGGCTAGCCAAGTTTCCATAGTGGGGCAACAACAAAAGAAGAGTTTAGTAATGTGGCCAATTTGAAAATTTAGATGCTCAGGGCTTGATTTGTGAACCATACTCACTCTGTTTTGACTACCAGTGAAAAACTACTAAGCTCTCTGATAATTTTTATTTATTGAAATTATTTTTCCATGTAGTACATTCTGATTAATCTGCCCCCATCTCTTCCTAGATTCTCCCCAACTCCCCATCCATTTACTTCCACAACTTATTTTTCTCTCTATTTAGAAAAAAAATGCCAATTTAAAAAAAAAAAGCAGACCAGAATAAAACAAAACAGAGAAAACAGAAAAAGTAAAAAGGGAAAAACATAAGAAAAACATTCACACACACACACACACACACACACACACACACACACACACACCCCATACAAACACAAAACTGGAAACCGTAATATACAAGCAAGGTAAGGTAAAAGACAAGGAAGGTAAAAAATGCTGAACAAAACATTATTGGATGAAATATCTCCAAAAATACCATTGAGTTCCTTTTGTGTTGGCATCTACCGCCGGGCACGGAGCCTGCCCTAAAGTGTAGTTCTTATAACCACTGAGACGCCTTTGGAGAAAGCCGATGTGAGTGGATGCCAATTGGAGATCACTTCCGGGTCAGGGATGGGGCCTCATGCCCAACTCCCATCTCAGTGTTGGTACTCCATCTGGCTTGTCCCTGTGCACGCCCTGCACATGCCGCCATGGTCTCTGTGGTTCACATGCATGACAGTCCTGTTGTTGATGGAAGGTGCTCGCTCTTAAAATCCTTCTGCCTCCTCTTCTCCATAGTTTCCTGAGGCCTAAACAAATTATTTTTAAATGTCATGAGCCTTGAGGACATGGACAAGCAGGAAAGTCCAAGATTGCAAAGAATCTTCCCCCAACATTAAATGGCTCTATGTGGCTTCCTCTTTCTGCAGCACACGGTGTGGAGAGGGGAGACAGACGCAGCAGGGGTAGACACTGCTCCGTGTGGTAGGACCAAAGCCGTTGCCATCTTCCCTAGAGCTGGAGAACAGCAAAGCCAAAAGGGTTTGATGGCCTGGCTAGGGTCTCAAGCAAATGAACCTGTGGGCTCAGCTTTGCCCCCAGATTGGAGAGGTAGCCACAGTCTGAGTTCAGAGCCAGGATACCAACAAACTAGACACGCTGATATCCCACACAAGCCAGGCATCATGACACCCCTGGTCTGTAGGGCTAGATCAGAAGCAGGCAGATGGCAGGAAGAGGGGCGAGTGGACTCAGAAAACCCTGCACGCTCAGCTCTGTGCTTTCAGGGGGGGATGAAGACTGCAAAAGAATCTAAGCAAAGATGAGGCAACCTGCAGTACTCACCAACATCTTCACCAAAAGGAACAGTACATTAAAAGGTGCTTTGGAACACTGCACTGTGGCCTGAACCCTAAGAAGAATCCCCCTCCCCTTCTGTGAATGTCTGGTGTAAGGCATTTGGGGAGGGGGTGTTGAGGGAGTCACAGAAACAGGAAGGAACCTGCTTTATTTATTTAATATGTCTGACTATGGTGGCAAATGGTTAATATTAGCCTCATGATTAAAAGACAGGGGAGCTGGCTCATAGCATACGGCTGTAGCTATCCCGGTGTTGTTGAAAATTAAAACAATTCCACCACGTTTAGACATTGCTTTGTTTCCAGAATGGCATGAACCATCAAGGCGGGACATCTCTGTGTAAATCCTGCCTGTTTAGACTTTGCCCTGACTCAGGCTTCCCCAGAGTCCTGGCAAGGGGCGGGGCCTCCATGTTCTAGGCGATTAATCTCAAAAGCAGGAAGGGAAGTGTTTGACTTAATAGCAGATGCAGGACGGTGATCTGCTCCCTCGCTTGTTTTTGAACTGCCCTTCCATGAAGGGCATGTACTTGTCCACAGGGCATCTGCCCGTGTTCGCTTACGGTGGGCTGGTCAGGTGGTTTCCAGCATGTTCTGACAATCTTTAGTCTGTCCTCCTCACTGACCTTTGAGATAGCTTGATGGAACTGGAATTTAGGTAGGTCCCAGTCACCCTGGATGGGCACAGCTTTAGGTCTGAGACCTTCTGGAAGGGACAGGCATGCAGTGAGCAGCAACTTGCTTTGGTCCTCAAGGATTCAGATTACTTATACAGCAATTGTCCATGGCAGGACAGCTGCACACTGAAGGACTCGCAGTAAGATCAGCTCTCAGCTCTTGAGTCAGACACGGCTGAATTATCCGGAGGTTCAGGGAAGAATATGTCTGAGTTTCTTCAGACTGTTGGCAGAATTTACTCCCCAACAGATGTCGGACTGGGGCCCCTTAATAAATCTAGCAGCGGCCAGCCTTTCTCACACAACCCTCCAGAGCTGGAGGCCAACACATACTTTCCTGCCTTCTCTTTCAGCGTTATCCTTCTGTCTCAAGTCATAGAAAGTCCTCTGGTTTCTATGTGATTAAATCTTCCTCCCTCTCTCCCTCCTTCCCTCTCTCTCTCTCTCTCTCTCTCTCTCTCTCTCTCTCTCTCTCTCTCTGTCTCTCTCTCTCACACACACACACACACACTCACGGGGGTGGGCGAATAAGGGAATGTCTTAGAGTTTCTATTGCAATGAAGAGACATTATGCATGACCATGGCAACTCTTACAAAGGAAAACATTTACTTGGGGCTGGCTTACAGTTCAGAGTTATCGTCATGGCAGGAAGAAAGGCCGCATAAAGGCAGACATGGTGCTAGAGAAGGAGCTGAGAGTTCTCACATCTTGACTCACCGACAACAGGAAGTGGTCTGTCTCACTGGAGGTGGCTGGGGCATATGTGAGACCTCAAAGCCCACCTCCACAGTGACACGCTTCACGAAGGCTCTGTCTCTTCTGTGTTCCATCAGCTTTCAATGTTGGCACTGGGGCATAAGTCTGGCACATAAATTTTGGAAGGACCACATTGAAACTATACCTAAGCCATAGCAGAGACCCATGGCATGAGAGGCAGAGCAGGACCCATGAAACTCATTGCAGTATTATTCTTTAAATGGTCGAGCAATATTGGTGAAGTCTTGACAGGCTTGTCTAGTGGTGTCACCTTTAACAGAGTGTTTGTTTGTTTGTTTTTTTTTGAAGTAGCTGGTTGGAACTCAGCAACAGAGCCAGAATGTGGTGGGTGGAATTCTAAAAAAGCCCTCCTCCAGGAAAAAAAAAATTCCTGTGGTGGTTTGAAAGAAAATGGCCTCCACAGGAAGTGGCACTATTAGGAGGTGTGGCCTTGTTGGGGTGGATGTGGCCTTGTTGGGGTGGGTGTGGCCTTGTTGGGGTGGGTGTGGCCTTGTTGGGGTGGGTGTGGCCTTGTTGGGGTGGGTGTGGCCTTGTTGGAGGAACTGACCACTTGAGGAAACACACCACTTGAGGAACACCAACAGTCCCCTTCCTACCCTGGCCTCACAGACTGGAAGAGACCTGGCCAGCAGTTGCTGTTAGGCCTGATGGATCCAGAACCGTGGAGGAGAGGAGAAAGGCCAAAGGGAGCTGGGCTCTCCTCCCAGGCTGCGCTTGTGGTGCTGATGCGGGAGGCAACGCTCAGGCCACCCAGTGTGAACTGTGGCTGCCTGAGATGGAATCCGTGACAGAGAGACTGAGCCCACAGCTGCTCTCCACCCGCAGTCTGTTCCCAGGCTCCACATGGTTCTTCAAGCCTCAATGCCACCAAGACGCGGCTCGGCTAACAACCGCAAGAACTCTTGGGGCGGATGCCGGCTGGTCTTCTTGGCTGCTCTGAGGCACATATCCTGACCGCCCTGGGGAGCACAAGGCCTTGCAGACATGTGCATGATTTGAGGTCAGTCTCCAGCTGGATCCTAGACAGCTGCCAGACCTTTCTGTGCCTGATGAAATATGAGGGAAAGCCAAGGAATTCTTCTTCCTTGGAGAATATTACCAGCTTCAAGCAAGCAAAGTCCCCCTGGTAAGGGTAAAGCACAGAAGACCGTGGGACTAGAAGTTTTGGAAACGTCGTCCAGAGGCAGATGCCCAAGGATGCACTCACACGTGCCCTTGCGATCTGCAACCCAATACCCTACTCCTTGTCGTGCCTGACACATGAATCCAGTTGGTTCCTTTTATGCAAACCACAGTTGGACAACTATAAGGGCAATGCCCTTTTGTCCCCTTGGGAGTTCCAGAAAGCCCACTGATAATTAGAATCAGATCAACAAGAATCTCGAATATCTGAGAAATCTGCAGTACTAACCAGTGCTCATCAAATGTCACAGTAGGAGAAGTCTTGAAGACCAGCAGCCAGCACTGTGCAGATATTTTTATATATATAAAGTAAGTTAGGAATGCGGGAGAGAGTACAGACATGAATGCAAAAGTAAAAAGTAAGGTGTGTAATAGAAAGGAATACACAAAATAGTGGCATTCTTTATAAAACTGTGTGCGTGCGTGCGTGCGTGCATGTGTGTGTGTGTGTGAGTGTGTGTGTGTACAACGATAGGACGTATTGCTGTGATTGCCTTCTGGGAAAAAGGGATCCGTGCTAGGAGCAGAGAAGGAAGGGAGTCAGGAGGAAAAGCAGAAGAAGGGAAGAAGTCAGTGCTAATGACAGAAGACCACGGCTTGAAGAATGCAAGCATCCTGCTCCTACAGCCCCAAGTTCTAGGATGGGAGCATGCATAGAGAGCAGGGCCTTGCCCCATCTTCTCCGGTGCTCCCGGTGACTGATGAGGTCTGTGTCCAGCACAGAGCTGGGTGCTGATGACGAGGGCTTGCAGGACGCTGGCCCCACATGTCCAAGTTGGGCACCCGAGTGAAGAAATCAGAAAGCCCGTGTGTCCCCGCTAGGACTACAGAACTAGGGAGTCAGCTCCGGGTTCAGAAACAAGGGGAGCAGATGGAAGCTGTTGGCTGCAGCCAAAGTGCCAGGGTGTGAAGGGGCAAGGAGTGCTGGGGAGTGGCTGCATTGATCCTATGAAGGCAGAAGCTGACGCAGCCAGGGGTAACATGCCCACCTCTCTGTAAATAGCCGGTCACCCGGCTGCTGTAAATAACCCTAAATAATAATATTGAACTAAATAAGCCTAATTGAACCCATTGGTTAACACACACACACACACACACACCGTGTGCTATGCAAGTGTAGGGGTGCTACTTGGGAAGTGGAAGGGGTCAGAGGGAATGGGACGAGGACGAGTAATGCGAATGAATATGATCAAAACATTATATACATGTGTGAAGTATCGTAACGAAAGTCATTATCATATATAAGTAATATGTGATAATATTTTTTTTTAAGTCCAAGGGCAGAAACTTTAATGAGAGGACACTGACAACCGCAGGCATATCTTCATTTGGTGACAAGCACTGCGCCTCCGTGAATGAGCATCCTCTGGCACGCTACATCCCTCTGTCTGTCCCTGCACTGTGGCCTCAGCTCTGATTGGTGCCCTGCACATAACCTCTCACAATGCATGCATCCATAGAGATGCTGCTGTTGTATGGTCATTCTTTTGGCTGAGCCGTGTGACTATATTTTAGGAAAACTGACTTCCAGTAGCTTCTTCCTTTAAAGCCACCATGGCCAATTTCAGATCCTTGCAGACACTTTCCAGATGCTCCTGTTTGCCGCCGCTGCTGTCTTGCTTTCGTTGCCAAGGGAAAGGTCACAGCAGAAGCCGCTTCTCTTCTGGAACCGAGCGAGCTCTCTGATGCTTCTTATTTTCCAAGTTAAAAGGCAAAGAACAAAGTCCCGCTTCCTCAGGGATTTTAAACTGGAAGACCAAAGAATGACCCCAGAGCATCGCTCTGCAAGTGTTCGATGGTCATGTGAACCCACTGACCTGTGGCAGCCATGCTGTGACGAAGGCCGTCTGTCCCTCATGAGGCACAGAGAGGCACATGTCCCTGGCACACCCGAGGACTGCCCTGTTATACCACAGCAAAATGGTCAACTCCACCCCATCTATTATGCGTGCATATTTTCAAGGCTTTGCTCTCGGAGACAGCATTGTCTTCTGACAGCTCCAAATATCGTTACCAAAACTATTAAGTGTCAGTTATGGCAGTCACCAAAAGGACTTGCCACTGATGGGTCCCTTCAGCCTCAGTCTGTGCTGTCTCTGGCCAGGAAAGCCATGGCCCAGGGTACATGCCAGAGCATCCTGTCATAATGGCTAGAGCACAGCCACCCCAGGGTATGGTATGTGTATCAGCTTTCCATCGCTGTGACAAAACACGTGCGATAAGCAACTGAAAAGGTGAAAGATTTAGTTTGTGTCACCGTTTTAGTCCATGGTTGCTTGCTTGTATTGCTTTTGGTCCTGAGACAAGGCAGAGCTTTGTGACTGGAGAGCGTGTGGGACTAACCTGCTCGCCCAGGTAGCTGAGAAGGAAAGAAAAGTACAAGAAGCAGGTACCCAACAACCCCTCCCAAGCACACCGCCAGGGACTTCCTTCCACTGACCGCACCTTCTGAAGTTTCCACAAACCCCCACCCAAAAGTGCTGAGGACCACGCCTTCAACCTAGGGCCTTTGGATGATGCTTAAGATTGAAACCATAGGATGCTTTAAAGCCTGTTGGACACAGTACCTCGAGCAGGACCACCTTTGAGACCCTCACAGCCCACGTGCCAGGGAGCCATTTTGCCAGGAGCAGACCCTCCTCCATCTTTGCATCCATCTCTTCCAGGCACACAGGAGGTCGGTAAATGTCTGTAAATGGAAACGTGTTCCACCTGCCTGCTCTGTCTGTTTCTGGACCTTTCCCCCTCCTCTGCCAAAAGTGAATTGCCTACGGAAGCTCTGTCTCCTGTCTGTGGCCCCTCTGATCAGACCTGGGCAGTGCATCTGAAGTATTTGAGGAAACACATTTTTATTCATGTGGCCTTTTGTAAAGCACCACCCAAATCCAACCAGCATTGTCTAATGCAACCCCCGGGCCTTGCTCGCCCCAAGCCTTTGCTGGGAGACGTACAGTTTGGCTGGCAGAATTCAGCCAAGGGGAGCAGAGTCAAGTTGAAGAAGGTTGAAGGGGGTGGATAACTAACTAGTTAACCATTCACCTTCCCCCCGCATGACAGAAATGAGCAGCTCTCTCCACCACCCACCCCTGCCTCAGCACCGGTGTTCCTGATTCAATACCATTATCATACTTACAGAGGTTAATGATCATTCTATAATATTATTTAATAACCATGTCATATTAAAACACTCCCGGATGGGACTGGAGGGAGGACTCAGTAGCTAAGGGCATGTGGTGGTTTGATTGAGAATGGATGCATTCAGTTCTTATGTTAGTCTGAGCAGAGGCTGGTGGGATTGTTTGGGGAGGATTAGCAGGTGTGGTCTTGTTGGAGGAGGTTTACATCACTGGAGGTGGGCTTTGAGGTTTCAAAAACTCATGTCATCTCAAGTTAGTATCTCTCCCTCTTTACCTCAGGCCTGTGGATGGAATGTAAGTTCTTAGCTACTACTCCAGCGCCATGTCTGCCTGCCTGACTGCTGCCATGTTCCTGTCATGATGGTCACGGACTCACCCTCTGGAACCTTGAGCCCCATATTAAATGCTTTATTTTATATGTTTCATTGGTCATGGTGTCTCTTCACAGCAAATGAAAAGTAACTAAGCACACACTGATCTTGCAGAGACCTGAGTTTGATTCCCAGCACCAATTTTGGGCAGCTGTCTATAACTTCAGATCCAGGCCATCTCTCTCCTCTGCCCTCTGAGGGCACAGGTACTCAAGTGCAAATACTCACTCTCAGATGCATAGTTAGAAAATAATAAAATGAAACTTTAAAAAAAAACCCTACGCACCCTAAAATAGCTTTTGTAGCTTTGTTTGTATCTAATCAGCATGCAGTTGGAACCACACATTGTATTTGGTTATTTTCCCTTGGTCTCTTAGTTTCTTTTTAATTAAGCAAAATCAATGCTCAATGCAATTTTAAGTGTGTGGTTTGGTGAATTTAAAAATTTTTATCGCCTTTGTTACTACCACTCTCATCAAAAAATCATTCATTTTCCTTTTATAACCTACCACTCCCTCTCTTTCTCCAACTCCTAGCTTGGGCAAACGTGTTGATTTTGCCCACCTTGGATAGCTTTGCAAGCTCAGAAGCTTCATCAGTATAAGAGTACAAGTGATTTTAAACAAGAAAAAAAAAGAATCTATCATAACCCAGGCTGGTCTCCCACTTGCTAGTAGTCGAGGATGACCTTCACCTTCTGGTCCTCTTGCCTCCACCTCCAGATGCTGGGATTACCATGGTTCACTATATGTTGGGCAAGCACTCTACCTACTAAGCCATATCCCGGGCTGCATCTATCCCCTTTGAGGCCTCACTTTTGTCTCTCAGCATATTTTGGTAACTCATCATATTCCACTCACTGTATGAAGATATCGTGATTTACTTCTCAGTCACCATGATGAAGATGTTTTCTACTTTAGGCTACCCTGACTAAAAGTGCTAGGAAAACTCTTTACAATCCTTCCTGTGGTCTTCTCTTTCCATTTCTCTTGAGTAAAAATTTGCAAGATTTCTGGATTATGTAAGTGTATGTTTGTTCAAGAACACACACACACACACACACAAGCAAGAGGAGGGTCTGTCTGGGAAAGGGGACCAGCAAAAGTGGGAGCAGGGTAAGGGTCTGAAAGAGAAAACATGATGTCTTCAATCCCAGGTCTAACGGTCAGAGACAAGTGGGGCTCTCTGAGTTCAGCTCCAACCTGTGCTGAAGAGGTATGTGTTTATCTACAAGGATATACGTGTATGTAAATGACACAGTGGAATCTATTACTCTTTATACTAATTTAAAACTAACTTTTAAAGGGGGAGGGCTGAAAGAGATAAAGCTGATATACATAAGTCAAGTATCTATTGGTGCATATGATTGCAAACTGAACTAAGTAAAAATATTGTTTGCAATAGTAAAGATTAACATGTTAAGCATATATATTTTTATCAATTTTAAAAGATTTTATTTGTGTGTGTGTGTGTGTGTGTGTGTGTGTGTGTGTAATATGTGCATGTGGGTCACATACTCAGAGGCCACAGGCCTTTTGTGTTCCTGAAGCTGGAGTTACAGGCAGTCTGAACCACCCGACATGGGTGCTATGAATTCAAACTTGGGTTCTTTGCAAGAGCAGTACATGCAACAAAAGGCAGGAAGGATTCACTGTGGCTTGCAGTTTGTGTGACACAGCCCATGAGGGAAGGGGAGGGAAGGGGAAGGAAGGGAAGGAGAGGGAAGGGAAGGGAAGGGAGAGAAGGGGAGGGAAGGCGAGGCTTTAGGGAGTGGGCTGTGGTTAAGTTGGTAAGAGCTGGCAGCATGGTCCGCTCTCATTTTGGAGGGCCAATGCAGAAGCAGATGGTGACTTGGATAGGAGTCAGAGCCAGGGTGCAGCCCCCAAAGCCTTGCTATGTGCAGAATCCCGCTTTTTAAAGCAAGACCTCACTCCTCCATTCCCCCAGCCAAAGCTACTTATCTGGAGACTAAGTGAACAACAGGGACAAAGTGTGTCATTCATTTCCTGGATTTAGTGGGGTTTTAATAGAATCACTGAGCTTTCATATATTTAAAACCATGCTCTACGGCTTTCCGATGTGAACATTTTTGCTTCCTTTTTACTGGCCCTGAAGACCCTAGCATACTACTAAAATCGGTGGGTGAGAGTAGACTCTTTCCCTGCCTTGACCTGGAGTAGAAACATCCAGTCTCTCACTAAACACTGTGACGCTAAAGGTTGGGGGGTCCCATCTCTCTCTAGGAACTATTTCTCAGTCTTTTCCATGTGAGTCATCTACTGTTGAACTACCCAGACCACATTCGGGAAACCACTCTAACAAATCCCTTTTCTGTTCCTTTAGAGTAGTGCTTCTCAGCCTGTGGGTCCCTATTCTTTTGTCTCTAATGACCCTTTGACAGGGGTAGCATATCCGATATCTATATTACAATTCATAACAGCAGCAAAATTACAGTTATGAAGTAGCAATGAAATAATGTTATGGTTGGGGGTCAGCACAGCATGAGGGGCTGTATTAAAGGGTCGCAGCATTGGGAAGGTGGAGAGCCACATTGCCTCTGTTCTGTCACCACACACCTAAGTCATTACAGCTCAAATGCACGAATGCTGCCACAGACAACAGCAAGCCAGTGAGTGGGACTCTTTTTGAACAAAACTTTATTTGTATAGCCAAGCATCTGACCTGCCAGCCACAGCTCACCAGCTCTTTCTCTGGAGCAAATACCCTTGCCCATTTGTTCCCTACAGATTGACTTTGTCAGGAATCCAGGCTGGGTGTCTTATTTAATCACCCCGATTCTGGATTAAACTAATTGTGTTCTCAAGATGCTATGTAATATGTTTCTTTATCCCTGTGTTGAGACGTTAAGCATCTGGGGGCAAGTTAGGACCACTAAATCTTGAAGGACTATCACTAAAGTTAATGTGACTGAGTTTTGAACATGAATAATTTGTTCAGTCATTTATCATCCATTTTCTGAGTGCACTGATGCACACTCTGCTACGCATGTTTAGCGAATGTTCTAAGAGACATGTCATATGATCTAACTCGCTCTTGTAGTGAAGTAAGCCCACCAGAGACCACCACCTGGACACTTAGCTTACAAGACAAGATTTACTGCTGACCAGCAAAAGTATAGGAAACTTGCCCTAATCATGCTGCCCACAGCCCTATAGCCCTTTGTCTTGTAATGTAAAACCACACCCTGGCTGTCATACTTCAGTTACCAAGAAGCAGAACTATTGAAGCCAAAAAGCAAGGTTAGCACATTTAAGGGCTTCCTGAAACTGTGAACCACATCTTTGATGGATTAGGTCTTTGTTCTGGTTTTGGCAGGTATTAGGGCTTATGTGCTGGGTTTTAAGGCCAGAACAGTGCCTAACATGGTGTCAGTTGTGCTCAGGTATGGGGCTTGTTACATCTTCAGTACATTGAGACAGGGATGGTCTGGTGACACAAAATCATGGTGCTCATTGAATCTGGACCACTTTTCAGAGTACAGGTTTTCTAGCTCTGTGGGCTAGAAAAGACATTGTAAACAGGTATGATAAAAGTCAGATCCCCAGAGAGGTAGACCTGCCTCTGAGGCTAAGGGTCATGAAGCCTTTGCTTTCAAGAAGAAAAGCATATTGACTTCGGGGTCTGTAGTGACTTAAAAATGTGTCCTTAATTTCCTTGTGGCATCTGCCTTCTAAAGACAAATCGAACTCGTCCTGCATATGAGCTGGGTTTCCGCTGTTTCTAACGTCTGTAGAGGAAGACCGGATCCTAAAAAGCAAAGCCGCACCCCCCTTTATCTCTCTAAAGCCTCTCCCTCTGCAGGAAATCGGACATCACATAAAGACATCCCAATGAAGGTTTACCTGGAATGAAATGGAGAATTCTGTCATCAGCTGGTATCGACGTGCCAACTGTGTGAGTGTCATCAGGCTGCTATGATAAACACACGGAGGCTGGTGGCTTTCTTCCAGTTCTGAAGCCTGGAAAGACCACATTCAAGGTGCTAGAAACTTCAGTATCTAGTCAGGACTTCCTTCCTACATCACAGATGGGTGACTTTATGTCTTCACACAATAGGAGAGGTGAAGGAGTTCCCACCCTCATGACCTGATCACTTTCAAGGGTGATATTCTGATCCAACTGTCATCACATTCTAGATTAGAATCCAATAAGTGCAATTATGGAGGAACACGTTGAGTCAAAGCAATGGGTGTCTTACAGGCAGGGTCTCTGGCCCCACTCAGCCTTCAGACAACCATGCTCGTGGCTGACATGTCTCACATGCTCATGAACTAATTACACAGCCAAGCAGCCCTTGAATCCCTGAGATGAGAGAGATAACAGAGTTTACTTCCTTAAGCCCTTCTTTGGGGAGAATTTTCATGCAACAATAGACAGCTAACCAGGACTTTGCTCCCTGTTGGAGCTGTGGCTGGGCTCACATGGGAAGCTTCACCTCCCTCCATTTGCAGCATCTAGCTTGTGATGAACACAAGGAGAAGCTCTGTTCCTTTCCTGCTTGGCACATGTGTCTTTCTGATGGCTGCTGACCTCACAGAGACATTCCCATGCAAAACTTAGCACTGGGCCCCCGAAGAACCACAACCTGGGACACCCACCCCCAGGGCGAGCTACATTTGGAGATGACGCCACTACCCGTCCCTCCCCACAGAGGATCCTATTGAGACTTCTGTCTGAATGTGAGGCAGCTGGGCAGCCACGCTACTTGCTGGGGGAACAGCTTTCCCCGAGCAGCCAAGAACACATGTGACTGTGCAAACTGCAATCTTTTTTTCATTAACACCATGTTCCATTGAAAACGGAGAACTGGCCAAGATTCTAAAAACACTAAAATCGTGGATTGCTGCCAAAATACTCCAACTGATTCAATGGGACCTTTAGAGAAAAGTTAAATATTAGGAGCTCACTGGTGTTTTTTGCTACACAAAATTTAAGAAGGAAGGTCCTATATTTCCCTGTGGTTTGATTTTCATTTGATTTCTATATGGCTGTCAGATATACATCAAAGCAGCTTTGCTTGCTCTGGGAAAGATTTGGACTCTAAAACATTGTGCTATAGCTTAGGAAACAAAGATAGGCCATCAACAAGAGATTCACAAGAGAGCAGAGTTAAACAGCTTTTAACACTGAAAAAGATGCTGGGTCTCATGGTGGCTAGAGAATTGTAAATTAAAACTCTCCTGAATTGCCTCTTGATGGTAAATTTGGCAGAAACTTGAAGATATAAGAAAGCTGGCATTTGTACATGTTTCTAGTAGAGATACAAAAATGACCCTCATGGGGCTGGAGAGGCAGCTCAGCAGTTAAGAGCACTGACTGCTCTTCCAGAGGACCTGAGTCCAATTCCCAGAAACCACATGGTAGCTCAAACCATCTATAATAGGATATGATGCCCTCTTCTGGCATTCAGGTATACGTTCAGAGCACTCACACATAAAATATAAATACATTTTAAAAAATATATTTTAAAAAATATGGCCCTTAACATCCAAGAGCACTGGATGTTCTTGAAGAGGACTGGGTTTGGTTCCCAGAACCCCACGGGGGCTCCTAACCTATCACTCCAGTTCCAAGGGATTCGACACCCTCTTCTGGTCTCCACAAGAAGCCACATACACAAGGCACACACATACCTTCAATAAGTAAATCTTTTTAAACAATGCCTGTCTCAAGAAGAAGTTGCTAATATCTAACATAATGACATGTGCATTGACCCGTAAGATAACAAAGGTGCTTATAGAGATTTACACTAAATCCACACTTCCCAAAACAAAACAGCATACATGTGAGGCCGTTTGTGCCAACAGTGTGTGTGATGTAAAAGATCAGAGATAACATCAGTGCATTAGAGTACCATGGAAAAAAAATCACGGCATAGTCACACAACAGGGTGATTATACTGTCATGCAAATGAAAGAGGAATGTGTGTGGAATGATGGCCAGGAGATATTGCTAGATTAAAAAGAAAATTTTGGAGCAATGTGTATGTATACATGTATGTTTCTAAACAAAACACAGAAAAAAATCCATGTGAAAGTAATAAAATAATGATGGCCTGTTGGAGGGCAGGTGTGGGACAGAGGAGGGAACAGCCAAACACTGCATGTCCTTCCTTTTGTGTGGTAGAAAATGAATCCAAACCCCAAAATTAACCTTCCATTTTAATATAAACAGGACCCAATGGCCCGAATTGAATGCCATATTAGTAAAAATGGCTCCTCAGGTGCTTGCCACCAAGTCTGACCGTCTGAGTTGATCCCCAAGACATCATGGGGACCATCCCTAGGTCCACATGGCAGGAAGAGAGAAGCAATTGGAGCTAGTTGTCCCTGGCCTTCATCTGTGTGTAATAAAAGGCACACCCACACACCTGCATGTAGAGAGCCGCATAGTGCCACGCCTTAAAGTGGCGCTGGCTTCCGCCTTACACCTTCCTGCTGGTGAAGGCTCTCTGGGTAAACAAGCCCTTAATTGGTTAAGTCTGTTCAGCCTGTCTGCTTTCGCCTTAGAGTAGCCTATCTGCAGGGTCCACGTGGCTCACTGGGGTTGGTTAGCTCAAGGGTATTTAAGCCTGTGCAGGGGTCCCCCCCCTCTCTCTCTCTCTCGCTCTCTCTCTCTCTCTCTCTCTCTCTCTCTCTCTCTCTCTCTCTCTCTCTCTCTCTCTCTCTCTCTCTCTCTCTCTCTCCCTGCGGGCCAGAAGCAACATGTTTAAAGGATCCTGATTAAAACTGCATGAAGAAGATCTACCCGGAGTCGTGTCTTCCTTGCTGGTGAGGGCAGGCGCGTACACCTGCTCAGTCCAAAAGTTTAGCTGGCATCAATAATATTAAATGGTAATTGTGAAATTCTTTTGTACATTGTACAATAAATCAGTAGATAAGTGAAGTGGGAATCTTATATGATAACTTCTTTTTTAATCAAGAGTTGGGCTAGAAAGATGGTTCAGTGGTCAAGAGCACTTGTTGCTCTTGCAGAGGACCCAGGTTCAGTTCCCAGCACCCACAAGGTGGCTCCCAGCCATCTGTAACCCCAGTTCCAGGGCATGAGATGCCGACTTCGAACCTCTACAGGTAGTAGGCACCCACATGTAGAAAGAGAAAAAACTTCATACACATAAGTGAAAATAAGCAAACCTGAAATAAAGTAAGATGTCCATGGCTAGTCTTAAGGCCTCTCAACTGGACCTGAGGTCTGCCTTTGAAGCCATGATGCATGTGTGTGAAGCCATCACGGTTCTAGCCCCCTCCAGCCTAACAGGGTTCCAGACAGTTTCCTAAATCCAGTAGCCTACTGTGGAAATAGATGGGGAGCCTCCCACAAACCTGGGCTGCAACTCTAGTCCCTTTCCAGAGCCAACTGGTGCTGCAGACACGGGACCAATGGAAGAGATGCAGTTGTCTGCTCACACACGCCTGCAACTCATGCAGCAGTGATGGCATGGCCTCCATGTCAGGCAGGAGGCCATGCTGTGGTTCTACACAGCAGGGAGAAGCACAGAGCTCACAAGGAGGCTTTGTAGTTCCCAGAGCAGCGTGTCCATGTCATGGGGCACGATGCTGCCGTCAGAGTCTCTGAAAAGCAAAGGCCAGGACAACACTGTGGCGGGGTGGCCAGCAACTCTGTGGTCCTCAGCACCCAAAGCACGAAAGAAGGCCTCAGGCCTAAGGGGCAGGTAAGCGGTAAGTTCACAGGCCTCTAAGGACCCATCCTGTAAGGACTTTGGCATGGCACGGGGCAGCTGGGATGGCTCATCCACCCATTGTGGATTTCTAGGCTTCCCCATGCCCAGCCCAGTTTTCTCTGTGAACCCCATCCTTGGAGATGAAGCCATACAACACTCCCTCACCACTTCAGCCAAGGTGGTGCTCCAATGGGTACTAGAGACCACAGCACAGAGCCAAACCATGTGCAGACACAAGCTGCATCTAGCCAAAAGTGTCCCCACCACACACACACAGAGTTCTCTCTCTCACACACACATAGCTCTATCACACACACACACACACACAACTCTCTATCACACACACACACATACACACAGAGTTCTCTCTCTCACACACACACAACTCTCTCTATCACACACACACACACAGAGTTCTCCCTCTCTCTCTCACACACACACACACACACAGAGTTCTCTCTCTCACACACACACACAAGCTCTCTCTATCTCACACACACACACACACACACACAACAGAGTTCTCCCTCACACACACACAGCTCTCTCTATCACACACACATACACACAGAGTTCTCTCTCACACACACACACAGCTCTCTCTATCACACACACACAGAGTTCTATCTCTCACACACACACAACTCTCTCTATCACACACACACATACACACAGAGTTCTCTCTCACACACACACTACAATTCTATCACACATACACACACAGCTCTCTCTATACACACACACACAGAGTTCTCTCTCTCTCACACACACACACACACACAGCTCTCTATCACACACACACACAGCTCTCTCTATACACACATACACACACACAGCTCTCTCTATCACACACACACACAGAGTTCTATCTCTCACACACACACAACTCTCTCTATCACACACACACACATACACACAGAGTTCTCTCTCACACACACATACAATTCTATCACACATACACACACACAGCTCTCTCTATACACACACACACACAGCTCTCTATCACACACACACACAGCTCTCTCTATACACACACACACAGAGTTCTCTCTCACACACACACACACAGAGTTCTCTATCACACACACACACAGCTCTCTATCACACACACACACACACACAGCTCTCTATCACACACACACACACAGCTCTCTCTATACACACACACACAGAGTTCTCACACACACACACACACACACACACGAGTTCTCTATCACACACACACACAGCTCTCTATCACACACACACACACACAGCTCTCTCTCTACACACACACACACACACACACACACACACACACACACACACACACACACACGGAAATAGAGAGCACTCCTAATTAGGAAAAGCTTTGTCCTCCATCCTCTTCCTGCACTTTGCTCCTCCCAGGGAACTTGAGCTGGCGGCAGCATGCTTGATACTCCAGGAATGCCAGGTATGCGAGATCAATCCCAGGAGGGCTTCTGGGCAACCATGCATGGTTCCCCTCCAGTCAGCTCGCCTCCTCCTGCCCACCACCTCCGCGGTGTGCTTCATGACTTCACCCTGCCCACCGCTGTGTACGGGAGGCCCAGGACGAGGGTACAGCCAGCAAAACCCAACCCAGCTCATCAGGAAAACTCACCAGCCTGATTCACCAGGGGCTGCTGGGGACAGGCAGGAAGAAACCCTGGCTGGGGCCTTTCCATGCTGTGTTGCACATGGGCAGCCTCAAGCTGTTTTCACTTGACAAACATCATGGGTACCCACTGGCCCAGCTCTTGGTCTCATGAGAGACACACAAGCAAAGATGCGACCATGCCTTCCTTAGGAGGTGAGCCCAGTATTTCCTACACCGAAGGCTGAAACAGGGAGGTAGGGGAAGCCTACAACAATGCTGGGGCCACCTCTGACCCCACAGACTGGCCCCTAAGGTCCCTCAGCACCTGCTGGGGGATGTAAGCAGGACTACCCAGACATCGGCGATGGCAGGAGGCGGCAGATGTCTCTGCTGTTTCTCCATGGAGCCCTGTCTCTAAAATTTCCTAGGTGATAAGCATGGCTTGCCTAGAGGTTTGGGCCCGGCAGCTGTTCTAGGTGGTTCTTGCCATCCTGGAAGTTGGGGCGTCGGTATGCAGACTGCTTCCGTGTTAGTACCCTAAGTGTCTTGTCTCCTGTTCTATGCCTTCCTGGGGTCCACTCTAGAATGGTGGTCCCCTCAGAAGAGACAGCCCCCTTGGCCTGAGCCCCCTGTGCCACGCCCACTCAGCAAGCCAAAGGTCACACCCACAGGAGGACATCAAGAGGCCACCCTGTCTCTTCCTTGTTCACCACCCCACTCCCCTGCCTCACCCAGTGACTCTCCTCCTCCGAGCACCTTCTCTTGGCTTCTTCTCCCATTTGCCCTCACTCAGTTGTTGAAAAATACCAAAGGGAATTACTAGCTAAAGCTCGCTTTAACTTTAGCAGAATTGGTTGGCTGGGACCCTAGTCAGCTGCTCCAGGAAAAGGCAATGAACTCACAAGAGGGTCTACAGTGGCAACACGGTGGCGCTTGCCACCGTGAGTGGGCCATCACTCCTGAATTTTCAGACCCCACTGTAATTTTTTTTGGTAATGTTTCCCCCCAGAATCAGAAGCATAGAATCTGCAGTGGCTCTGTGTATTAGTCGTTTTCATTCTGTAACCCGAGGCGGGCTTCCTTAAATTCAATCATGCAGCTCCATCCTGACTAAATCTAGTACCTTCCTTATTGCGGTTTAATAAGGGTCAGGATAAACAAATAGGCCGAATAGATGTTTACTAAGGGAGAAACAACTCACAACACAGACAGATGAACACAGCAGTTAGAACTGGATGCTCCTCTCTCCCTGTCCCACCAGAAAGAGAGCGTTCTCCGCCTCCTTCCGAGGCCAAGCCCCACAGGTCACTTCCGCCCCTAGCTCCACCCCTCAATGGGTGTGGTCAGAGCCACAGAAGCAGACACAGTGAATATCCCACTACAATTCCCCTTTTAGTCTAAAGAAAAGATTTAAGCTTGATACAAAACTATATACAAAACAGTGAATAACAAGTGTGCTCTAAGAAAAGGAAAATCGAGAACAAAACCACAAACATACCTAGTCCTAGGGTGAAGGCAAAAGGGAGTTTACAATAGAGTTGTCCTAAGCTGGAAAGTTTAAGTCTAGTACCTAATATATCTTACTAGGAAGACAGAATAATAGTTGTGATAGTTTAATCTACAACCTCATTAAGACCTGAGAAGGAAAATAACGATACTAGGGTAGACAGGAAGCGCGGATGGGCAACTTCCAAAAGGTGCAGCGAGGACAGAAACAGCAAGCTACCTGGACAGTCACCCAAGGTCTCAGAGCAACGTTGGTACAGCCAGTTTTGGCTAAGGCCAGGAGTATTTGACAGACCACAACAAAAGCAGGGAGGTAGAAAGGCTGTCTTACCCTGATTTGGCGAGGTTCAGCAGTCTTCTATGTTTGTCTCCTGCAAGCCCATAGGACCGCATGTCCAGATCAGTTGTCAAGGTAGGGACAGTTCCTTGCCCAAGAGGCCATTAGCCGAAGTGAGGATGAACTCCAGAAGGAGCAACAACAGTGTTCAACATACTTTCGGGAAAGTGCATGGTGCTGTCAGGAGCAACGGTGTCTCATGTCAACAGAGTACTAATATAAAAACATTTAAATGCCATGTTCTGCAGGTCTATGAAGTGATTGAAGATTAAGCATCTATGTCTGACTAATCTCATAAGCAAAGGAAATATGGATGAGGATAATCTGTACTACTCAGGAACTTAGCTAAAAAACCTGAATAAAACTTCCTTGAGTAAAGCAAGGATAAATACCTAAACAATATAACTATGTACATATATATATTATATATATATATATATATATATACATATATATATATATATATATATACACACACACACATGTAAATTCCTAAAGTAGAGGTAGAGTAAAAATGTCTAAACAAGAGGTAGAGCTCTAAAGGGCAGTAAGACAAATATCCCAAATTGTATCAAAATACAAAATGTCTTGAACACAAGCAAAAGTATACATACATAGAATATGGCAAGTATAATGTGCACAAAACATCATAAATGGAAAAATTTCACACAATATAACAAATATAAGATACAATTCTTCCAGGAAGGGAATAAACTTAATTTTACATAGGTTGCCACAAATAAGAATATATAACAATGTAAGCTGTAATACTAATGTCTCACTCTTACTAAATAATTCACAAGAAAATAGGCTAATCTACCTATATACATTCTGAACAATACCTTTCCCAACCATACCCTATTCCTGTCTAAAAGAGATAACCAAGTCTAAGTATCACCTTCCAAACCCAACCCCAAGTAACTAAGAGCAACCCTATGAAGATGACTATTATCCCTAAATTCCAAGAGTGGGGAAAGGGGGTGTCGTTATCTTAAGATTACTTCCTGCAGAAATGGGATGATGATTTCTCCATGGGATCCTGTTAGAAGAAAATTTTAAGCAACCAAATTTCTCAACAGAATTGGCTATAACATATGTAGGTAGTCATTGTGTGGCAGAAAATGCTTGACTGGAATTCTACTTGAAACTTTGGCCAGGTTGTAATAAGAAGGTGCACCAATACAGCTAGCTAGTCATGAGTTGTCTCGAGAAAAGCAGTCTCAAACCGGTTTAGGGTGAAGTTTGTAGTCCAGATGCATCAGGTTGAGTCAAGTGGAAATGTCCAATTGGGGCCCCATCTCCTTTCCAGAGTGTTCAAAGATTGCTGTTGAGAACTGTTATAGTCCTTGTGGAAAACTTAAATATCAATATCAAGGTAAAATTTTTAATTTTTATGGTATGCATTAGGGAAAGGCAAAAATAAGCATTAAAATGTAAATGAGGAAATTAGGATTTTAGAGAGAAAATTGTGAATAAGTGAATGAGTCCTTAGATTTTGTCTTCTTCTGCCTTACACCAATTGGCTTTTTGATATAAGGCAGAAACTGTGAATTGAATCTTAACAACATGCTTGAATTTAGAGAAGGAAAGCCAAATCCGACTCCAAAGCCAGCACTGGTTTACATGAATCGGGACTACAGAAATATTAGATAGTAAAGAGAAATAGATTTCAGTATAGAAAGTTTACTAGACTTAAATATTTTTACCATAAATCGGATTCCTCTTCATTTTTATGTTCCATGTTCTGTATTTTACCTGTCAGCTCTCTGTTGCCATTTTCAATATTCTGAATCTTATTACCTAAACATTTTATGTTTTGTGTTCTGTCATTTTTAATGTTTTGAATCCTTGTTACTAAGACTCCTATGGTTTGTACAAGTTCCTTATTGTTTGCGCTAATCTCAAACCATTTTTTTAAGAATATCATATTAATGATAAAACCCATTACTATTACGAAAAAGGTGTATATATTGATCCAGTCATAATTTGCTTCTGCTAAGATTCCTTCTATATATAAAGTAAAGAAAATTCCTAAAGTCCTGCATTGTAAAATTATCTGCCATAGCTATGGCACAATTGATCTCAGATATTATATCAGCTTAAGTTGCAAAAGATGTTACAATTACCTTTAGGTGTAATTCCGCTGTCCTGGGGCTTTGATGCTTTTAGTTGTAGATCTCAACTTGCTGTAGTTTCACTCGGAGGTGTAGCAGTAAAAAGCGTCTAGCAGCAGAGGATCCTTCCGATTCCGGTTCTACCCGGAATTGCACCACCAAATAGTGTCCGGAAGTGTACCGCCAAATAGCTTCCGGCAGCAGAGGATCCTTCTGATCCCGGTCCCTGTAGAATAGCTTTTAACCAACTAAGGCAAGCAAAATTTTGTTAAACGAAGGAGTGAAACGAGCCTTGTACAAATTGTTGAGACCACAGGGAAAACAGGAGCCGCCTGCAACTGCAGTGTGTATATTTTCCGCCAGCCCACCGGCTGCTGCTGCTGCTGCCGGAGCCGGAGCCCGCAAGCACACAAACAGAGCAGGCCGAGTCCGGGCCTAGTGCAGCAACACAAAAGGCAGGGCTAATGCCGCAGGGCTCTGTTGGAATGCAATCTGAGGGAATGGGCAGAAGATGAGCAGTGGTCTCAGGGCCACGATGGAGATAAAAGGAGTTCTAGGGCAGGGTGTATCCGCCTGATTAGGCAAGAGACCTGCCCGTTTGGGGAAGGTGGGGGAAGGGTTGCCGCGGCCCCTGGGTAAAACCCAGGTGCCATGAAAATCCTGACACCAGATATTGCGGTTTAATAAGGGTCAGGATAAACAAACAGGCCGAATAGATGTTTATTAAGGGAGAAACAACTCACAACACAGACAGATGAACACAGCAGTTAGAACTGGATGCTCCTCTCTCCCTGTCCCGCCAGAAAGAGAGCGTTCTCTGCCTCCTTCCGAGGCCAAGCCCCACAGGTCACTTCCATCCCTGGCTCCACCCCTCAATGGGTGTGGTCAGAGCCACAGAAGCAGACACAGTGAATATCCCACTACACTTCCTAGGCTTGGCCTTCACACATTTTGAAGTTAGAGTAAGTTCTTACCCTTTAAAAATGGGGTGTGTGTGTGTGTATAATTTATTTACTTATGTAATTAATTATATATGTGTATGTATAATATACTTATTGGTAGGGATGGACATGTACTCTCAGGATGCACATGTACGTGGGTGGAATTCAGAGAACAGCCCTTAGTGGCTGGCTTTCTACCTCTACCTAAATTCAGGTCCTAATCTTAGCTGCAAGCCCCTTTACCCACTGACCCATGTTGCCAGCCCCAGTTCCTGCCTCCCAATGCCATTAACCCGTGGCTTACAGGAGTAAGCTCTTGGCTGAATTTGGAAAGCAAACCATAGAACTTTGTATGCTTGTTTGGCTGGTGATGCTTGGCGTCCAAAATCAAGTACACGTGGAAAAAGTACCTGTCCCTTTTGACAGAATCATCCTAGCTCTAAAATGTCCCAGGTAGCACCCCTCTCCTCCAGCTCTGAGAGCTGCAGCATGAAACCTCTTTGTGACTAACAGAGCTCTAAGTCTGACACACTCCTCCGCGGATGTCCCGCAGCTCTGGCACCATCAGAATTCCTGGAGCTGCTACGACACCCAGGCTTCACCTTCACAACTTCTCCCGGTGGCTCTCAGTGTGCGGTTTCACCTTCAGGACAGTTTCCGGTCCCCCGGAGCCGTGCTGACTGGTTTCTTAGTTACAGCTGCTCCTCCCTCACCAGCCTGAAAGGATGCTGCCTTGAAATGTCCTTCCACGTCAACCCATTATCTTTAAATCCATCTTTGCTCGGGTTCTCAGGATGGGAGCACAAGGAAGCCATACTCTTGGCCAAAATTCCTCAATGGCCCCTTGCCCGGTTGCTGGGGGAGGCCCTGTTCCCTCTGAGAGGTCGCCAGCCAGGCCTGCATCCCTCTCAGCACCTTTCTTTCAAGCTCCGAGGTTAAGAGCACTGGCTGCGCTTCCAGAGGACCCAGGTTCAATTCCCAGCACCCACATGGCGGCTCAAGCTCCACCAGCACGGGTTGCTAAATTCTGCTCCAGCACACCAAGGCTGTTCTGACGCTGACTATCAAGCTCTGTCACGCTCCAGGATAAAACAGTTTGAGAGACCAAAGAATCGCGTGTTCAGGTTACTCACCTCCTATCAACTTCCGTCTTAGTTTCTTTCCCTGTGATGAAATGGTCTCATGAAAGCCACGGAAAGGAGAAAGGGTGTGTTTGGCTTACAGTTCGACTCCCTGCAGCAGGAGGCAGCGGCTGCTGGTCATTTCATCACAGCCAGGAAGCAGCTGCCGATGTGTGACCATGTTCAGCTCACCCTCTCCTTTTCATTTCATTCCGAGTCCAGCCCAGAAGCCGATGCCATCCATATTGCCAGTGAGTTCTCCTACCTCAGTTGACCCAACTAAGACAACCCCTCACAGACAGGCCAGAGCTGATCTAGACAGTCCCTCACTGAGAGCCCCTTCTCAGGCGACTCCAAATCCTGCCAAGTTGACAGTTGAAATCAGCCATCACAGTACTCAACATCATTACTCACTAGGGAAATGTAAGTCAAAGCCACAATGAAATGCTACTGTACGTCATGTAGGAAAAGTCGTAATCTATAAAAGAAAGCAAGTGTTGGTAAGGCTATAGAAAAGTTCAGATTCTTATACCTTGCTGGCAGTAAGGTGAAGTGGTATTTCAGTGGACAAATGGATAAACATACTGTGGTACATCCATGCCAAGGAATATTACTTGACCATGAAAAAGGGAATGAAATAATGATTTATGCTACAACATGGATAAACCTCAAAATATCCTAAACAAAAACAGTGAAATAGAAAAGGTTGTACTGTATGAAATATCCAAAGCAGGTAAATCCAGAATGGCTAACAGCAGCTTGGGAGTGGTGGGAAGCTGGGAGAGAGGATGTGAGAGGGAATATTGGGAATGATGGCTTAGTGAGGGTGGGACTTTGTTCCAGGGAACTGGAAGGACGTTGGCAATTGTGGGGCATAAACTAAGTGCTAATGAGTTTTCACTTTAAAGTGGTTAATTTGCCCTGGGGATGTGGCTCGTTGATAGACCACTTGCATAACATCACAAGGCCCAGGGTTCAGTCCTCAGCACCAGATATATACATATATATGTATATACATCCACATATGTCACAAAAGGGTGTATTTTGTAGTGCAAATATTGGCCCAATTTTTTTAAAAAAAAAAAAAAAGAAGAAGAAGAAGAAGAAGAAGGAGAGTTGATAGCTCTGAACAGCTGGAAACCCTGAGTAGATTATTCTTGGAAAGTGTCACCTGGATCAGAGCCTTGACAAAGATGTGTCTTCCTGTTGCATGAAACAAGGAAACAGAAAAGGAAGGACGTGGCTGCTCTAGGTATGGTGGAGAAGAAAGATTACTACAGACAAAATGGAGAGCATGGTCAAAGGCAGAAAGAGCTGGGAGTGAACACAGTCCAGAGTGAACACAGCCCTGATCCAGGCCATGTGGGGGGGGGGCAGGAAAACACAGGTAGACAAAAGGGCAGGTAACCAGAATGGTTGCTTGTATAGGGAGGGCAGCCCAGCCCCTGGACTGGAGAGTTCAGGGTAGAGCAGTGTGTGCCAGTCACACTTTGGAGGGGCTGAGGGACGCTGGCAGAACCTGGCAGCCAGGTCCACTTTCGTTTGTGAAATAGGTACCTCAGTTAGCTGTTTGTCCCAGGTTTGAGAACTAACATCTGTGACATTATCTGGCCCAGCTCTCTCTCCTGTCATTGCAGTTCTGAAGTAACACATGGCCGTCTCTGTTGGGAGGCCGTAGCCTCTGGCTTCATTCCCCAAGCCATTGAAGACCACAAGGGTTGACAATAGAGCTCCAGAACCACAAGGTCAGACCTACTCCTGACCCTTCCTGTCCATTTGCTTAGCTTTACAACCACTTAAAAGCAAAGCACTCGGTCACGAATCCAACTCTGAGCCACCAAATAGGCTCTGGGTTATAAATGAAAACCCGTAACTGAAGTAATTCTACCTAGCCGTTTCAGCTTGGCTATTTTAAGCAAATAACCGCAGAAGGAAGTAACGATAATCTACCCTTTGTTCTAATTTTAAGATGTGAATAATTAACTTTCCAGGAGGAAGAATAGCACAGACTTTTAAGAGCAGTTCAACCTAATAAATGTCCAACTTTAAGACAGCTTAGAACTGCTGGCCCAGACAGTCGCTTGGATTTATTACAGGGGCAATTCACATGTGAGCAGTCAGAGCCGCAGGTGAGCTGCCCTGCCCAGCACCTGTACTCTGTGCCTAGGCACTTGAATGCTAGATAACACTGAGGCTTGCAGGGCGTGTAGTTTATAGAGAAGGCACACATGCAGGAGCGCACACACACGTACACACATGCACACGCACACGTACACACACACACACACACACACACACACACACACACACAGAAAGTAGGCATGGCGGCTTATGCCTATAATGCTCAGCCTCTGTGGTCTGAAACACTGGCAGCAGGGCCTAACCTGGAATGTGGCTTACTTCCTTGGATGCTATAGCAGAAAATGAGAACACAGCCAATGTTATTGTATTTTTATTAAAAAATTAAATAAAAAAATCCTAGAAATATATAAAACTAGAGTTCATGTTCATGGTGGGATGGCTCAGAAGGTGCATCCAAGGGTGTGGCTGGGGCAGTTTCTTTCTCTTCATATCTAGGGGGCAGATCCAGAGGCAGATGTCCAGGGTGCGAGCTCTCAGAGGGCGAACCCGGTCCAGAAATGGTGTATATGATTTCCTGTTCTCTCTCAGAGGCTGCGCTCTGACTCTCGGGAGTTGGGGTCCTTCTGGAAAGAAAGAGCAAGATTATGAGGGGACAGGATGGAAACAGACAGCTCTGATGCACGAGGCTTCTCTGAATGTCATGTTTCCAGGAGCCTCAGACCGGTCTAGAAGCTGTTTCTTCTGTATTATACAGTGTTGTCATTTTCGAGACAGGGTCTCATTATGTAGTCCTGGCTGGCCTTGAACTCACAAAGATCTGCCTGCCTCTGGTTTCCGAGTACTGGGATTAAAGGTGTGTGCCATCACCCTTGCCTATTGTGTTTTACAGACCTGCATTCACCACCCTGGTCCCCAGCTGTCTACGTAACACTCATGGGCCTTCTCTGTCATCTGGCCAGCCCCTTCTCCCTCTCATCCTTCTAGTACCTGAATACAGGACATGTTTCTCTGGCTACACACCAGGCTACACACACTGCAACCTACTCTATTTGAATTTTGAGGTTCTCCTAGCTTCCCAAGAGGACACCTGAATGAATACAAATGAAAGCCATGGACACTGGATCCCTAGGGTCTACCTTCCATCTGGTAAGATAGCCCATCTACCTCCCATCTGGTAAGATAGCCCATCTACCTTCCATCTGGTAAGACAGCCCATCTACCTCCCATCTGGTAAGATAGCCCATCTACCTCCCATCTGGTAAGATAGCCCATCTACCTCCCCATTTTACCCTGGAGTGTTTTTCAGCAATCTTCCCTTTCTCTACAACCTGTGTCCCCCACTCCATAAAAGTTGACATCTGGGAGCTACACACTCTGGCCCTTGTCTGGCACTGCCCAGAACTCCAGCCCGAACACCTTCTACCATGTCTTAGGGGCCCCATATCAGAACTGCCTCTCTCTCGGTACACCCAGCTCTGAAAGCCTGCCCCAAATATCTGCTCTCATGTCCCCTCCACAGCAGTGAGCCCTGAACCTCTCCTAGCCTGTGTGACATCCTTCACCACTCTCCCTGTCACTCACTCTGGAGGCAGTGTCTCCTTCCTTTTACTCCCTCACTCTGTCTTGGGTCCTTGCTGCCTTTGGCCTGTCCCATGAGGATCTTCTGCTTTTGATGTGGAGTGGGGCTTGGACTATCTATCTGACTTCAGTCATTCTTCAAAGCTCTGAGACACAGAAGCTGTTGAACATGACAGAGAGGCCCAGCTCGGCCAGGTCAGGGCCTCCTCCATCAGAACACTGTAATCCTTCTAAACTCGTCCCATGAAGCCCTGAACTCTCTGCCATCTGAAACAGCAAAGCTAATTGAGCAGAGGTCTCCAGCCCCGCTGCAGCTATCAGTGTGACAGAAGTGTAGTTATGGGGACAATAAAGATACTCAGAGGTTTCCTAGCAACCCTTCATCACTCGGCCTGTGAGCTACCCAAGGTTTCCTGGCTGAGAGTGGGCATCGAGGCAAGAACTCTTGACATGCCATCACGTGCCGGGCACTCTAATGTCACCAGAGCTTTACAGCTAGAGTGGCCTGAATTCAGGCCTAGGGCTGGAGTGACTGACTACCCATGCCCACTGGTGGGAAGGGGAACGCTTACCCATAGTTAAAAAGACTGCTATAGGAAGGTGGGTTTTCAGTGTGCTGCAAGCTGCTAGGCCCAGGCAGTCGAGTTCCTACTGAAGACTCAGGAAAGTAAGGCGGTGGAGGGGGCGGGAATATTATCACCGAGTCACCTGGGAAATGCACAGCAACAAGTTAGAGAAAGGTAAAATTAATGACTTCAATCTTGTCCCCTCCATAAAAGGTCACTATAGCCCTGTGCACTCTGGTGTAGGCCTATAAACGCAGGCCTGTGACGCTTCCATGTCCAGTAGAATAGATTGGGAGAGAAGGGGTTGAACTGCTGTTTAACAGGTGTTTCTGTTTGGGATGAAGGGATGAGTCTGGAAGCTGATGGCGATGTCAGTATTACAATATTTTGGCTATATTTAATAACATTGCATTGCATATACTATCTATTATATAAATACAGATATACAAATATATATAAAACATTACATTGTATATAGTGTATATATAAACTGCATATACTGTATATTTAAAACAGTTAAAGTAGGGCTGGGGAGATGGCTTAGTCAGTATAGTACTAGCCTCACAGTCAGGAGGACCTGAGTTCAAATCCCCACACCCATGTAAGACTCTGGCCAGAGTGGCGTGTGCCTGTAATCGCGGCTCTGGGAGGTATAAACAGAGGGTCCTTGGGGGTCATTGGCTAGCCAGCCTAGCCAAATCAGCAAACTGTTAGTGGCAGTAGGTATCCCTATCTCAAAAAAATAAGATGCAATGTGATTGAAGAAGGCACCCAAATCAACATCTAGCCTTATCTGCACACATGTGCACATGTGAAGGTGCACATACACTCACATAACACAGAAATTATGAAAATTTAAAATGGCTAAGCCAGAAAGTTTTTTTTTGCTCTGTTTTTTGTTTGTTTGTTTGTTTTGTTTTGTTTTGTTTGAGACAGGGTCTCACTAGGTAGCCCTGACTGGCCTGGATCTTGATATGTACACCAGGCTGGCCTCAAAGTTACAGAAATCCATCTACCTCTTTCTCTCGAGTGCTGGGATTAAAAACACGTGTCACTACACCTGATACTGAAATAGTAACTTTTGGGGTTCATATAGGTTACCATATTTTTTTTAAGTTGGCCTATAATTCAGAGCCTTGAATTCTCTGGTGACCATGTGGAGGCAGCCTCTATCAAGCACACCCGAGCTAACACATCTGTGAGAGTCAATAGCGTGCTCCCTCAACTCCCCAGGGATGTCTTCCAGTGAGACAGGCTTTCTTGCTTTCTAGTGACAAGATTAATTCATCAAATTAATGATAAAGCTGCTGGATAAAGCAGAGTTGCTCAAATATAGTACTCTATACACGTGGCAATATGCCCCACTGTGCCCACCTTCGATCCAGCTGCCTGGGTGCTGTCAAATTTTTAAATGTTTGGTTTCATATCTGGTTCACTCTAGAACACACCCCTGTGATCTGAGGAAGAGGAACGAGGAGCCAGAAGAAACAAGCTCTAATTTGTGTACTATTCCAATCCTTTAGGACGCCATAACTATTGCCCAGAGTGTTCCAGACAGGTAGTAGCTCTGCTATCAGAGGACTCTGATACAGCTGTCACTACCAGGTGACAGCGCCGACAGATGTAGGAAAGGGAACTCCATTTCCTTGTAGGGAGGGGACCAGCTCACACTAGTGGCATGACAGTGTAGCCCTGAGCAAACTCAGAATTCCCTAGCCTCAGCTGTCACAGCTGTTGGCTATAACAGAACAGCACCTGTCTTGGAAGACAAAAAAAGACCGGATGCAGTCACTTCTGCCCAGGGTTAAAAGTGCCACCTCACACAGAGCAAAACCTTCGGCCTGTGACACCTGGCAATGACACCTTCATCCCTGTCACCAGCAAAGACTGGCAGTCTCTGCCACCTCCCTCCACCCCTACCGCCTCAGCCATTTCCCAGAAGTCACAGAGATGCCCAGAAAATGAATGAAGTCCTGTGCTCCAGCGAAGACACAGAGACGGCAGGTGGGCCCTGACCTATTTGTCACTGAAACTTGACAAACTGGAAAGGTTCTCTTTGGATTCATCTGGTTTTTAGAGGACGCTGGTGGCTGGGCTGAGGAGATGGCTCGGCAGTTCAGAGCATGTGCTGGCTTTTCAGAGGATCCAAGTTCATTTCTCAGCACAGTATCAGGCAACTCACAAATGTTTGTGACTCCAGTTCCAGGGGACCCAACACCCTCTTCTGACCTCCTCAGGCATCTCCACTCATGTGGATCTATCCCTACACACATGCACACAGGCAATAATAATAATAATAACAATAACAATAACAATAATAATAAATCTTAGCTGGGGATAGTGGCACACGCCTTTAATCCCAGCACTAGGAAGGCAGAGGCAGGCGGATCTCTGTGAGTTTAAGGCTAGCCTGATCTACAGAGTGAGTTCCAGGATAACCAGAGCTGCAGAGTGAGACCATGTCTCTAAATTAAATTAAATAGGTCTTTAAAAAAAAAGAAAAGAAAAGAAAGATCTTAGTAGGTTTAGGAACTCGAAAGTGAACGCTCACTTTAACTGTATACTGTAGTGCGAAGGGCCCGAGGCAAGCCCCAGGGCAGACCATCCTACAGCCGGCTTTTCACACGGAGATGGTAAATCTGCCTTCATGGGTCCTTTTAGAATGACTGAATCTAAGCTAATAAGCTCTCTAACCGCTGGGGGCAGAGGTGGAGGGCAGGATTAGATCCTCAGTGAATGCCAGCTATTAAACTTGTGTTGTCACTATAAACATTTGTATACACAAATACACCAGCCAGAGTGTTTAGTTTAGGACAGTATAGTCTACAAATCTATCTGATCTTCTGCTCCTGTGGGTTGTGACCCTTTGGAGTCGAAGGACCCTTCCACAGGGATCACCTAAGGCCATTGGAAAATGGACTTATTTGCACTATGATTTACAACAGTAGCAAAATTACTGTTATGAAGTAGTAAAGGAATAATTTTATAGTTGGGGTCACCACAACATGAGGAACCGTATTAAAGGGGCACAGCCTTAGGAAACTTGAGAATTGTGAAAATAGTGTTGCTGCGGATGGGAAAATTCCCACAGGGATGGTAGTATGTGTGTGTGTGTGTGTGTGTGTGTGTGTGTGTGTGTGTGTGTGTGCATGCGTGTGAGTGTGTGTGTGTGTGTGTGTGTGTGTGTGTGTTTGGTGGTGGGTGGGTTAACTGTGTGCTCAGGTGTGTGCACACATATGAGACAGAGAGGAGTTGAGTTGAGAAGAGGAATCTAGATCAGGCCTGCGGAAGCCTGGTGAAGCCTTGAGACAACATCAACAATGACTACAGCAAGTGCACCAAGGACCAACACTCACCTACAGTGATGTGGACAGGCTCCATACTGTGGGTGTGTCCCCCCTCCATTTCAGAGGCATCTCGGCTTGAACTCAAGTTGTTTTTCTTCTTAACGTGGGCCACCACAAAGAAACACAGTCCCACAAGCACGATCAAGGGCCCCATGATCTGCAGAGACAGGAAGCCGCACATCTGGGCCTCTGCTTCTCCAATGTCTGTCTCGTTCAGTGACTCCTGTTCCCAGTCTGAGCCACATCCAGGCACCCAAATGCCCAATACGCTGATGAGCATGCCACTGGTCAGGAACAAAAACCCAAAGATGAGGCACTGGGCAAACTGGCGGCTCTCTCCACAGACGAAGGATTGGTCAGGGTCCTGGTGGCCGCGACGCTGCCCCTCCTGCAGGTGCAGGCGTGCCCGGGAGCGGGCCAGAATCACAACCCCAAGTCCCACCACCGCACACGAGGGCCCAGCAATCTTTAGCACCATGCTGCAGTGTGAGAGGGGCTTGTATTGGCATGCCTGGTAGCCGAAGATGGAGAGCAGCACTCCCACACACAACAGGACTGCGCCGAAGATGAAGAGGAAGAAAATGAGCTTGCTGACATGCCTGTCCCTCTGGTCCTCATCCGGCTCAACAGTTCCTACAGAAGACATGGCCAGAAAAGAAAAGGCTTCCGGCGGGAAGGGGAAATGTGTTTTCTTCTCTCCCGCAGCTTCAGGCTCTGCAAACAATAATAAATGCAAAATTACAAGGGATACAGATATCTAGGACCAGCTCTGGTATCTTGCTAGCCATTGCAGAAATCACAGAAGGGTGATCTGTGAGGAGGAGGAATGTCATGCAATTGGTCTGCTGTAGTACAAATGACTTGGCCTGTGAGTCAGGAGAACTGGCATTCAAAGACTCTCAAATGTGTAATGTCATGAATATATCAACAAAAAGGGGGGGGGGGAATCCAATTACCAAGCTTCTAAGATAAAGGAGATCTTTTTAAAAATAAAAATAAATGGCTGGGTGTGGCTCTTCCTGTTTTGAGTCTTACAAACTCATTTCTCCAGACCAACAATAACATTAATAGTGTCAGATAAGAGAAGGGCCATGGGGATAATTTCTGATCTACAGCTGCCCAGCATCATGTCAGAAACGCTCTGAGGATTTTTGTAAATTTTCATCTAATAACTAACATTTCACTTCCTGTTTTAGACTTCAACAACTTTTCACTTCCCACTTTATTCTAAGGCTTCATCAACACGAGACCCAATGCCAGCAGTTTCTACAGAAAGGAAGGGTCCTTCAGAAAGACAGTGGGTTCATGGACTTTCAAGTTAATTCTGTCAAAATGTGATTCTAGGGTTCTCAAGATACAAACTCCGGGGCTGCCCAGACACCCCACCCCCATAGGCAGCTCAGTTCCGGGACCCAGGGTGATCTGGGAGAATCCGGCACAACAGGTAACGTCCAGCCCCATTGCGGAGGTAAGACAGTACTTCAGGCCAAGGCAGTGGCTAACACACCCTCCCCCACAGTACCACCCACTTCCACCGAGGCTTAGACAGTTGAAGAGCAAGTAGTTACTAAGCACTAAAGACTAACAAAACTTGCTGGAAAAACAGACATGGGACCAGGTGGGAAAGCACCTTTCACAAAACCATCAAAGGCCAGTACTTCACAAGTGTCTTATACTCATGCTAGCTGGAATGTAGCACACAGCCCTTGGGAGGCAGTAGGGGGATCTCTGAGTTCAAGGTCAGCCTGGTCTACATAGTGAGTTCCAGGACAGCCAGGGAGCTGCATAATAGAGAGGCCTCACCTCAAAACAAGAGAGTGTTATAAACTAACTTCGCCAAGCAGTGGTTCAAAGGTATGCTAGTTCGAACCAGTGACCTTGTTTTACTTGGGTGAATGGGAGTAAGGGCCCTTACTGTACCAATCACAAACACAACCCAAAGTTAGGAAGGCCATATCCAAATAGAGAAAACTTCAAGATGTGGGGCTGGGAAGATGGCTCAGTGGTTAAGAGCACTGGCTGTTCTTCCAGGGGACCTGGGTTCAATTCCCAGTACCCACATGACAGCTCACAACTGTCTGTAACTCCAGTTCCAGTGAATCCAACACCCTCATACAAACATACATGCAGGCAAAAACACAATGCAGATGATTAAAAATATGTAAAATTTAAAGCATACTGTGCCCTTCATATGGTGAGTTTGGGGAAAGAAGGTAATCAGTTGATGCCACCATAGGAAGTACTTTTCCCGGGGAAAGTACAATAGAACCAGAATGAAATGGGGGAAAGGAAACAAATAAAGAAAGCCTCACTCTCGAGCTTGGAAAAGCCACATTCCGTGAAGATGCTGTTAAGATGAAGACTTAAGCATGGCGCTAATTTAAAACGCATAACCCTACTGCTGCTTTCCCAGGACTGCCTCAAGTTCAAGCTCTGTTAGGAACTCACTCCACCTTCAACTCTTACAGCAAGTTCCGGAACACCAACGATATAAATAGAAGCCCCAAACTAGATTTGTAGTATCTTTCCCCTAGGACACCTAGCGCATGTGTCCCCGATCCAAACTAAGGTGGGAATCGTCCCAGCGCCCCCCTTAGGTGCGCTCAAAACACGGACACCCAGGGACACCCACATAGATGGAAAATTACCTAAGAAATCGAACCTTTTCTACCTTAAATTGTTTCCAAAGCCAGCCCCCACAAAGCCAGATCCTCTCATAAACACACTCCTGTGGTTTTTCCAAAAGTCAGCTCCCAATCAACAGCATCTCTCTGCTTCCAAAGCTCAGGAGAGTCCGCAAAGTCGGGCCAGGAGAGGCACAAGTCTTGGCGAGGAGTTGCTGCGGTTCCCAGGATGCCGCTTACCTGAACTTGTCCCGGGACTCTCTGCCGCACGCCTGGCTTCCACGCACACCCTCTGCGCGTCCGGGCGCGGAGGGCGGGCCGCCTCCGTGTGCACAGGGCCAGGCGGCGCCGGGTCCGCGAGCACGGCGGCCGGGCGGGGCAGGGCAGGGCTGACCGGTGGGAGCTGGCCGTCGCCGGGTGCTGCCCTCCTGGGGCTTGGGCGCCTCGCGCCCGAGCGCAGAACTAGGGGCGGTAAGACCTGGGGGTGCACGCGAGGGACGGGACGTGGGGTGGGGAGGCAGACTGGCACGCTCCTCCAAGCTGGGGGTACCAGGGAGTTGAGATTGTTCTCCTGGCAGCCCCGGCTGCGTGGAGGGCAGCGGGAAGGGGACCGGGTCTCTTTGCAGCCTAGATGCGGAGCCTTCGGGACTATAGGAGAGATGAGCTGGGGCAGATCAACAGAGAAAGCCAAGGACCCCAGTCCGAGGCTGAGCCGGGTCTCCGCCCTCCGTTGCCACTGCCAGGAAGAAGGCAGATGGCCGGCCCTTCTACTGCTCAGAGATCTTGACTGGAGGGTCACTGGAACTAAAGCCCAGCAGGGAGCTTTCTACAACGGGATATGGAACACCTGTGTTGTCTAGAGAGCCAGCGAGCGAGCGAGCATTCAACCTAAGGGCCTTGCTCCTAGACCGAAATGGATCCCCCCTCAAGCGCTGTAAGTATGCTGGCCACCTCTGTCCAGTCCTGGTCATATATGTGTGTGCACACGGCCCTCCTTTGCCATAAAACACCCGTCCAGGTGCTCCAGGGATTAAACTGTTAACTTTCCCTGACCTTGAACACGAGTTTCTGATGGGGTTGCTAATCCCCATGCTATTTGTAACCTGCCCCGTGACACTTGACAAGCATCCAACTGTGCTAGTTTCCACACCAGAGGTCAGGCCACTATGAGAAGTGAGTCAAGGGCGCTCCGGACCCAAACACAGAGGCACCCAGGGCTCTGGGGACTTTCCCACTCATGCCCTTTCTCCCTAACTTCCTGTCTCGTTGAAAGCCCATCCATTCTTGCTAGCTTCCTGATAGATGAGTTAGGCTTGGTAAGAAGAGGTGAGGAAATGAGTCACAGTGTTGGGCTATGAGGGATAGAGAGTTACTTGGGCTTTGGGGCTGGTGGGATGGGAAGGGTGAATTGGGCGATCGCCTGGGAGGCTCACGGCTACTGGAGGGGAGACACTTGCCTAATGGGCCACATGTGGGCTTTCTCATAGCCAGGGTGCTCTGAGGGCTGAGTCTCTCTAACAAGGCAGTCTTACCTAATGGCTAATACCAGCATTCAGCACCCAGCTGGCTCTGCGGAGTTCCTGCTTCCCTCCTGTGTGTCTCCAGCTCCCTGGGAAGGCTGGGGTCTTACGTGGATGGCAATCTCACATTACCAGTTGATTCAGGGAAGGAGCTGAAGCCCAGTGGTGACTGCCCACTGCATCTGCTTGCATGGGGACAAGCAGCCAGATGTGCCAAAAGCTCCGTGTTCTCCCCTGAGTTCGCCTGTCACCCAGAGAACTTGGGAAACACATTTATTACCTGGTCTTGTGATGCCAGGGAGGGACCTGTATAGATCAATAAAGGAACTATCCCAAGGACATTGCAGTCATCCATGTCTTGGGTGGGGCTATCTTGGTCAAAGTGTCCCGATATACCAGTCATCCTCTGGAAGGGCACCAAGATGTGTCCAATTAATGGGCAGAGAACTACCAGTGGTTATTGAGCAACAGTGGAGCGTCCCCGGCTTTCTAAGAACTCAGGCCCTCACCCAGGGCCTGACCCTGGCTCAGGCCCCTCTGACCAGGCCTGCTAACCGCCCTCCACTGTGCAAAAGGGTTCCATGTTCGTTGCCCACTCACTCTTCTCTTCCCCCTTATTTGAAAGTCAATCTCTGGCTGAGTCCTGTGTGAGCCTGCAAGGGGCCTGTTGATACAGCTGCCCCTCTGGTGCCACATGACTTAGGGCTCGCCACCCATGACAGACTTGAATGTCCTGGCACCAAGGACAATCAGATTGGCCCCCCTGGGGATAGCCACTGTTTGTGTGTTTTGGAGCCCGCTAGCCTAAATCAAAGCCTTGGAAACTGATGGTCTGTCAGGTATGACTTCAAGGCGCTGTCTTTCGATCAGGCCTGGTCTTGGGAGAGAAGCTGCATGATCCAAAGCTGACACTCCTCCCCAGCCTTTAGGCAGTGAGAAAAGGGACATCCAGACAGACCCTTAGAAAAACAGCATCAAAACAAGATTTTAGAACTGGATGAAGCAAGGCACAGTAACAAAGGCCTATAATCCTAGCCCTTGGGAGGCTGAGGTTCATGAGTTCAAGGATAACCTGGACTACATAGCAAGTCCCAGGTTAACCCGGTCTACATAATGAGACTTAATCAAAACAAAACAAAACTTGGATGTGCCTCAGATCTATCCCGTCCTTGAATGCAGGAGGATAAAGCCGAGGTGAGCGTTCATTTATTCACCCAGCAAGTATTTGCAGAGGGCTTATAGAATTCCGTGGGGAGACAAAGATTTAGAAAGCTAAGGCGAACAGATGGAGGAGGTCTGCTCTTAAGTGGAGTGAGTAGAGGAGGCGTCTGCACAGGCGGCTCCCAAACTTGTTGGGAATGAGGAAGCCATGCACCGTCTTTTATTGTATAACAAACAGCCCCCAAACATAGAAGCTGAAAACAATAGATTCACTGTCTCCCACAGTTTCTGAAGGTCATGAAGGAGGTCAGTTTCTGGGAGTGGCTTAGCTGGGTGGTTCTGGTTTGGGGGTCTCTCCCAAAGCTGCCAACACAGTGTGGGCCAGAATAATGGCAGGTAGGTGTAGGTGGCTGGGTCTGGAGCAGCAGCTTCAGTGTGGCTCACATGCTTGTTGCCAAGAGCCATCCCTTTCTTCAAACTGCAAGAATGTCATCACAGTGGCTGGCTGGGTTCCCTGCTGGAGCCCGGAGCCGCTAAAGAAAGAGAGGTGGGGGAGGGGAATACACAGCACCCTTCGTGCAGCCACCTCTACGATTCCACCCACTCTTTCCACTCCTCCCGGCCCTCTGGACTGAGCCACTGAATCAAAGGAAGGAGAATTAGGTTGCACAGCAAAGGAGCTGTGGGCAAGTTTACAATATCTGGAAGAAGAAGAAGACCTTAGGCAGAGACAACAGCAGTGTAGAGGCGAGGAAATAGCTTTGCACTGGCTGCTCTTCCTAAGGACCCAAAGTGGGGTTCAGTTCCCAGCACTGACTCAGAACTATGGTAACTCCAGTTCCAGAGGATTGGACGCCCTCTTGTGGCCTCTTCAGGCACCAACACACACATGATAGATGCGTACATAGATATATACACACAAATAAAATTAAAGCAAACCTTTTAAACAGCAGGGGGAGCAGAAAGATGGCTCAGCCATTAAGGGCACTTGCTGCTCTTGCAGAGGTGCCAGGTTCGGTTCCTGGGGCCTGTGTGGCAGCTCGCAGCTGTCTATAACTTGTCTCAGGGGTTCTGCTGCCCCCTTCCGGCCTCTGCCAGCACCAGACATGCACCTGTGCCATCATACATTGAAGAAAATATCCATACACATAAACATTTTCAACTTAATTTTTAAAATTAAAAAAAAAATACAGAAGCTCTGAGATGGGTATGTTTGGAGAAGAGCAGGAGGCCAGGGTGGCAGAGATAGGTGAGCAAGGGATGAAGAGAGCAGAAGAGAGAGACACACTGAGCACTGGAGAGCAAATGCCAACAGAACCGGGGGTCAGGGACAGCGGAAGTGAGAGGAGGGAAGGCTGCCAGCTCGTCCTGGGCCACGAAGACCGCTGTGAGCAGTCTCAGTAGAGGGGACTGGGCTGGCTTTGATCACAGTGTAGGGTCCCAGTTTGTTTTTTTGAGATGCGCTCTCATGAGCAAACCTACAGCGTATAGGTTGTAGGCTCAACTAATCCTCCCGCCTTAGCCTTCCAAGAAGCTAGGGCTGCTGGCTCATTTATTTAATATTTTATTTAATTTATCTTGTAATGCGGCATAACAGTCTCAGAGCCTTATTTATACTAGGCAAGTGCTCTAAACAGAGCCATATTTAGAGATTTTTTTTAAATTTTTTTTTGTTCTTTTCAAAGTGTGTGTGTGTGTGTGTGTGTGTGTGTGTGTGTGTGTACACATATGAGTGTCGTGCCTATAGTGGCCTGACATGTTGGGTCCACCAGTTACAGGTGGTTGTGAGCCTCCCAACTTGGGTACTGGGAACTGTGTCTATTCCCAGGACTCCCAGATACCCCTGTGAACTGCGTCGCTCAATCCAGCCGCCCGGCTGCACAGAGGATGCTGCCACTACTCCTGTGGCATGTGCTCTCCTTCCTCCTCAACACAGTAGCCTGAGTCATGGATAGAGGTTGACCGATGGGGATGTTCGAATTTAAGGTTCAGGCTGAGTACCTCAGCTGGTCCTTATACAAAGGCAACCCTTTGCAGTCATTTTATGGCCTGGATGGTGCCATTGATTTCACGTGGTTGATAATGGCTCTGCCTGAGTGCCTGGTCACCTCACCAGGAGTGTGGAATGAACTGGGTGAGAGTTCACGTGGATCACTTGAGGCCTCAGTGAGGACATTTCTGCACTTCCTCAGGGGAGAGGACCCCCCACACACACACACACACACACACACACACACACACACACACAGTGGCCACAGCTTCTCCTCCCAGGGTTAGAAGAAACTAATTTGTTGAAAAAGCTGCAGGAACAATGGTTGTTTCCTGGCATGCTGTGTGTTGCCTGCTGGAGCCCAAAGAATGAATAGTTTCTTCTCAGGATATAAAATGGGATTAGGTAGGCTGAATTTTGCTATTGTCTTTGCAACTTTACTAATCGCATGGCCTTGGGCAAGTAGCATGTTGGCTGTGTGTCTCAGTCCTCACCCATGTTATGGGGGAAAACCTGCCAGAAAGGCTAAGCGGAGGACTTCAACACCCCTGTGGCCACCCAGGAGACACGAAATCAAAATGAGATGGTGGGGATCCCAAGGCCTGACTGCTTGAGCTCATTCCTACAGCACCCCTCCCAGCTCCTGCTAGGCTCAACAGGCATGCCTCAGATGATTGCAGAGACCTGTGCGTCTGCACCGTCACCCAGCGTTCTCTGTCCTGTGCTTCCCCTGTGTTATCTACATTTATAGCACTTGCGAGGGGTCTGCTGTCCCCAAAGGGCCATGTGATCTTACAGCCAGGCCATGGCCAGGACGCTGGTCTACAGGCCCCACTTTTCCCAAGGCCTTCCCTGTTGGTTGTAGCCTCATCCCCATCTCCAAATTCTGCATCCAGCCCCTCCACTGCTGGTGGCCACTGTTGACTCCAAGGCGGAGTCCAATAAGTTTACCGTGCTCTGAAATTATAGCCCAGTGAAGTAAAACAAGGAATCAGATGATGGAGGGAGGAAGGGAAGAGGGGAGGAAATAAGGTCCCTGCCTCCTCTAGAGACTGTGCAATGCACTGGGCAGGTAGAATCTTTTTGATGTTATTCACATGGGTATTTAGGATATTTTAGAATCTGACAAGGGAGCTCGTGCAAAGCCCATTGGGATAGCTCTCAACCTGGCCTGACTCAGAGACCCAGGTGGGACCTCCAGACTGGCCCAATCGATGACACAGGTGTGGCGGGTTAAGGCTCTTCCCGGGCGTGGCTAGTTCTCTCAGTGACTGGAAACTCTCAGCTTTCCCACAGTAACTTCTGACCTAAAATTTTTTTTTCTTCCAAGTAATAAGAGTCTAACACCTGAGAACTGGGAGGGTTTGATAAATAAAAAGGAGCTTGGCAGCAAGCCAGCCCCCGAGTGCCCCACATTTCAACAAAAGGCTTTTTGTGGAAGCCGTAGACTTCAGGTAGAGCTAGGGCAGGAGACTATATTGTTTCAGAAAGAAGGAAAAGAAAACCGCTCATACGAGCTGTTTTCTTAACCTCGTTCAGAAGCTTGATGAGGGAAGGAAGATGGATCAGAGAAAGACCCGCCATCCTGTGTGCTGGGTGCAATCCCGGAGAAACGATTACCTGAATCATCATGAGAGAGAGAGAGAGAGAGAGAGAGAGAGAGAGAGAGAGAGAGAGAGAGAGAGAGAGAGAAAGAGAGAGTGCTCGAGGGTGTGTGTGTGTGTGCTCGAGGGTGTGTATGTGTGAGTGTGTATATGTGTGTGAGCAAGGGTGTGTGTGAGTGTGCAAGGATTGTGTATGTGTGTGTGCATGTGCAAGGGTGTGTGTGTCTGTGTGAGTGTTGAGTGGAGTGTGTGTGAGTGTTGTGAGGGTGTGTGTAAGCGAGTGTGTGTGTGTGAGTGAGTGTGCAAGGGTTGTGTGTGTGAGTATGCAAGGGTGTGTGTGTGAGTATGTGTGTGTGAGTGCACAAGGATGTGTGTATGTGTGTGAGCATGTGCGAGGATGTGTGTGAGTGTGAGTGCGTGTGTGAGGGTGTGTGTGTGAGGTTGTGTGTGTGTGTGAGTGTGCGAGGGTGTTGTGTGTGTGTGTGTGTGAGTATGCAAGGGTGTGTGTGTGTGTGTGTGTGAGTGCACTCACGCCCCACAGTACCCCGGGAGGTGGGTGCTTCTGAGGCTGTCCTGTCCCACAGGTGCTGAAAGGCTTTGTGCACTCTCGGATTCATGGCCGCAGGGCAGGCTCGGTGCTCCCTCTGCACCCTCGGCCTCCAGTTGGAAGGCAGTTTCCAGTCAGCCAAGGACAAGCTAACTCCCATCCATCCTTTACAATTCCAGCTGGGTGCTCTTTCCCCTCGAGGCCTCCCCTGACCTGACCATCTACACGAGGACACCTGTGTCCCTGTGTATTTACAGAGCACTCAAGGCCCTTTGTCTGAGCTGTGGTTATTTATTGTCTCTTTCAGAGCCCCCATCCCCACCCCACGGGGTCACCTCCTGCCCTTTCTGTCATCATCATCCTTGGTGTTATGGAGGGCCTGTCCTTGGTGTTTAGCACTGACTGGTCTCTGTCATCACCTTCATCCTGCTCCTCTTTAGCCTTTTCATGGTGGCCCACCTGGAACCCAAGCCTTGTGACCTGAGTCTGTCTTCCTCCACGTGCCTCAGCTGCTACTGGGACAGCTTTTCCTGCTAAGCTGGAGGTGCAGCACCAAATTCAAACCTCACGTATCCAACCATTCCCGCCGCAGCATTAAGCCTTTCCCGCTATTCCCGCTGCCCCTTCACTCACATGCTCTGGTCCATCCCTCTTCCTCTCTCCCATCCATCTCTTTCTGTGGCTCACCAATTCAAACTCTTTCTTTGCAGGTGGTGTTGGCCCTGTGAACTACCAGTCCAGGGCAATCTGATACTCTAATTTTTGGTCTGTCTTCTAGTGCCCAGATGGCCATATGGTGATTGCCTGCTGTGTTGGCCAGCTTTCTGACACTCTGACAAAAGTCCTGAAACAAACACAAGAGCTTGGGCTCAGGCTTGGGCTCAGAGCTTTATCCCCGGTCACTTGGCTCGATCTCTTTGGCCGGAGCCTGAGGCAAAGGGGAACATCACTGTGTGAAAGTTCAGTATGGACCAAGTTGCTCACCTGATAGCAGCCAGGAAGTAAAGCAGAGAAGGAGAAGGGCCACTGTCTTAGCATCGCTTTGAAGGGCACATGCCCAGGACCTCACCCCCTTCTTCAGGACCACACCTTCTAACAGTTGTACTGCTTCCTAATCGTGCCACAGGCTGGCACACCATCTTTGGAGGGCACTAAGGATCCAAACCACAACATCTCAAGTCTCTGACTCAATGACTGAACTCTGTTGAAAAAGGAAGGAAGGAAGGAAGGCAGGAAGGGAGAAGGAAGGAAGGAAGGAAGGAAGGAAGGAAGGAAGGAAGGAAGGAAGATGCAATTCAGGCTAGAGAGATGACTCAGTGGGCATTCGTCCAATCCGCAGCAACTACACAGTGGCTCACAACCATCTATAGTGAGATCTGGTGCCCTCTTCTGGCATCCAGGGATGCATACAGATAGAACACTATATGTATATATAACTAATAGATAAATCTTTTTTAAAATGCAACTCAAAAATCAGCTGCTGTCTGAATGAGTCAGCAGAAGTGGGGCCTCTACTGTATCTGGCCACACACAGGGCTCCTGGATTCACTGCCCACCCGGCCCTTTCCTGTACCCAGGCGTCTTCACTGGCTCGGGCAGCACAACAGGCAGGCGAGCCTCAGCCAGCATGCCTTACCTGCAGTGCCCCTGGCCTGGACCCGGGTTGCTCCTCGTTTGCTTGGCTCCTTGGGCATTGTGGCTGCCAGCCCCAGTTGGTGACTCCAGGCCTTAACCTCCTGCTCTGGCAATGCCGGTTTCCCCAGTATGGTGACTGGACAGATGTTAGCACACGTCAACAGTCTCAGTCTCCTCTTCTGTCTCTTGCGATGGGTGCTTCCTCAAGCGCATTCACTGTCGGGAACTGCCTCTATCTATCCACAGACTTAAACAGGTCAGAGAGGCTTTTGTGTAAGGGGAGGAAGTAAAATGCCCCAGGTTGTGTCGGTATATGACCATTTGGCCTCCGAAACAGCTATTCTACTCTGCCGCCGTAGCTGAAGAGCAGCCCTAGACACCGGGTATGTCTGTGCGTCCAGGCAAGAGTAGTCATGGGCACTGGGGTTGGAATTCCGTGTAATATTCACATTACGGAGTTTTGTTTTAAGTGCACAGTTGTCCTGGGTTCCACGGACGTACAAAAGCAAGCGGCAGGCCAGATCTGACCCTTGAGCTGTGCTTTGCTCACTCCTGTTAGACCTTGAAAGGAAGGTGACAGTGCTGGGTGACATAGCAGTTAAATAAGAGCACTTTCTGCTCTTCCAGAGGACCCAAGTTCAGTTCCCAGCACCCTCATCAGGAGGCTCACAACCATTTCCAAGGAATCCAATGCCCTTTGCTGATTCCCTAAGGGCACCTGCACACACACACACACACACACACACACACACACACACACACACACACACCGTAAATGGGAAAGGATGGGTCCAGGAAGGTGGTAATATAAAAACCACCAAGAAACCCACCTACCCTCCACTTAAACAGCAGCCACAGTAGCGCCTTCTGTCTGAACTGACCGCTCAGAACTCAGACCTGTGGAGGCTAAGAGCTTCCAGCTCAGACCGTACGTTACAGTTACTCTTGTCAGTTTCAGGCCTTAGCACAGTAGCAGCTACTACTTCTCAGCCATGTGCCAGGTAGCTGTGCTGAGCCCTAAAGCACTAAGTGTCCCCCACAGTCTAGGGGAAACATGGCGAATGACAGGCTGCTGGATCCCACAGAGTGAGAGTCTCTACCTCTGTGTCTCTACCTCTACCGCTTCTCAAGGGCGCAGTGCAATGCCACCACTGTTGATTTCCCACTCCCAGTTTAAAGAGAAAGACGGTGTTCTTTCTCCACTCTTCCATTCTTTTCCCTCCCCTGAGGCATGACAAGGGAATGCCTATGCAGGGAAAGTTAGAAAGTCCAGTGAAAGACCTGAGAAATCCTTACCTCGACAGCCCCTTCAGGCCCATAGCACGGGGACAGACTATAACAATCAAAACATAGTCACTGGGAGAAAAACAGCCTCACAGGCCTGGATATGTAGCTCAGTTGAAGAGTGCTTGCTAGCATGCATGAGAACTTGGACCTGCTTCCTAGTAGGAAAAAAAAAAAAAGTAAGCCGAGCCGATGGAGTCCCAGGGGGAGTGGAAGCTACTTCCATAGTTACTACAATATTCGGTTCAAATGTCACATTACCAACAACAAAAATCACAGGGCATACAAAGAGCAAAAGAGTATGTATAATTGAAAGGAAAACTAAACAAAATAAATAATCCCTGAAAAAAAAACCTGAAGTCAAATGAAGTCAAATCTCCTAGGTTTGTGGTTCTCAACCTGTGGGTCACAACCCCTCACTGGGTTAAATGACCCTTTCTTTCACGGGGACACCTAAGACTACAGAAAAACATAGTTATTTACAGTAAGATTCACAATCAGTGGCAAAATTATAGTTATAAAGTAGCAACAAAAATTGGGGGTCACCACAACATAAGGGACTGTGTTAAAGAGTCACAGCATTGAGAAGGTTGAGAAACGCTGCCCTGGATGAAGATGCTCACAGGTCTTCATAGCATCAGGAAGGTTGAGGACCATCCTAGAGGAAGATGCTCACAGGTCTTCATAGCATCAGGAAGGTTGAGGACCACTGTCCTAGATGAAGAGGCTCATAGGTCTCCATCTTCAAGGAAGATGTGGAGAAAGTCAAGACAATAATGTAGGAACAAAACAGGAAACCAAAAAAGAAATATAGGAGCTAAAAAAAAAAATGCAATAACGAAAATGACATTTTCTCTAGAGGGATTCAAAGCCAGATCTGAGCAGGCAAGTGAAGTGTGTGTAAACTTGAAAATAGGATGACAGAACATAATTCTGGGTGACAGAAAGAAAAAAGTCTGAAGAGAGGTAAGCATAGCCTGTGGAAGGAACTCTGTTAGACACATCATAGGAGATTTGGAAATAAAGTAACAGAGACAATATATGAAGAAAATGGTGACTAAAAAAGTTCTCAAATTTGATGAATAAAGACATTCAAGTTTGGCAAACTCTAAGTCAAAGGAATACAAAAAGATCCATTGAAAGTCCTTACAATCAAACTCTTTTTCTAAGCATGAAAATAAACCTTACTATTATTTTAAATATATATGCATATGTATGTGTATGTATATGTGTGTGTATTATGTAGTATGTATGTATGTATGTATGTATGTATGTATGTATGTATGTATGTATGTAGTGTGTGTTTGTGTGTCTTCATCAATCACTCTCCATCTTATTTTTTGAGACAGTGTCTCTCCCGGAAACTAGCATCCTGGTTTTGCAAGACTGGTTGGCCAACAAACCCCAGGAGCCATCCCATTTTTTCCTTTGGAGTTACAGATATGCATCAATGAAGCTGCTTTTATGTGGGCAACAGGGATGCAAACTCAGGTCCTTGTGCTCAAGTCCTTTACCTGCTGAGCCATCCCCCAGCTCCCTTCTGTAACTCATCCATTGCTCTGTATTTATGATGCTTTGCAGCTTCCTACCCCTCTCAGTTCAGCTCTTACTGTAGACCCAGAACACTTGGTGTATTTGTGCTTTGTCTGTAGTGAGCCAATGAGCACAAATATAATTTGGCATGTAGCTTTCTCTTTCTCAGGAAATAAAGTGGTATGTACATTTTTGTTTTATTTATTTATTTATTTCCCAGTTGGCCCAGAACTCACTATATAGACCAGGCTATCTATTCCAGGGCAGGTTCCAAAACAACACAGAAGAAACCCTGTCTCGAAAAACAAAACAAAAAGAAGAAGGAGGAGGAGGAAGTGGAGGAGGAGAAGGAGGAGGAAAGAAAAAGAAAAACCAAAAGTCAAATGAAATGTTTAAAACAAAACAAAAATACCCACTCAGGGACAGAAGTGACAACTCGGTGTTTAAAGGTTCCGCTGCTCTTCCTGAGGGGCTGGGTTGGGTCCCCAGTACTCACATAACTGGGCTCTGTAACTCCAGTTCCTGGGAATCTGCTGCCCTCTTCGGTCTCCAAAGGCAAGAAGCAGCTATGCGGTGTAGAGACGCACATGCAGACAAAATACCCATACGCATTTGAGTCCAATCGATGTATAGAAAATGAAAATATGGTATACTTACACAATGGAATATTAGGAAAATATTGTGAAAGATTAAATTATGAAGTCTTCAGGTAAATGGATGGAGCTAGGAAAAGAAAATCATCCTGAATGAAGTATGTAGATATTAGCTTTTAAACCTTTAATATGCCAGCTGCAATCCATATATCCACACTAGTTAGATATCAAGCAAAGGACAGGGCGGGAAAGGGACCTCCCAAGTAAGGGGGAAAAGAATATATTGTTATGAATAGGCATGGTGGGGACTAGAGTGGGAGGATTAAATGGGGGGAAGGGGGTAAAGATGGAATATGGGGAGGGACCCCTGACACTAAGAGCCATTTGAGGAGCCATATGGAAAACTACTACTGTAGAAGTGTAGCAAGCTTTCTTGTTGGACTGTGAGGGTTTGAAAAAAAAAAAATGGCCCCCAAAGGGAGTGGCACTATTAAGAGGTGTGGCTTTGTTGGAGGAAGTGTGTCACTGTAGGGGTGGGCTCTGAGGTCTCTTTCTCAAGCTGCACTCAGTGTGACAGCCAGTCCACTTCCTGTTGCCTGCAAGCTGCAGCACTCTCAGCCCCTGCACCACATCCGCCTGCATGCCGCCATGCCCCCCTTCATGATGATAATGGACTGAACCTCTGAAACTGTAAGCCAGCCACCCCAATTAAATGTTTCCTTTATAAGAGTTGCTCTGGTCATGGTGTCTCTTCACAGCAGTAGGAACCCTAAGACATGAATTCTCTTTGGACCCCAAGCCTGCAAACAATGACCCAGAAACTTACTAATTATAAAAGCTTAGCCTTTAGCTTAGGCTTGCCTCAGATAGCTCTTATAACTTAAATTAACCCATATTTTTAAATCTATGTTCTGCCATGTGACCTTACCTCTCTTCCATCTTACACCTCCTATTGCCTCTCTGCATCTTGCTGATGACCCTCATACACCTCAATTCTCCCTCTTCTTCCTTTCTCTCCCTGGAAGTCCCACCTATACCTCCTGTCTAGCTATTGGCCGTGCAGCTTTTCACTATACCATTCACAGCAATACACCTTCACATGGTGTACAAATGTGCCATATAGAAGCTTTAAAAATTATATACATATATTGGCCAGGTTGTGGTGTTGTTGGCGGTAGCGCATGCCTTTAATCCAAGCACCAGGGAGGCAGAGGCAGAGGCAGATGGAGTTCTGTGAGTTTGAGGCCAACCTGTTCTACAGGGAAAATTCCAGGACAGCTAGACTTCATGAGGAGGAGACGAAGTCCCAACTAGACATCTTACACCACCAAGTCATTGGCCACAGGGCCAGACTGGAATCCCCAAACAGTTGAGGCTGTTGCCAAGGCTGCTGGTTGCTCTCCACGAACCCATGCTGCATTGATGAGGTGGGACTGGTGCTATGACAGCTGTTCTTAGTTGTCAGCCTGACCACATCTAGGACTAACTAAACCCGAGAATGGAAGGGCACACCTGTGAGGGACTTCCGCTTCAATACAAAGAAGGAAAATACACTTCTTACTGGTTTTTGTTTGTTTGTTTGTTTGTTTTTCTGGTGGAAAGACACACTTTTATTCCAGATCTTTTGTGGTGGAGAGACTTAGTTCTAATCTGGGCCACATCTTCTACTGGAAGCCTACATAAAGACATGGAATAAGGAGGCTTCACTCTTTGCCTACTTGTTCTTGCCTTACTAGTAAGTCCGTTCCTTCACTGGCACTGGAGCCTACTACTTGGTACTCTAGTGTATACTGAAGACCATCCAAGACACCCATCCTTGTGTACTGAACAACTACTGGATGCTTGCAACCTGCATTAGAAGACAGCCATTGTTGGGACTAGCTGGACCACAGCCTGTAACTCATTCTGATAAGTCCGTGTGTGTGTGTGTGTGTGTGTGTGTGTGTGTGTGTGTGTGTGTCTGTGTGTCTGTCTGTCTGTCTGTCTGTCTGTCTGTGTCTGTGTGTGTCTGTCTGTGTGTCTGTCTGTCTGTCTGTCTGTCTGTCTGTGTCTGTGTGTGTGTGTGTGTGTGTGTGTGTGTGTGTCTGTGTCTGTCTGTGTCTGTGTCTGTGTCTGTCTGTGTCTGTGTCTGTCTGTGTCTGTGTCTGTGTCTGTGTCTGTGTCTGTGTGTCTGTGTGTGTGGAGAGAGAAGGTCATTCTATCATTCTGTTACTCTAGAGAACCCTGACTAATACAAGTGCCTAACTAGAACCCTACTAACTAGTGTTCATAGTACTAGCAAACACTGTGCATGCTATCAAAGGAGAAAGGTAAACAACCCTGCTACCAATGCTTCAATCTGCATTACATACTGTGCAATAGTGGCACAAACATTGCGTCAGTAACCAGTCACTCTCTAATTACATTTAAAGCTCACATCACAGGCTGGAACCTTTGCCTGACACTGCTCAGATGGCCAAGAAACTGGATAGGCCATCAGCTTAGGGGGAAACAAATACCACTATTCTGCTAAAGGAACATAGCAATAAAGCAACTCCTGATGACATTCTGCTGTGCCCATAGCTCAGTGCCTCATTCAGACAGCACCAGAGAAGCTTCCTCTAGCAGTAGATGGAAACTAATGCAAACATTCACAACTGGTCAAAGTGCAGAGAGTGAGAGACTTTAAAATATGCAGTCCTAAATAGAATGTCTTTATCAAGCCCCCCAATCAGGGCTCAGGAGCTACGCAAAAGATGAGGCAGAAAGATTGTAAGGATTAGAAGGGATGGGTGATCCCAAGGAAGCAGTGTCTTCCAGACAGAACAGGACTGGAACACGTCTGAACTCACAGAAACGGTGGCAGAAAGCACAGGACCTGCACATGTCCAAGTCAGGTGGAATCCCAACCCTCAGAGGGGAAAGTGCATATGGGCTCCCACTCCTAACCAAGAGGCTGTCTCCAATTGACATCTGCTTGCAAAGGAAAAATTAGTTTTTTCCAGTGGAGTCTCACGTGAGTTTATTAGCCACACTTCAGGGTAGGCTCAGCGCCCAACAAAGGATGGCCAACACAAAACAAACTCAATGCTGTTTTTGCAGACCTTGTCTCATTACTTTGTTTGGGAACTTTTTTTTAATCTTATTGGTCTTTTGCTTGTATATTATGCTTTCTAATTTTGTAGTTTTATATGTGTGTGTGTGGTTTTTATATATGCATAGTTAACTTTGATCATAGTTAACATTGCTCTTTATAGGTGTGTGTGTGTGTGTGTGTGTGTGTGTGTGTGTGTGTGTGTGTGTGTTACCGCATGTGTATACGTGTCTGAGGAGGCCAGAAGAAGACACTGGATCTCCTACAGCTGGAGTTACAGGTGGTTCAGAGCTGTAATCACCTATGACTTGTTTTTTGAATTTTTTTGTAGACTATAATTTACTTACAACATTCTCCCTTCCCTTTCCTTCCCCCATATAACCTTGTATATTCTCTTTCAAATTCATAGCCTCCTTTTTTCATAGTTGTTATTTCATTCATATGCTATTATATTTTTTTTTTTTTAAAGACAGGGTCTCACTATGAAGCTGTGGCTGCCCTGGAACTCACACACCCGTTTCTGCCTGCTGATTACCATATGCCTGTGAGTTTCTGTCTAGCATGCATTTATTTAATTTGCCAGGTTCTATTGAGCATTTCTTGCAGAGCCAGTCAAACCCAACTTGGGTTCTCTGCAAGAGCAGTCACACTTTTAATCAGTGAGACCTCTCTCCAGCCCCTTGTTCAGATCCTTAATAAAAACAGTTCTGAATAAAAGTTAAATTGGTTTCAAAACAAATCCTGAGAATGAACACATCTTCTCTAAGTAAACAAATGCATTCTCAGAATCATGACCTTTCATTTGTTTGCTTGCTTTTTGTCTTTTGAGACAGCAAAAACAGGTAAAACAGCTCTGTGTAGCTTTGAAGCCTGTCCTGGAACTCGCTCTGTAGATCAAGCTGGCTTCGAACTCACAGCAATCTACCTGCCTCTGCCTCCCGTGTGTGCCACCACCGCCCGGCAGTCATGCCTTTTTAATGCTGGTGTTTCATCACACATTATAGCTTCAATGTCTACCATACATCCCCTCATCGGGTGCTGTCCAAGCCACGGCTGATTTCACCTCTGCACTGCTTCCATTTGTTCTGGGGTTCAGGCATGATCACATCTGACTTGTTCACTAGAGATTAGACACTGCTGGGGTTCAAACCAGGCTCAGACTAACAGGAACCGCTGGCCACCGTCTCCTGTCAGAGGCTCCATGCTCTTATCAACAGTTCTGTACTCGGGAGGGGAATCTGATGTGCATAACAAGTTAATCATCCAGGTATTTCTGGAGTTTGACCACTGGGTCCAGGGGGTTTGGGGATTGTGCTGTTGAAAGCAAACTGCAGTGCCTCCTCCATCAGGGGTTTTCCTAAGGAGACAAGTGCTCCAAGCCCCTTCCCTGACGATCCCTGTCAATCTTCAGGAGCTGGGTGGGCTGGAGTGACAGAGTTTTCCCAGAGCAGGACTCTGGAATGTGTGATTCTCTTCAGAAGATTTGTTCTTCCCCTCAGGGGAATAAAATTAAGACCACAATGCTCTCTCCCCTCTGGTGGCCAATACTTCTCCACCACAACCAGCTGTGGCCACGGCTGGCCCTCACCAGGCCTGGGTGGCCCAGCATTCTGTTCCCCTTAGTAAAATCTTTTGTGACAGTTCATGAAGGCTCTTTCTTCACGGCTCCGCTTTATTAGAGTTTGACATAAGTACTTCCATTTTGGTAGACAATTTTCACACGTACAAGGGAATGGCATTTAGCATTTAAAGGGAAAGGAACTTGAACACATGCCACAGCACGGAGAAATTTGAGAATGTGATGCAAAGGAAAAAAGTCAATTACAAAAAGAGAGATAGTGTACAATTCTACCTAAATGAGGCACTTTGAATAATCAAGCTCAGAGTGCAGCATAGTAGTTTCCAGGACCAAAGAAAATAGGAAATTTTCACGTAGTAGGTAAAGCTCTCAAGACTGTATGTGTTATAGAGACAGGTAGTAGTGACAGCTACACAGCATTGCGAACAAGTTTCACACACTCAAACTATGAACCCTAAACTAGGATAGTACACTTTGTCTTACGTATTTTGCTGACACCACAACAAAATTCTCTGTAATGGGCAGGGTTGAGGCTGGGTAACAGCCCTCTCCTTCCCGAGTGTGGACCCGGCTACCCAGACCACAATGCAGAGGACACTGTGAGGAGGGCCCCGTGGGCGACTCCTTTACACTCCATTCTCCCTACCCCTCTCCCACCAGGCTGCAAGCTATTTGCCAGATTCACTCCAGAGCTAAATAAACCACCAGTCCTTAAGGAACCCTCGGGGCCGAGGACTCCCCAGGGCCCATGACAGGGGTGGCTCTAAAGGGTCTGTCACACCCTCCTCTCCCCAGAGAATTCTTTCCCGAGGTTCCAACTTCAGGCCTGACTGGACTCAAAGCCCTCATCCCCCTGACTCCACTCACTTCACATCACCACAAGTAAAGGCTGGGGTGTCTCACAGCAAGAGTGCTAAGTGCTGTGTGTGTGAGTTCGTTATTACCCAATCCTGAGAGCCAGTGGCTTTCTAAATGTCAGACTGCACCGTAAACAGATGAGCAGTCAGCTGATGAGTCAGAACAAATCACTTTCATATATAAAAAAATCATGATGTTATTTCATTTTATTTGGGAAAAAAAAAACTTGTGGAAAATCCAAATAAAAAATGCTCACTGTATGGGCATGCCTCCTTTAACTCCTGCATTCTGGAGCAGGGTAGGCAGAAAATTGTCTCAAAACACAAAAAACAAAAACAAAAAAACCCAAAATCTCATTATAATAAAAGTTTCTATTGCGCTTGTGTATGTGGACAGGAAGCATTTGTTAGCTCATGTGACACCAGCAGTAAGTAGTAGCTACTCACTGGGTCTTCGTCTACTTATCAAGGGGGGCCTCATCAATAAAAGCTCACTTTTGTGTTTAGTGATTACCAATATGTGTCATCTGTGGATGATCAATTATGCTACTCACAATTTGGCCTGACCACATGATGCAAGAATATTTTAATACTTTGGACCTAACATTTATAAAGAAGTGAAAAATGACCAGCTATAAAGAAAGATATGTAGAACAACAGACATAATTTTATTTCTGAAAAAAATGAAACATATTTAGAAGAATATGATAAAATAATTAATGAATAACAGTCTTACAAAAATAATGCATCAGAATAAAAGTCTGTGCCAAAGAAATTCATAGAAATAAAAATTTACCATGCTGAAAACATATTATTTTAATTAATCTGACTGATTAAAAGAGAGATTATGGTTGTCACGAAAGAATATAACTTAACCATGTCCACGATGTCAGGTGACTTTCAGGAGCAACCAAAAATATCTTGCAGTGACTAAAATTTACCTAGCACCCACAATCTCACCAGTGGGTGCAAGCAAACACCTTAAACAGATCAAGTTCTGTTAAACACGCAGACTTTATTAAACATTAACCAACAACTACAAAGCAGTTTATAGAGCAGCTATAGAGGCAGTTATCTGAACATTCCAGAACTTGGTTGTCTCAGACTCCCTGTGCTTTGGGCAACCGTTAGACTTTGTCACCACCACCACCACCACCACCCCACACACATGTCTGGGATATTTTTATTTTTTATTTTTTGGTTTTTTTGTTTGTTTGTTTGTTTGTTTTTTTGAGACAGGGTTTCTCTGTGTAATAGCCCTGGCCATCCTGGAACTAGCTCTGGAGACAAGGTTGTCCTGAGACTCAGAGATCTGCCTGCCTCTGCCTCCCGAGTGCTGGAATTAAAGGTGTGAGTTACTACTGCCTAGCTGTCAGGGATATGCTTGTTGTGTTTTAGTTTGTTTGAAAAGGTGTCTGGCTATCATTCCCCAGCCTGGCCTCAAACTCCCGGGTCACCCTTCTGTCTTATATCCAGAGAAGCTCTGACTACAGGAGCTCACACCCACACTCCCTTTTCAGTCAGCCTTCGGGAGAATGAAGGCCACCCCTTCGTTCCATTAGGGAGCAGTTCTAAAGCCAACACACACGCCTTGATCCCTTCGATGGCCCTGGGAAAACCCACTGTTAGCATTCACCTGGCACTTGATACCAATAGGCCAGTTTCCACCAATCAAAACGGTAGTTAGCCATCTGTCAGTCACCTGAATCCCAGGCTGGCACAATGCCTGCTGATGCTTCCTCACTGACGTCCCATGTCAGCTGGGTGACAGGTTAGCTTAGGTGACACCTAAAAATATCTCAGACCGCAGAATTTTAAAGTAAATTATGAGCACTTTTAACACTGCTGAATCACTTAGGAATGCTTATCCAGTTGGGAACCTTTAAAAGCAGGAACACTGGATAATAAAATGTCAGTACTTACAGCACCATGACACATTACAACATAGGGCACGTGCAACGTGTCATAGTGTAAATGCTTTCATTTGAACTTATAACAAAATCTGTCATCTTTGACATCAGCAAAGAGGTATATACTTTTTAAACATAGCTTTAGAGGTCATCCAAGAAGCTGGCTACCTGTTCAGCAGGACTGTCTTGAGGGGGGGCAGGAAATACCTCTTCTTGGAGTGTGAGGGTTCTGCATCCCAAGCATCCAGGGTTACTGTCCTTCTCTTCCAAGCAGCTAAGCAACCATGACGAGTTCTTCAATTTCTCTAGCTGAGAGGAGATTCTTCCAGAATACAGATTGGCTCTCTGGCCACCTGGTGGTTCCATTAAAGCTGGGAACTGACAGCTAAATAGTGGATTCTTTTTCAAAGCACTGTTGTTTTCATCTTAGAGACCTCCAGACCCAACCACCCGACACAATTCTTCTTTTAGTTTGAAAATCCGTGTGCTCCATGAGGCGACACACATCAGATTTGGCCATCTAGGTGCTCAAAGAATATTTTCTGGATGGAAGATGACTGAAATCCTATTAATGAGATGAGAGATGGAACCAAGCAGAACCATGTGACACCCTGATTCCAGGCAGCAGTCAGAGTACCAGTTACCCTCTCAGGTCAGCCAACCAGACCTGGTGGCCCTGATAAATATGAAGAAGACAGGCCAGGTGTGCCAGGATCCAGGTGGGACACGGGTCCTGGAAATGCCAAAGGCTGAGTCTACAAATGAGTTGACATGTTTGGCACTTGCTATGAAAGATCATGTCATTCGGTCTAGCCCAATTGGTAAGGTCTAGGTTCAGTGAGAAATCCTTCTCAAACATAAGGTTAAGAGCAATTGGGGAAGACAACCAATATTGGCCTCTGGCTTCCACATGCAAGCACATGGGTTTGCATACAAACACAGAGCCTTTCCCATAGAATTCTGAACGCCAGTGACGAGAGCATAGAGGCAGGTATTCTGGGGGGGGGGGCGGGCAGGAGATCACAATGGTCTGAACCCAGGGCATTAAAGAGTACAGTGGATTTTGTTTGTTTGTTTGTTTTGGTTTTTAGAAACAGGGTTTCTCTGTATTACTTTGGAGCCTGTCCTGGAACTAGCTCTGTTGACCAGGCTGTCCTGGAACTCACAGAGATCCTCCTGCCTCTGCCTCCTGAGTACTGGAACTAAAGGCATGGTCCACCAACACCCGGCCTGAGTACAGTGAAATTAATGATGACTCTGTTAGGCTAAAAAATATTGGAGGTCAAGCCAGGCAGTGGTGGTGCACGCCTTTAATCTCGGCACTCAGGGAGGCAGAGGCAGGTGGATGTGAGTTCAAGGCCAGCCTGGTCTACAGAGTGAGTTTCAGGACAACCAAGGCTACACAGAGAAACCCTGACTTAAAAACAGCAGCAGCAGCAGCAGCAACAAAAGCATTGGAGATCAAAGAGTACGTAAGAATGATGCTTGGGAACGTCAAAGAGGAAACTTTGGACACCTTACAATGCCAGGTTACGGAGATTTCTCTGTGTTGCAGGGGAAGAGCCTTTAGAAGTTTTCATGGAGGGAATCAGCAAATAGGACACGCTGAAAATAGAAGGGGCATCTGGCAACAAAGAGAGCTGTAGGATAATGATACTAACATTCAGAATGAAAGCGGTGAGTGACCAACACCACCAACACCCCTCCCAACACACCCATGTTACACCACTCAGAGTCCAACTGACTCAGTCCACATAACCTATATAAGTGTAAAAAAAATGTTAAAAACTATTATTGAAAAGTACATACAAGGGTCTGGAGAGCTGGCTTAGTGTTCTTGCTGTTCTTGTAGAGGATAGGGTTGTTCTCTGGATACTGGAAGTGTGCTCATAAGCCCATCTGTGTTTCTAGCATATCTAGTATCCAAGTGGCTCCCCCTGGCTTAGCTAGGACACTTGACCAGATAGAAACTATAATAGCTTCAGCTAGAACACGCTCGGCTGACAGGCTGGATATGTATTTATCAGCCACTGCTACATCAGTGGTGTGGAGATGGACACAGTCAGCTTATGTTTCTGATATTTCTGCCTGGCCAACAGTGCAGTTTATGAGGCCAACCAGGAGGACTAAAAAATGGGAGTAAGCTTCTTGGAAATAATTGTGCAACTTTGCAGATCATTAGCAAATTTCCCATTACAAACCATGGAGTCATGAGTTTTATGTCCTGAGTTCCATCACTCTGTTATCATTTAAAAATGTATTCCCAATTCTTATAGTCTTCATTATCAGATTTAGTTCTCCAATAGTCAAGAACTGATACCAGAGAAAAGCACAAATTCTAAATGTATTAAATACACATATACTCAAAGAGAAAGTGTGTGGTTGTGAGATGGGTTCCCTCTCTAGGTAAAGGTCTCGAGATTCAGTAGGTGAACTTCAGGCCATCCCCATACTTCTGCTAAGCCTCAAGGCATTTCCTAGTATTGTCTCTATAATCACTTCCCTAGGCTATCACACGAGGCTTGGTCTATACAGTTTGGCAAATTAGAACGGAGTTTGTGGTAGTGAACACAGAAGGCAAGCTAGAGTGTTTTTAATCAAATTGGGAACAGCACAAATAGGCTATCACTAGAGGTGACCATTTCCTTAATCTTACCATCTACCATAGGGATAAGGGCTGCCATGTTCCACCAAACAGCTACTGCCAAGAAATTATTTCACATTTAAAAGATGCCCTTCACCATACCCAGTAACGACCGGCCGAGCCTAAACCACGTGACTCAAGAGAGAACAATGCTGTACTGAGTCAACAAGGTTACATTTCTAGTCCTTCAAAAGACAGAGCGAAACTTGGGAGACTTCAAGTCACCTTGGCTCTGGGACAAGGACGTGGCATTTCTTCCAATTAAGAGAAAAAAGAATGAGTAGTGGATTTTAAAGCGCTGGGAAGGCAGAGCACACCTATACTAAGTATTTCTAGTTAAAAACGTCCAGGAAGAGTCAGATGTCTAGGTCAATAGTAAAGTGCTTGAAGCCCTGTATTCAATTCTCTCCAGCATCACATACACCCATGAATAAATTCTCCAAGGGGCACCGATTGGTGCTTCTGAAGCAGCAACTTGTGTGTGGGTCCAGTCCCCTCCTGGTTTCTCCTGGGAAACTGACTTCAGAGTCGTTGATGATATCTAGGTATTTTTCCTTGACTGCTCAAAGAAATTCCATGTGACATGGTTTGCAGTTATTCACATGAAAAGCCAGAGGTTATTTCTAGGACAATTATAGAAAAGTAGATAGTATCTGGAAAATTTATTGAAGCCATGTAAAATATGCATGCCTTGGAATGTCTGACAGGCTACATTACTTCTGGTTGATTACTGGACTTGAAAATATTTGAATTTTAAAATTCCCATATTTCTTGCCCAAAGATGTCAGGAAGCACACAGGGTTGTCTTTCCTCCCCCATAGTTTGCCTAACAATAAAACACCTGTTTTCAGAGGTTATTTGCAATAGTCTGTTTTACATATTTCATACAATGCCTTTTCTTTCGAGAGAAAGAAAAATCTGTTCATACATGTAAATCAATGGAAATGCCCTCTTGCTGAAGCTGTGCTTCATATTTAACTCCCAGCTTCTCTTATTTGAAAATGTGGGCTGAAACACAGCCCAGTACAGTGGCTGAAGCCTGAGTTCAAGGCCAGCCTGGACTACACAATGGATTTGAGGCTAGGCGGGATTACATAGTAAGGTCAGGGTCAACCTGAGCTACACAGTAAGTAAACTCAAAGCCAGTCAAAACTACCCAGTGTGATGCAATCTCAAAAACACACAAAGAGACTAGGGTGGTGGCTCAGTGGTTAGGAGTCTGTACTGCCCTTGCAGGGGACTCAGGCTTGATTCCTAGCAAGTGGGACTCCAATTCTAGGAGGACCTACGGCTTTTCTTTGAGGCATGTGCACTCAAACATGTGTGTGAGTGCACACATGCAAATGCACACACACGTTCTCTGTCCCTCCCTCCCTCCCTTCCTCTCCATCTCCCCCCCACCTCCCTCTCTAAGGGAAAATATAATCTATACACAAAAAACAAAAGAGAGGCCACTGTGGTGATGTGCAAGTAGTGGCTCACCCACTTCTGTCCTCAGGATGAAATGCTGGGATGATGCTCCTATCCTCTAGGTGAAGAACTTTCACTAAGTGTGGCGTGTACCACCAACAGGGACCCTAAAGAAGCAAAGCCGGGTGTTGGTGGCACCCGCCTTAAGTCCCAGCACTTGGGAGGCAGAGGCAGGCAGAGCTCTGTGAGTTCTAGACCAGCCTGGTTTACAAAGTGAGTTCCAGGACAGGCTCCAAAGCAATACAGAGAAACCCTGTCTCAAAAAAACAAAATTAAAAAAGAAGCAGCAGCAGCAAAGCCAGCAGCTGTATATATGTAGGGACAGGGTTCTGATGACTACTTTAAACCAGCAAGAAGCTGAAAGGACACCACCTCAAGCAGTAACTGCCAACTGAGGGCTCTGGTCAAATGGCTATGGAAAGCATGCCTGTGGGGGTGTACACGCAAACTGACATGGAGACAATTCAAAGTTCGCTTCTTTCTTTTCTTTGCTTTTCTTTCTCACCTTAGACTGTGTCTCACTATGTGTCAGGGTCCAGCTTCAGCTCCAGCTCAGGCTCGGGGACAGGGAAGAGGCACTGGTGGGAGGAAAAATTCTGACCACCAAGTTGACTGCACTCAAGTCGCCCCGAATAGCTTGAGCCCTCTATATTTTAACAGAGTTTTTATCTACCAGGCTTTCATGAACAGCTTTATTATTGGCTCCTATTTTGACTTTTAACAATACAGAGAAACCCTGTTTCAAAAAAAAACAAAAAAAAACCAAAAAAGAATAAAAAAGAAATACATCATATTTTAAGAAACACACAGTAATCATAAAAGCCCTCATTGCTCCCCTTTAGGCTTCCCCAAATACACTTTCTCACCTGATGCAAAATCTTATTCTAGACATAGAGTTGAGCATTTCTGCTGAACTCAAACCAGACCCATCCTACTCTTAGGCACACGTTAGCTGGCAGCTACTTGTGGTTACAAAGTTATAAGTAAAAGACATGGATACAATATGCTTTAAGAACAACAATATTCAAACCCTGACAATTATTTCCTGTCAGTTCCCTTTTCTACAAGAGGGACTCAAGTATCAATCTCTCTGTAAAAAGCAGACTTTGATAAGGCACTCTTTTCGCATCTCACAATATTATTCTTCTCCCACTAATAAAAGCGCCTATGTATGACAAAATGGATCTCTAAATCCCGTATCTCACATTGCATTTTTTCCCACTGGATTGATCATACTAGATCCTGTCATTGAGTCTCTACGCTTGGAGTCCAGGGAATTACCTTCAACAGTTGCCACCATGTGTTTCCTGAGGCTTTGTCCCTACTGTGTATACAAGCCTTACTCTCTTTTCCAGAACTGGGAGACTCGGTTAATATTCCAAGCGTTGTTCTCTCATATGTACCTAATTGTTTTTATTAGGTGAGAAAAGTTCCCAGAATTAGGAGTTGGAGCTAGTAATTCCAGGTAAGACATTTGAGAAGCATTAGGCCCCTGCTGTACCTTGGGGGAAAATAATTGAGAAAGAACAGAATTTCCAGGGGAAATTACAGCTGTTGCATGTGTGACTGACAAAGTAAAACTAAAATCCAGCCAAAGAATCAAACAGTGTGAGAGAAAGAGCCTGCAAATTGCAGGAATTCCGCAAATTCCTACTCTGTTCCATGGACTATTCGCCAAGCGAGAGTCCGTTTCCACAGGTGCCTTGCCTTGATGACACCACTGGACAGTGTGCTCATATGCTGATCTGAGACTAGGCTGCATGGCTCCCAACAGCTGTGTGGCCCTGGCTGCCCGAGAACTAACTCTGTAGATCAGGTGGGCCTCAAACTCAAGAGATCTGCCTGCCTCTGCCTCCCAGGTGCTGGAATTAAGGGTGTGCGCCACTATACCTGGCCTATGGCTTTTCATACTTAGTGAAAACTGAAACTCGCTCAGGTTTTAAGCGTGCATACCACTAACCTAAGGTGGAACCAAACATCTTCGCTGCAGGCTCCTGCCCTCAGGTCTCTGATTTGCTTCACTTGTGGCCTTAGCTTAGAGATTAACTGTAGTTTATATAGTGCATTTAATATATCACCACCAAAAAGCCTCACTGAACAATTTACATGGGGTTTAATGGGCTGTAATGGTTGGAGCATGTAAGACAGTGTGTGTGAAGGGACCAGATCCTCATTCAGTCCCCTGCTTTAGCAGCCATGACAGGCTGCAGAAAAGACCCAGAAAGATGTGCTGAGCTTCTTGATCTTGCCCATCCTCCCAGTTTCTAGGAGGACAGATACCCTCCACGGGGCAAGGAACCAATCAGAGTTAACTGGCAGGCTCTGGACGTACTTCACGGTAAAAATGTGTTAGCAGTGACGTGCAGAGCATAGCAACCGCCCTGGGAAGCCTTCAAGCCTAACAACCAGCTGACCAATCAACACAGGACAAGCCACCCAAGCCCAGAAGCACACCAATCCTGAGACTGTTGCATACCTGTAGACACTCCCCTTACACACCCCAATAAGTTCCCTGCTTTTTGCCCCCCCCCCAGATCCTTCTCGCTCCTGCCTGCCAATTTGGAGGGACAAAAGACCAGAGTTAACTCGTTAAATAATAAAAGATTGCATTGGAATGGGTCTCTTGGTGATTTTGGGGTTCAGAATTTGGGCCCGACAAGGGCTGAGGGTTATTTGAACTCAAGTAGTTTCAGAGGGAAAGAATATTAGCAAGTGGCCTAGAGACCATTCTTATGGTATGTTGGCAAAGAATGTGGTTGTTTTTTGTCCTAAAAGTCTGCCTGAAGCTAAACTGAAAACTTTTGGATTGATGGCACTGGTGGAGATTTCATGACATCCTGGTATGGACTCTGCCATGTGACTGTTAGTGATCGCTTTTATGCAGATCTCTAATAAAAATGAACAAGCTGAACAAGTAAAAATACAAAGCATACAATTTGAGGAGCCAAGAAGCACCAGGAGGTGTAATGGCACTAAGTCCAGAGTTCAAGGAGATAAAAGGTTTATAGAAAAATATGACACTAAATGGAATAAAGGGAATAATGACCTCAGGGCAAGACCCTACCCAGCTATGCTTCCAACTTGTGAAGAAAAAATGGAAGTGAAAGAAACCACCAGAAACAGAAAGCTGCTGAGAATGTATTGGAAAGAGGGGACCGAGTTCCAGCCCCAACAAGCAGCAGAACTTGGCAGCTTTGGCCTTGTGGTTTAGGCTTTAGAGTCAAGGATTCAAGACAGGAGTTGTGAACTCTACCGCCTTGGCTAAGGAGAGCAGCTGAGGTCAGGAATGTATCGGGGATGCGTTGTGGTCCAGAGAGGCCACTGTGGAAAGCTGTGAAGGTGAGGCCTGGATTGTGTTGGAGAGCCCAAAGTGTTGGAGATGCCAGAAGGTACCTGTCAGAGGAAGCTACAGACAGGGTGTGGAACGAGCCCATTAGAGAAATGTGTTGCAATCAACAAAGCTCGAAAGGAATTGGAGATCTGAAGAGCACTTTGACATTGGTTTTCAGTCTTTTTCCCATATTTTCTCACTATGCTTTCTTCCCTTTTGGGATGTTAATGTATATTCTGTGCCAATGTACATTGGAAGTATGTGATCTGCTTTTTTATTTTGATTTTACTGAGGGTTATAGTTAAGAGATTGCCTTGAGTGTAAGAAGAGACTTTGAATTTAAGACTTTTAAAGTGTTGAGGCTATAATAGTTTTGGGAATTTCTGAAGTTGAACTGAAAGCTTTTTGCATTATGATATGGCTACAAGCCTATGGGGACAAGGGGATGGAATGCAGTGCTCTGAATAAGAATGATCTCCACAGGCTAACATGTTTGAATGTTTAGTCATCAGGGAGTAGCACTAAAGAAGGATTAAGTGTGGCTTTGTAGGAGGAGGTGTGTCACTGGGTGTGACGCTTTAAACCAAGCACTGCGGTGACTTCTTTTTCTGCTGCTACCTCTGGATTTGGATGTATAACTCTCAGATATTTCTCCAGCACTATGTCCACTGGTGTGTGACTATCTTAACTCTGGAAACAGTAAGCCAGCCTCAATTACATGCTTTCTTTTATAAAAGACATCATGACCATAGTGTCTCTTCACAGCAAGAGAACAGTGATGAAGATAACAACTCTGTAGCCTTGGTTGGCCTCGAGCATTCTATACAGACAAGGCTAACTCACAAAGATCCACTTGTGTTTGCCCTGAGTTCTGGGCTGAAAGGCATTCGTCATCAGGCCCAACCTCTTCAGTATTTTTAGTAGCTACATAACATTTCACTACATGGGAATTATCAAATATTTTGGCCAACCCTCCCAATTTTGTCATAGTAGGAACAATATTGCAATAAATATCTTTTGTGTGCATTCATCTGTTCATGTTTACCTTGAAAAAAAAAAAACATCCCGTCATTACTAAATGATACACAATGGGGGCGAGGTGAAGCACTGGATCCAAATTACTACCCTAAACATAAAACAGCAGACATTTATTTTCAAGTTGGTCTTGCTCATTTGTAACTGCACATTGTTAACAACAGATTACAATATTGACTGGAGCTGGATGTGGTTGCTCACACCATTAATCCCAGCACTCAGGAGGTAGAGGAAGAAGGCATATAGATCAGAGTTTGAGGTCTACATAGTGAGATCCTTTCTCAAAAGAAGCAGTTGATTGGGATGGGAGCACAGGTTTGATTGGTTAAGATTAGGGTCAGAGTCAGGGTTGGGATTGTAACCTGTGTAACCCATCTGTGGCTGTTCCTTCTCCCTCACCCATCTTAATAAAGGTTTCTTGCCTTCTCTGCATCATACATAATCTCACCAAATGAACCCCAGCAAAGAGGTGCCAGGAGCTTCTAGAAAAGCTTTCTCTCCCAACAGAGAAGACAGACATATAGGACTGCTCCTTGTCTGCCTGTGGTGTAAGCATATTCCTCCTGGGGCTGTGGCCACCAGTGCATCCACAAGGAAAGGCCAAAAGGTTTCCGCGCTGATCAGTGCCAACTCCAGATAACTTGCAGATCATATGAAGTGAGTAAATTATTTGCCTAAACTTTTCTTACCTTGTTTAAAACATTTTTCAGTGTGTGTGTGTGTGTGTGTGTGTGTGTGTGTGTGTGTGTGTGTTAAGAGACAGAGACAGAGACAGACAGATGGACATGGGCATACTGAAGTCTGGAAGTCGGTTCACTATCTAATGTGAGATTTGGGGACTGAGGCACGATCATCGGGCTTTTAGCTCCTGAGCCATCTTGCCAGCCCTTATTTCCAACAGATAAAACTGAATACCAAAGACAAACAACTGTTTCTGAGTTATCAAATATGATCACGTAGGAACATTCACTAGAAGGATGGTGAGATGGCTAGGCTAAGAAAGGTGCTTTGCTGGCAAGCCTGATGACCCAAGTTAATCGCTGGGACCTATGTGAAGGCTAAGAGAACTGAGTCCAAGTTGTCATCTGACCGCCACTCATACAGCATAGCATACACACAAATAAAGGTAATTTAAAAAGAGTATAGAAAAAGATCAGGTATATTACAAATAAGGATAGAATATCAATGTACAGCAAGAATTTATAAAGTCACTGAGTCTATCAAATGCATGTTTGAGAAAGAAGAGTCCAGGAAAATTAACAACACAGAGTGGGGACATGGAAAGCAGCAGAGGACTACTGTTTACCTGAACCTAGTCTGGTGAATGTCTCTTTCATTTATTATCTTTTCCTGAAGCCAACTGCGGCTGTAAGATCAAAACCTATTTCATGGCACATGGGTGGAACGGATAATTCCACATCTAGCCTGACCCATTAAAAAAACTAATGAAGACTTTGCTTTTTCTCCATCTGGTGACCAAATGAAGATTTTTAGCAGAATCATAAAATGGAAGGGGCCTGAGTTCCTCCATTATTGTATGAGCAAAGATATTCCCTCTACTCAGGACTGTGGGGAGAGCCAGTCTGGTTCTCTGTGCTCTACGTCGGGCTGTAGGGCATCATGACAACTCTCAGACTTGTCTCGTAGAGTGGAGTAGACACGAGGAGAGAGAATAATCCATAGGATATGTGGTGTGAATGCTACGAGGTTTCCCAACCAAACCTCAGTAATCATACTAGTTGTTTTTATGACATATTTGACAACACTGCCATTGACTGATAAAACTTTTTTCTCTTCTCATTTTAGCCTCTTGTTTCAGATTTTTTTTTCTTTTCCATTTTGTACAGAGGTCAGAGGAGGACTTGAGGGAGTCCAGCGGATTGAACTCAGGTCATCAGGCTTGGTGACAACAAGCACCTTTCCCAGCTGAGCCACCTCTCAAGTCTCATCATGATTTTAAATTATATATAACTGTTCCTACAAAACTGGTCAAGAAGAAAAGTCTTTACTAAAATTCATAATCAATTTAAATATACTTATAAATATGTTAATTCATCATTAAACATTTTTAAAATTTAGAGATGCATATTAAACCAAGTTTTCTTTATTACCAATAAAATTTCAGTAGTCCAATCTTTATGTTAGCACAAATGGTGATCTAAAGTTCAAAGCCTGCTGGGGCTCCAGCTCAGTGGTAGAGTGCTTGCCTAGCACCCACCAGGCCCTGGGTTCAAGCCCTACTACAAAAGGAAAAACAATTCTAATGAAGTTCAAAGTCAATTCCTTCCTCTGCTTGACTGTCCTATCTATAACTTATCTATTAGGAGGTACACAAAGACACATAAAATCAATGCTAAATTATATATTACATGTTTATTAGGGATACAACTTTTATGTAAAATTTACATTTTAAGAAAAAAATCAAAAATATTTACAAAATTTTGGAAGATAGATGTGCTCTAATTACAACCCAAAGTAGTAAATAACACTCCTTAAAAGCTCACAATTGTTAAGAATTCTGTGTTTACAAATTCTTGGTTAAAGAAGCAGCTACAAAGTTATCACTGTACACAAGCAAGAACCAGCTTGCTAGATAGTCTCTCTCTGAAATCTACTGGGCTTTTTAAAAACATTAGTGAGTTTTTAAATGAAAAAAAAAAAAATCACTATAAACTCATATGGCTTTAAAACTGTTACCTGCACCCAGTACAAACTTGCCTGTCAACACTAGGTCTGAGGCTATGGGATAAGAAAGTGCACAAGGTTAACCATCACACTCATTTCCACATTTTAAGGTAATACTTGATTAAAAACAGACATTGTGAACGTAGCAGTGTCAGAATTCAAATAGGAAAGCATTAACTGCCCAATAAAAGCAAATCTAGTCAATATTTTAGTAAGGGTAATTGTAACTGGCATTTTAAAGAACATAAGAGCTAGAAATTCTAATTTTGTTAGTGAGTAAAGACTAATATTTCAATAAACTGCTTTATGTTTGCTTAAGTCAGACCTAAATTTAGAACTGAAATAACACTGAATATATAAGACTATTCATTTTGTATTACAAACTGCGGAAGAGCAGATTTTTCTGTTGTGTTTAGTATAGCAAGATGTAATTTTAGTGTCTAGTAATGGGGTTTTATTTTTTGTAAAGCTTAACAAAATAATTAATGGTTTACATAAATTATCACATGTAACACAAGCTATCAGTTCTATGAAAAATGAAAGACATTGGTATTCATCATAAATTCCCACTTGTAAATTATGAAACTTTGTCTAAAACATTTTATTTCTTTTGTTAATCAGAATTTGCTATGGAGTTACTACTTAGTATAAGCAGTTCACATCAAGAAACACTCAACGCAATCCTTCACTTCAAACAATTCACTATTCTTACCATATAGGAATTTGACAATTTTCTAATTATTACAGTGAAAACAAGTGACAGTACTTCTCTCATTGCCAAAATGAATCTCTTAAAAAATTATTCATAGAATGCTAGGAACTTATACTCACAACACAATAGCAACTAAACGTGTACATTTTCCTTGATAAACACGGTCGGGAGAAACGCTAAATCAGAGTTAAAATACCAGTTAGCAAATTATCCCCGCGGTTCAGCACTTGTCTGCTTCACACACTCATGAGGTCAAAGTTGAGCATCTGAAGGTAAACATACTCCATTAGGCTTATTTGTTTTTCTAGTGGCTATAGTGTATCATTAAAGAAAGGAGCCAGGATTTTTAAGTATACATTATCTTTTGGCTATTTTGAATTTTCTTCCCAAATATAGCCTGAAGGTATTTTAAAAACTGCAAATATCTTTTAAATATGCTTGACCACTGTATGATTCTGAATATAAGACCCAGAGTGAGAAAAGAGTGAGGCACATTGACACAAACTAGAGGCACATTCCTGGTTTTTGTTATTGTTTTAAAAGGCACACATTATGTAATCCATATAAAAATAAATTAAATCTACAGCATTAATTCATCAAAACAATCGCAACTTCTATAAAGTTAATTAACTGCAGAAGTAAGTTTTTCTGCTGTCCTTTGCAAGCTTATTTTAAAACACATTGCACTTGAGAATTTTAAAAAAATCATATAAAACACCATTTACACTTTATTAATATGCTTATGAGAATCAGATTATAGGGTTTTTGTATACAACTTGGACTCTGGTCTGATTACCTTATGGCACATAACTCAATTACATTGAGTTCTGAGTTAACATTCAAAACTTAAAATTTACGTTATATCAAACTTATGGAACTTCAAAGCTATCTCTGAATCTAAATACTTATGGAAAGCTAAATAATTTTGTGCTTGCTCTCCTGAAAGTTTAGGTTTGTTACTACATTCTAACCTTTTTAAAAACACAGACACTGAAGATAATAAACTTCATTTTAGTGACAATTTGAATACATGTGCTTCCTGAATATTGCATTTGATTATTTATTAATCATTACTGTGTACATGTCATATCAGTGCTATTTCTTTCAATGACTCACTTTGAAAGTGCAATTTAATGTTTGTAGTCAGCTTCCAAAGACAAAGTTTGAAAGACATCATACAAGTAAAACTAGTGTTTGGAAAGAGCGGGTGATGCAGTGGCGGGTTCACGCTGTTCCCTTGAGAAAACGGCTTTCCAGGCCCATCAACAATCAGCCAGGTATCGTCCTGAAAAACACCAAGCAGAGCCGGGCAGTTACTCTTTCAAATGCACTAAAGGTTACTATGCATTAGGATCCCATTACATAGTTTACTATGCTGATCATGGTAACTCTACCAAGACTGTCTTTATCTCGCAGCTTGTAGCAAGGGGGAGGGGGGGACAAACATGTTTTTAAGTTATAAACTTCTAGAGAACAAATGTTTTCCCCACATACACTAGAGAGTTCCAATTATCCCAACTTACCAGTGGCAAAACGCTTCTTTACTAAAGAAAGTCTATAGCCAGTGCCCACTAGCTCAATATCTACTCCTGAGAGGGTATTCCCCTCGCTGAGAAATTGCACTGCAAGTGTTGTGGGTTTGCTGGGTCCTTCTGAAAGTTCAAACTTTGCTCTGAGGGATCCAGAACCTGCAAAGAAAAGAATAAAGACATTTTAAAAGGTAAAATACATTGCACACTGAATTAAATGAGCATCTAAACCAGTGCTTCCCAACCTTCCTAATGCTACGAGCCTTTTAACACAGTTCCTCATGTTGTGGTTATGCCCAAACAAAATTTGGTGGTTTTTAACTATAATTTTGCTACGGTTACAAATGAAAATATCTGGTATGCAAGATATGTAACTCCTAAGAAAGGGCCATTGCAAACCACAGATTGAAAATGGAGGATCTAAGCTAGACTACCTCAGCCAATGGTAAATTCTTAAGATGTGCATAGTAAACAAACCACGGTCCTGTTTTCAAATCAAATCTATTCAGTGAGCCTAAACTTCGACTAAGTAAGTAATCTCAATCTACTATTTTCTTTTACTTAACAGTAATGTTCAGATGCATACTGCTTAGACAGATGCTTGTGATATGTATGTGTTAAAGTGAGTTAACAAGGATGAGGTAAGGTAAAGAATGACAGCACACAGGGAACATGGGGGGCATGACACAAAGGATGGGGGAGGGGACTAAGGGATGACAAGACTAAGAGAAGTGAGTGCTGAGTACCAGATCACGCAGTCCAAAGGGATAAAAAGAAAAACAGCCGCTACTGTTGGGAGGAGGGTTATCGGCCTCACTATTTTTCACTCATCTTATTAGCATTGTACTCTAACCAACTGAGCTAACTGGTTAGCTGCATCACCCTTACTTCTTAAATTTTACTAGTACAACAACACATCATCCCACAGTTATAGTTTAGGTCTTTTCTTTCAGCTACAATCATTTATTCAACGTATCCCTGTCTGACTGCAACAGAACTAGGGTATCAATGACACTAACGAATCTGATAAATGCTCTGAAAACATGCATTTCTGCTGCAAGTTATAAACACTGCTGAGCATGATGGTGTGCATTTTAGGCAGGTACTGGGATGTAGACAGAAGGCCTGAGAGCAGGCTTAAGAGAACCATATTCATACCACAGTATCTGGGGAACAGAACGAAAATGGAGGACAGACAGCAGGCCTTGTTACTTGAAATAGTAACAAGGCCTAAGGCCACAAGAAGTTTATGACAGAACCACAAGGGAACGCCAAAAATAAGACAGGCAGAAACCTCAGATTAGTGTCCTAGAGGAGAAAGGAGAGACAAGATGCAAAACAAGGGGGCCAACTACCGGACAGTAAAACAGGGTGTTGGGACTCTAGGTGACAGGAAAAGGGGGTCCGTAGCAGAACCAAGGCATAAGCAAAAAACACAATATTTAAAAGAAAAGAAAGGAGATGTACAGAAGGGTTTCTAAGATAATTTAACCTAGATTTCTGATCAGAGCGGCAGCTCTCAACCTGTGGGTGGAGGCCCTCTTGGGGGGTCAAAAGACCCTTTCACAGAGGTCACATATCAGATGTCCTGCATATCAGATATTTACATTATGATTCATAACACTAGCACAATTACAGTTATGAAGCAGCAAGAACAATAATTTTATGGTTGGGGGGGTCACTGAAACACAAGGAACTAACTGTATTAAAGCGTCACAGCACTAGCAAAGCCAAGAAGCACTGTGTCAGGGGAAGTGGACAGAAGACATTTTAATCCCCCTGTATGTAAGTTTTACACTACAGAGAAATAAGGAACTAAAGGTGGTAACTGGTCTGTCCTATGTTACCGTAGCTGGTGATGCACACCAGAGTGGAGAACTGCAGCCTAGCTCTTAGCTACTGTCCACACAGTTGTGAAAGATGCACACCCTTCATCAACAACTTGGCTTTGTGAACACTCCACTGTGAGCACCAGTGAGGAGCACTCCCCCAGCAACCCTTAAGCTTTACAACTGTTTCCTGTTCCTTTTCTGGGTACTGAGCAAGAACAGAAAACAGGTTTCTATTTTACAGCATTTGAATCTGGGTATTCTTTGTAAAGGTCTGACTGACCACATCAAAGCCACATTCTCCCATTTCCTTACATAGAATGGACACTTTCATGCCTGAGTAACAAAAGGAAAATACTAAACACGTAATAGAAAATGAAAATCTTGTTTTTGAGAGAACAAATTCCTTTTGTGGTATATTTACAATTATCGTATATTTCCTTAAATAGGGGAACAAGATCCTCTATTCCTTGCTAACTGGCTGTAAGCCTAATACATTGGCTATCTGATTTACTTCCACTTTAAGTTAGAAATTTCAGTGTAGTTCATAAAAAGCTCTATGGCTACAAGAAAAGACAGTGAAGAATGCTAACAGTCAAAAGGAACTAGAGGCCAGCTTGGTTACCATAACTCAAATGTGGCTCTCTAATACAAATCTGATCCTGTACAGCAGGTATCCAAGAATACACAATCTAGATTTGCTGACAGTCCTTTATATAAAAATACTAGAGGAAAAAAGACCACTGATATGCTCAAAAATGTTCAAAAAGAAAAGCTGAACAAAATTGGCAGAGCTAAAGCATCCACCCAATAAGAAAAATTAATGGCAGCTAATTAGGAAGACAAGCTCTCTTTTAACTAAGAGACTATGAATATGTCATGTCCGGGACTTGACCTGGGAACCGAACACCAGTTTTAAAGGCAATGAATCAGAGGAGATACTGGGGTGGTAACGAGCCATAAGCTGAACACAGAGACTCAGTCAGCAGGAGGAGACAAGTAACTTGCTTCTCCTTAAACTGCCACACAGAACTGAAGACCTCTGGTTAACTTCAACAGGAATGAACAGAAAGGCTCTTGGCAAGATGGAGCAGACAAACATCACATCAAAGCTATTTTCTATGCAATTAGGGAAGGAAAGCAAGGGCATCCACTTTAACAGAAAGCACCTGCTTCCTCATTAACAGAACAAGCTCAATCATTTGCAATTATTTAAATTACCTACCTGGCAATAGTTTTATTTTTTAATAAATTCTACCACTAGGCATTTCTCTTATGTCAACACAAAAAGCACTTATTCTGCAGTTATAAAATTGTAAGTTGTTATTCTTACAATGAAAACATATTCAAAAGAAGGGTAAAAACTGTTCTGAATCTTGGCTTATACATTTGCACATACATAGGGTATTAACTTCCACCTAGTGGTCAGTTCTAGAACTGACGGAATGAAATTTCAAAAGTAAACTTTCAATAAATGTGCAAGTAAAGGCTCTTCCCCCCCATGCCTCAAACCTGAGTCTCATCCTCAGGATCCACAGGGTGGAAGGAAGACAGCTGACTGTGACCATGCCTGTGTGCACGCACACACATAACTAATAGAGGTAGTAACAGTAACATCAATGACAGAAGCGGCACTTGCCTAGCATGCACCCACCAGGGCCTGAATCTGATCCCCAGCACAGAGAATGGGGAGCACACCCTTACCTCCACTCTCTGATTTCTCAGAAATCCCAGATAATTTCCAAAAGGCTTTCATTTGTTCTGCATTCCTGTAACAAGAACAAGTATCTTCAGTCTCTTACACTATCTAATACTTAAATGGACACTCAATAAATTTACCCCAAGGACTTTAATTATAGAGACTACAGTGTGGGCTTTAAATGGCATTACCTAGTGAAAATGTAGTGAAAGTTTACTAAATTACAAGATTCCTTTCATTTCCAGTGGCCAGAGGACACAAACAGTGCACGAGTGGCTCAGTATCTTAGTCGAGAGAGACGTTATTCTTAATGATAACTACAAGGAGTTGTCAGATCTGTACTATAGTAATAATGGCGGAAGGAGGGGTACAGGAGGTGGTTAGCAATGGCAGGAACCAGTACTATTCAACACTAACAAGATACTCCTGTCGATAGGACAAGGAATTAAAATACATTTAATCCTATTAAATAGTAATCATTGTTCTTTAAATTCAATGTATGTATAAAAATGTGCTTGCCACTGGCACATGTAGGGTCTGAGGAGCTCCTTCACATACATGGGTTCTCAGGAAGCTTTACAAAGTTTTCAGTTTACTAAGGTTATCGGGTTTGCATGGGAAAGCACTTAACCCAATTATTGTTAGTTTTAAGAGGTTAGAACTGTTGCAGCTGGAGACAAAAACTGCAAACACAGCTTACCATATTGCAGGGGGAAGGGACTGCATATTTGTGACTCCTCCGTCCACTGGAACCACCACCTGTATGTTGGAAAGAACACTAGGTGCGACCATCGCTTCTGGGTTGTACTTATAATCCACTCTCAGGTCTGTGGTGCTGGCACTACATTTCCAGTACGTTGCAAGATTTAGAGGAGTGGACTGAATGCCATTTGATGATACCTTCAAAGAGAATCAAACGAATAACTGTAAACAAGGCATGATCAAGACATAAACACTTAAAACACTTATGCCTAAGAATATGCAGAATCACAACTAAGCTGCAAGGAGAATAGCTGTTGCTAGGTAAAATAAAGCACTCAGCTCATAGGGTCACTCTTGGTAGACGGACATGGGACAGACAACAGGCAAACTGCCATGGTGCAGCTCCCTTGGATTCAATTGCAGAAAATTTATATAAAGTCCAAAACTTTTCAAAGGAGGAGTCTAAGATTCTCCATTAATTGTATATGAAATTATAAAGAATTCAGATCCGCATCTGTGAGGAAAAAAGGTTCACCATGTGGTTTCCACAGCATGCACCATCACTGCCAGGGTAGTACTTATTTTATTCTTTTATGTAACAGTACTAACAAATCTAGAGAAACACATTCTGTACTATTAATATAAACAGTGAGTATCTGCCATATCAAATTTTAACTGACTTCTCTGGTATTTCTGTATGAAGAATGACTACACTGGAGTTTTCAGGTTAAATATAAATTCATATATTAATATTTACTCAGTAGCTGAGTCACAAACAGATGGTAAACACTTTATCATTTTGGCTGAAATAGTCATTAATTTACTGATTTTTAATTTCCAAAACAATCTTACACTCTTGGAATGCACCTCATTTGACTATGACACGTTTATTCATATAGTGTTTTACCAGATTTCATTTGATTATATAAATATTTAAGGTTTTCATAGTGATAGGACACTCACCTGATACTTTAATACATCTACATTATAATAAGAAGCAGCGGGGTTTTGCTCTGATAACTTCTTGAGGTAGACAGTAACAGCTTGCATGTTCATCCAAAAATCTTTCGTGTTGGAATCACACTGTGACGGATCACTGTATGTATATAAGAAACATTTTGTTATTTCATTTGACTTATCTTTTTCCCTCATTTAGTCACTTGGTGACCTGGGAAAGACTATTAGAAATCAACCAAAATGTGGAATGAGGAAAACTGAGATTAGAGGACAAGGAACAGAATAGTAAAAAGTTTCCCTGAAAAGTAACCAGCACCAGCACCAGCACCAAAACAGAACAAAAGGACAGCACAAGGCTGCTTAACCGCAATAAATAATTCTGGCATTGTCTTCAAATTCAACGCTATTTCACAAAAGAAAATCATTTCTTAAAAAGAAACTTCAATCTTAATCTTAAAGAGTAAAGCACACAAACCTGAACACGAGCTGTGAATTTGGAAGAATTTGCTCGAGTCTGCTGATGTTTTTCACCCTAAAGCACAGCACAGCTGGAGAGGGGTTGCTTGTGAAGACTTTAATAATTCCACTTGGAAACGATATCGTCACGTCTCCAGTGATCTTCACAATACACCTGGCATGGGAGGACATGGACAAGTGCTTAAGTAAGACGCTCTAACCTCCTCTCAAAAGTATGCATGGCTTTGAAAAGTGTATGCATGTGTGTATATGTTTGTATGCCTGCATACTTACAGCTATAATTTATATCTTTATTATAATTACAGATGAATTCATCATAGAAAACTCCTACTATTAAATATAAGCATAGTTGTGTCTGTGGTAGCTCTCTTTGAAGACCTGTATGGGCAGTGCTTCCCTGGTAACAGCGTACTAAATAGTTAGCTACTCTTTCCTCTTAAGCCCTCTGAACCCCGGTGAGGGCTGCTCTTCTTGACTGCTTCTCCCTTTGAAACTCTTGCTTCACACTATTGCTCAGATCCTGTCAACTCCAGATCATCCTCAGCAGTCCCTTTTCTTTTCCTGAAATCCAGAGTTGCCGACTTAGCACTAATCTTATCCCTGCACTGTTATTTCTAGCATAATTTTTAGTAAGTTCAACATCCATCCAGATGGTCCTTTGAATATCCTAGCTCTTCAATCTTTCTTCCAATGGCTCTGTCCTCTGGCTTACCTCAGCCAGGAACAATCTGGTTCACAACCATCACTCATCCACCCAGATTCCTATGTTCTAACTCATTCCATCTAGTAGCACAACTTAATTCCTCACCATCCTACCTCATTTTCAATAATCTTTCAAACTTCATATCTTTACATCCCCCATCTTTGCATTTCCAGGTTCATTAGACATGCCTCTTTGCCTAAGCCCTCCTCACGCTTCTGCTAACTGCTTCCTCTCACATATGCACAGCTGAATGTGACTAGAGAAAACAAAAGCACATAATCAAACTCCCACTTGTTCCCTTACCATGCCCTGGCAATGCTACCTTGTCTAGTCCAACCAGCAATACTTCCTCACCCTACACCTAGGTGATTATTTTAAATTTGCTTACACTCTTACAACTGAACTAATCTGCCAAACCCGTATCTATCATGAGCCCTTTCCTCCTGCTTCAATGGAAGACTTGCACACATGGGCAGGTTGGTGTGTGGCAGCCAGAAGCTTGTACCAGAATTCTTCTTGATTGCTCACCACCTAATTTTTTAAGGTCTTTCCCACTAAATCTGGAGCTCATGGATGTGAGCTGCCACACCCAGCCTTTTACTTTAACATAATATTTTTACTATTCTTTTGAGAATCTCATAAACGCATACAACGTATTTATTTGATCATATTCACCCTCTTCTCTTCCTCCTTATTCTTGTCAGATCCACCACTCCCTCCCAACTTCCACGCCCAGCTTTTATGTGGATGTTAGGGATCTGACGGCTGGTCCTCGGTCCTTATGCTTGTGAGCCAGGCACTTCACCAAGTAAGCCCTCCCTGCTCCCTAGCATCTTTAAAGAAAAGAAGGAGGGGAAGAATCTTGAGACAGACTCTCACATAGGTGAAGAAGACTGAGTTACTGGGGATGATCCTTAACTATATATCCCCTTGCCTCCCCCTTCCAAGTGCAGGAATTACAGGTGTGGGTTAACACACACAGCTGTCATCTTTAAGATACAAAAACTAAAATGCTCTTCTTCCTGCCACTATTCCATTTCTCAGCTTCTCCTCGGTAAAATATCCAATCTGTATTTGTTTTCTCCAAACAGATGCCTCGGTCTGCACAATCTGCTCCTGCACTCCAAGCAGACTTACACCTTTACCATGCAGGACAATCACACGGTTGAAAGGCCATTAGTGACTTCCATATTGCCACTGCCAATGGCAGCATAAGGAATTCTTCATACCCTGCCTCATGAAGTGACGTTTCCTTTCTAGACACTGCTCAACTGGTTCTGTTCTCCCTTCTCTTGCTGCTTGTGATCACCGATCCCTATGCTTGTCATTCTGGTCTTGGATGGGCAATCAGGACACGGTTCTCTGATCTTTCTTCTGTCTACTTCATATATCACATAAAAACCAAGGACACCCAATATTTTACCTCAAGTCTACACTTGCTTGATGAGCTCCATAGTCATGTACACAGCTACTGACTTGCCTACATTAACAACACTTAACAATTGCTTCAAACTTCACATTCTATTTTCTAACGAATCTTGATAACTGTTTGCAAATACGTTCAGAATATCACTAACACTAAGCACCATCCTTGCTAACAATATACTTATTCAAGTCACCGTCATCTCTTATCTGGGTTTCTAAAGCTAATCTTCTTTCTCTTGAGTTTATTCTCCAAAGAGCAGCCAGAATACTACAAAAACACAAATAACCTCATCACCTATCAACTCAAGGGGCCCACTTGGCTTCTTACCTTATTAAAAATGAACTCCTAACTTATCACAGGCTACAACTCCCAATTAGATCTGGTACCTCCCTGAATGCATCTCAACTGTGCTCCTATTTTTTCCTATTCAGTGACAAGTGTCACTCCACTGCTTTCTGAATATATCAAACATGTCTTTACCCTAGATTCTACCATGATGCCCTCATCCTGGAGCATTATTCTCCCAACTAAGTAGATGGCTTGCTCCACAATATTTTTCAAATATCTGCTTAAACACTCCAAAAGGACCCTTCACTGTAATTTCCCACCCTCTTACCTCCCTTTTAATAACATATATCAATACACAATCTGTTTGCATCTCTGATGTTTCTTTACTATAAAGCAAGGTCAGAAGACCTGTTTTCTGTAGTAGTCTTGGTACTTATTCAGAGTCTTGTTGGGCATGATAGTGTGCACCTTTAGTCCCAGCACTTTGGAGGCAGAGGCAGGCACTGGATCTCTGAGTTCCAAGCCACCAAGGGATACACAGAGACATTGTTTAAAAAATAACCAACAGTCTTACACATATTAAGTATTTTGTGAATGAATATATGTGATTATTATTATTTAAGAAAACAGGAATGGGGGTTGGAAATAGCCTGGTGGATAAGAGTGCTTGCTGCTCTTACAGTGGACCCAAGTTCAACTCTTAGCAGCCCCCACATCAGGAAGCTCACTCTAGTTCCAAGGGCTCTACACCCTCTTCTAGCCTTTGTGGGTAGCAGGCATGCACATGGCACACATACATACATGCAACATATATACACATTAAATAAAAATAGAATTTTAAAGCAGATATAATTTTTCTCAAAAGCAAGATGCTAAATCAATTCTGAAGAACCCAAACACCTTGTTTATATCTCTTTAGAACAGTGGTTTTCAACCTGTGAGTCATGACCCCATTGGGGGGTCACATATCAGATATTCTGATTATCATATATTTACATTACAATTCATAGCAATAGAGAAACTACACTTACAAAGTAGAAATGAAATAATTTTATGGTTTGGGGTCACTACAACAAGAGAAGCTGCATTAAAGGGTTGCAGCATTAGGAAGGTTGAGAACCACTGCTTTAGGAAATAGCAACTTTAAAAGATATACCATCAGTATACCATATTGGTCAGAAAGCTTGGGCAAGAGTAATAAAGGATAGCCAGCACTCATTGCTAACTATAATTTTTGTGTGTATGTGTACAGCAAGCCCTGAATGATTACACAGTATAATGACAATAAATGCTTAAAGGAAACTCCTAATCTACAAAGAATCAAGTGTAACTTAAACTTTACCCCAAGCCCCAATTCCTGCCCACCCCCAAACACAAGTGCATATGCATATATTTAGAACTAACTTGGTAGGATCTGCTCCTTTAAAGTAGGCATTGACAGATTCTGTAAGGGCAATTGCCACAGGTAAGGTGTCCTGATTTCCAAGGCTGACTGGGCTGGGACCCCGTGACACACCTAGAATAGACACAATTTGTTAAATCATTCTGCAAGACATACACCAAATACTAGGGTTCATACCATAAATATCAAGACAGATTCATGTTAGGTTGTCACAAAAAAAACAAAAACAAAACAACAACAACAACAACAACAAAAAAACCCTATTACTGGTTTCAGTGATGCTGCAAGTATAAATTGAGAAGTTAAAAAAGACATCATAAAACAAATTAGAACATAATGTGAATCACAGACACACACAAGTCTGGAAAGCTATAAAACTTACTTGTAAATGGAAAGACACAGGATGGTTAAGGAACGTCAAAAAGTAAAGAACTAAAATAACTACTGTGGCCTCCAAAAACCTTCAAATTAAAAAATTTTTAAGGTTTACCAATCACAGATTTCAAGGTATTATACTGGATTTTTGTGTTATGTTTCTCCATATAATTGCAGTTCATATACTACTTATTATTACTATAGTTCTCTACTCCTCTTTGATGCTTATATAACATTAGTTATATAACACAGGATAAGCCATCTTTCAGATTTTGGAGTGTTTCATATTTTAGAGTACTTGCATGATCTTCACCCATCCCCATTATCCCTAACGTAGAAGCCCCAATTCTACAATGTTGCAAAATAAAATCAAACTTTTTTGAGAATGAACACCAAAGTTTTAGGTTTTCAGGGTTTGAATTTCTAGTGCAGTTCCATATTCTTTGCCTGAATAAACGTTTGACTAACATAATAACTTTAAAAACTGATTTAATTTTCATTCAGACAAAACACCCTTTTAACTGTATCATATTGGGACTTTAGGCTGGTGGCACATGCCTTTAATCTCAGCACACTGGAGACAGAAGCAGGCAGATCTCTGTGAGCTCGAGGTCAACCTGGTCTACAGAGTAAGTTCCAGGACAGTCAAGGATAGGCAGAAAAACCCATCCTTGAAAAACCCAAATAAATAAATAAATGGGTAAGTAAATAAAGTCTGGGATTATAAAAGCATATTAAAAAACTGAACAGATTTGTTTAAATGTTAAGCTAGCTTTAACTAGCTTATTGGTCACTGTGGTCAAACAGCTGACACAACTCAAAAGGAACAGTTATTTATATTGGCTCACAGCATCATAAGATTAGTCCGCAGCTGGCCATCCTCTCATATTCTTCAGCAGAGTATCATGGCAGCAAAAACATATCATGGAGGATGGCAGGAAGCAAGGAAAGCGAAAGGAATAGGGAACAATTTATACTCTTCAGAAGCTACAATTTTCTTCTGTTTATGTGGGTCCTAGACACTTTACCCTAACATGAAAAATCTTCCAAAACAGTGTCACCAGCTTGGGAGCAAAGTGTTCAACTCAAGAGCAGCAGGGCACATTTCATACTGCTTCTTAATCTAAACCACCCCCCCACACACACACACACAGAGATGCTGTACTATAATGCTGTACTATTACTGTGATGACTTCCCTAAGTTGGGCACGCATGTAACCATGGTGCCTGATGCCTTGTGAACAAAATTAACCTTACACATAGTGACAACAGGTATTTCATAAGCTTAAGAGGCCAGGAAGACCTGTTGTTGTTCTCAACTTTGAAGGAATTTTGATTTAGAAGGTTCTTTGTATTTATGGAAAAACTTTAGTGCTGAAAACTACATGGAGACCAAAACTGGTATTTTGAACACTGGGAAAAGCAGGCTCTCCAAAATGAACAATAAATAATTCCATATGAAAATAAGAATTCAATAATATCAAAATTCATTCACAAAATAATAGCAGTCACTACATGTTAAATAAAATGTATACGAAATGCCTGGAACCAGAAAAGTCTTCCATTTTTAGTTTTTTCCAATTTGGGAATATTTACATAAGCTCTGCCAGGTGAGCATTCCTAATCTCAAAATCTTTGCTATCAAAACGCTCTGGAATCTGAAACTTTGTCAAAAATCTCCAGGTTTCAGAGCATTTTGAATCAAGGTTTACTATTAACAGGTGCCAAGAACTTTGCAAAAGTGACAGAAAGATAAAAGAGGTGGCTTTTTGAATAACAAGTCAATTTTGCAGAAGAGAAACATTGTGTGGATTAAGAATAGATAGACAGACAAGAAGATGAGGACATAGAAGCTGTTCAGAACACATAAACCTTTATATGTTAGAAAGTGGAAACAGCCTGGCTATCCATCAAGAGAAGAGATTTAAAAAAATGTGGTAGTATACACAGTGGAATTTTAGTCAGCCATAAAGAAAAATAAATGATATTTGCATAATATGGGTAGAAAGGGAACACATTATGTTAAAAAAATAAGCAAGACTCACAAACAAATAGTAAATGTTCTTTCATACTATACCTATATTTAAATTAGTTTGCATGTGTGAGGGTGTGCATGCATGTTTGTTTGTAGGTCATGAAACTAGAAAGGAGACAGAGAACTTAAGGGATGGGGGAGAGGGTAATAACAGAGAGGGGGCAGCCAGAGAAGAAATAAAGAGGTATGTAAGACAGAGGCAGGGAGAACAGCAGGGGAAAGGGACACAAATACACAAAATTGTCAGTGCCCATAAAGATGGCTGCACTCCATCTTGGCACAAGGGCAGAGAGTTCAAAACTCTCCTCAGTAAGTCATAAGACCTAATGGTCAAAAGGTGTGGCTACAGTAGGGTGTTTGGTTGTTTTATTCTAAATAACAACAGACCAGGTCTGAGGTGTGGCTACTCCTGATCCTCAAGGCTAGGGAAGGAGAAGTTGAATCTAAGAAGTGGTTACTGAACCCTTCAAGTAAGGAGGAAGAAAAGTCTCTTTGTTCTGTATACGTGATATCATGTTCCCCTTTTCGGTTAAGGTATAGAAGAGTGGTGAAAAATAAACGTAGCAATTCAGTAGTAACTGAATCTGCCCTCCTGGTTTTATTCTGTGTCTCTGTCTTTTCTTTATCTATCGTCTGTAGCTAGCCTTTCACTCATCCACCCACCCCAAATCAGTTACAAACTTGGGGCCGCTCGGCTGGTTCAGACTGCAGTCCCACAAAGCAGATTCAGACACAAACAGCACCAGGAAGTTTTTATGTTGACTTAAAAATAAATTTGGGAATACCATCACGGTCACTTTTCCGCATCCCCACTTTGGCCCCTGATAACCACATTGTATCTTCTGTCTCCATGAGCCCGACTCTAAGTACCTCATAGAGGTAGGATCAAATAATACTTGACATCACAATGTACTGGATACTTATTCATATTGCAGTATGCCAGAATTCTCTTCCTTTCTGAGACTAAATAACTTTACATACTACATCTACAGTTTCTACCTTCTTGCTACTGCAATGCTATGTAAATTACACTGCTACAAATGAGTGTAAAACAACCTCTTTGAGATCCTGCTTTCCAATCCTTTGCATTAAGTGCCTAGAAGTCAAATTGCTACATCATACAGTTAATTTTATTGCTAATTTTCTGACCAGCTGCCATACTATTCTTCACAGTGGCTATAAAATTTACAGCCCTACCAACAGAGCACAGAGGTTCTCATTTTCATCAAATCCTCACTAACACAAGCAATTATCATTTTTTTGTGATGTTTATTTTGCAGTAATGAGGATCAAACTCAAGCATAAGAAGCAACGGTTCTTATGGGCCTCAGCTAGAAGGACTGAGCAGTCTAAGGGACCTCTGAGAGTGGAACCAGGATGTATTCCTGGTGCACAAAAGGACCTTGCAGACACATCCCCCATGGAGGGATACCCCCTTAACCTAGAGACAGGAGAGACGTCCTAGTCCCTACTTCAAATGACTTGACAGATTTATATGACTACACCTGGATAGCAAAGCCCTACATGTAAATGGTGGGGGGAGGGGAGGGTGGTCAAGGTGCATGTGAGGGGGGGAAAGAGGGTAAGAGGGAGGGAGAGGGAACTGGGATCGACATGTAAAATAATAATAATAATAATAATAATAATAATAATAGGAAGAAGAAGGAGGAGAAGGAGGAGGAGGAGGAGAAGGAGGAGGAGAAGAGAGGAGAAGGAGGAGGAGGAGGAGAAGAAGGAGGAGGAGGAGGAGGAGGAGGAGGAGGAGGAGGAGGAGAAAGGGTTCTACCAGTGAACTACATCCTAGTTCAATCAATTTTTTATGAAGGAGAATTACATAGCTGGTCCCAATTTTGATTTAACTGTTAGATATTTAGATAGCTCTAAGTTGTGAAAATACAGAGGTTAAGCATCTAGGATAAACAGGATACAGAGTACCTTCCTTCAACAAAGAGCATTTATATGTAATTCCTGTCAACACAGTACCCATGTGGCCTTTGCTCCCACAGTATAATTATTATAACTTAAATTTTTTGAAGATTCATTTTTATTTCATATGTATACCTGTGTAGTGAGTGCATGTAACACCTAGCAGTGGAGTTACAGACAGCTGACAGTCACCATGAGGGTTCTGGGAATTGAAAGTGGGTCTTTCGCAAGAGCAGCCAGGGCTCTAAACCAGCCCTTTTTATAACATTCTTAAAGCTAACATGTTTTGTTTCTTTTCGAATCACTCTATACTGATAGCTTGAAGGTGCCATTTGTTCATTTTTAATACTTAGGTAGGATGGAAGAAAATACACAAAAGAATATACTTTTTTAAAACTAGAGATCTGGTCTTATACAGTGACTGGACATAATTATTAGCACAAAATTGATAGTTAATCTTAAGGTTATTTTTGAATGCTGACACGCCATACACTTGTGGAAGGGAAGCGTGAACTATTTTAGACAGCTTTAGGAGCATTAGTCACACGTATATCTGCTTCTGATACAATACCTGGTGACGCCTCACACTGCTTCTCACTTTCAGAGAGTGTCCCAATCAAATTATGATCTTCTATCACATTTAATGAAATATTACAGGGAAAGAAAACATTTTCAAGAAACAAGGAAAGTCAACAAATTCAAATCTAAACAAAGCTGAATAATACTAATAAAGAAAGGACTTTTTAAGTGAACTAAAGACCATCTGATGTAAAACCTCAGTATCCTGCCTTGCCTACCTCATCTCCGCTACCTGCTTTTGGATCTCCTATTTCCAAAACTGTTTATTGTCTAAAACAATAAACAAATACACACCAGTTCAATCAACATCCACTTAGCATTTCCATCACAAAAGAAAAACTTCTGAAACAGACACATCAAATGGACTGCATGTATCCCAGGACAGATGTAAATGCAGCCCAGCACACTTGTAGATCACAGTCTTACTCAGATATCAAAGAGCTGGCTATCCCCCACAGGCAACAAAAAAACTAAAGCTTATTTTGGTTATTCAAGCTACATGCTGAATTTCTAGTAGGGCCAATCTATTCTTATGAGTAAAGTGTAGGCTTTGTGGAAATAATATTAAGAACACCATACACACAAATAAAACAAGGCTGTTCATTAAAAGAGCAAACTTATTGTTTATACTCAATACATAAATGTAAATGGAAAAATGATATGTAAAACACAGATCAGGCTTGAACATACAGAAATCAAACCACTCACATTTTCTTCTAGCCAAAATACATATGCTATTTTTATAATCTTCATAGACAAAATTAATTTCTTATAAGTAAGCTTGGACAAATTAATTAAATTAGCTTAATTGTAGGTATCACTTACAAACAACATGTATCACAATCACCTGGAAACTGTGAAAAAGCCTGGTCCCCCACTCCTAGTGTCTGACTTTAAATGTCTATATTCATTAGTGCCCAGGTGACATAGCTACTTGTAGGAACAAGACTAGCACCAAGAGGCAGGTGTAACTGACAAAACATTGCTTCACCAACTCTGTTCTTCACAGTATCAGTGAGTTGGGAAAATAATTTATATAAAAAAAAAAATTAAAAAGAGAGAAAGGGCTGGAGAGATGGCTCAAGTCAAGAGCACTGGCAGCTCTTCCAGAGGTTAGGAGTTCAATTCCCAGCAACCACATGACTGCTCAGAAGCATGCATAATGAGATCTGGCGCCCTCTTCTGGCACACAGGCATACATGCAGGAAGAACACTGTATACACAATACATAAATTTTAAAAAGGGAGCAGGAATAAGAACTTGTTAAGAAGCCTGATAAAGGAGAAAAGGGTTAAAAATACTTAAGTAAAATTTAGATGAGGTAATACATTGCTTTTGTTTAGTAAGTTTTAGATTATATAAATAAATTCAGCCTAATAACTTTTTAATATTGTGATAAATTCCTAAAGAAATAAATAATTCACTACAGCATATAATACTTCCATTGAATAAAATGTTTGAAGAAAATAATTTCAAACACAAACTTTCTTTTTTAAAAGAATTATTTAATTACTTATTCAATTTTCTGGGGGGGTGTATAATATATATATATATCATTGATAAATTAATCTGACTATATCAGGGTCCTCCAGAAATGGAGTTACAGGTAGTTGTGAGCTGGCATGTGGGTTCTGGGAATCAAGAGTTCGTACCTCTACAAAACCAGTTAGCACTCTCAATCAGTGAACCACCTCTCCTGCCCCCAAAACACAAACTTCCTTAAGAATGAACTGTCAGTTCCCAGGAGAATTGACTACATTGTACAATATTCCCTTAACAGTTCATACTGACTAAAAGTTTATAAACTAATTCTTTTTTTTTTTTTTTTTAAGATTTTATTTATTTATTACATACAGTGTTCTGCATGTATGCCTGCAGGCCTGAAGAGGGCACCAGATCTCATTACAGATGGTTGTGAGCCACCATGTAGTTTCTGGGAATTGAACTCAGGACCTCTAGTAAGAGCAGTCAGTGCTCTTAACCTCTGAGCCATCTTTCCAGCCCAATAAACTGACTAATTCTGAATAGTTTCATTAACAGTTAAAATATTCCTCATCTAGAAAATAAGAACTAAAGTAGAAAGGGAAATGTGGTCAATTTTGTGTCAAGTGTATGTTCAGAAAAATTAAATTTCTGATTTTTAATTGTTTCACTTTTCACCAGGGAAGAGAAAAACAAAGCATATATAGCTGCTTTTTTCACGTGTGTGTGTGTGTGTGTGTGTGTGTGTGTGTGTGTGTGTTCATGTGTGTATGTGTGCAAGAGCCTCCTTTCTCCTTGGTGGATGTCTTAAAGCAAGATGGGTCATAAGCAGCTATACCGGAGTGACCCACAAAAATGTGGCCAGGATTCTCACTCTTGCTGCCTCTACTCAAACTGCTGGAGTGGAATCCATAAACACAGACTAATGATGTGCTGACAGTGTCTCCATCAGAATGCAACGACACAGGTGCCATGAAGTTGGACTAAGCTGTTTTCCTTAAATGGAATTCACGGCCATCTACTCAGTGAAAGCTGGCATAAAACTAGAAAATGTAAGTGGTACCAAGTGTGGTGACATATACCTTTAATCCTGGCAGAGGCAGACGGATCTCTGTGAGTTCTAGACCAGTCAGAGTTATATGTTGGGAGAACCTGCTTCAACAGAATGAAGAAAATAAAAAGTGTGTGTGTGTGTGTGTGTGTGTGTGTGTGTGTGTGTGTAAACATAACCCTGATTACCCTTTGTACACTGACTTTCATGACCAACAGCAGCCACTTACCTACTGTTGGAGTGTTGGCAGCACTCAATGACGCAGATGAAGAGATAGAAGAAGAACTCTCTGCCCGGGCTAAGGGAGCCGTAGGGGGTGGGCTGGTGTTGGAAGTTACAGGTGGGCTGAATGGCCTGGGCTTAAAAACAAGAAGTTATTTATCAAAATGCTAAATCAGAGAAATTTAAGTCATAGCAAATCAAACAACTTTACCATAAGTTTCTTTTAACTAGGTATTAGATGCTACCAATAATATACTGAAGTTTGAAAAGGATACTTTAAAACAATGCTTTCAAGGTTTTGTGCATAGACTACTCCCTGTATTTCAAAGAGTAGACTTACTATGCTACTCAGAACAGAAATGACAGTTATATACTATCAAACAGCCTCCGAAAGTGTATGTCCAGAATAATTTCTATAAACAAGATATTAGTTCTTTGTATCCTTTCAGCAATAATAGGTAAGTCACAAAATAAGGAAAAACAAATTTAAATGTCCTAGTTAATACAACTTTCTAAAAGCATATTTTCATTTTTTTTTTTTTTTTAAGTTTTACTGTGTCTGTATGGGTTGGAATGTGGAGGCTAGATAAGGGCATTGGATCCCTTGGGCTGGAGTTACAAATGGTCGTGAGTTGCCCAAGTAGGTGCTAGGAAACCAATTTTTGTGTCTCGACAAGAGCAGCAAGTGCTCTTAACAACTGAGCATCTCTCCAGCTCCTGTATTTTCATTTTTATGAATGGTTTTGAAAGGTCTTATTATTATTTGAACACTGAATATTATTTGTTGCAAATATTTTCCTCCTTAAATGTTGCTTGTCCTTTACTTTTTTACATTTACAAATCTATTCATTTTCTTTTGTAATTTTTGCAATGCCTCCTTATTAAGAAAGTTAGAGCTTTCTTGATTTTGTTTTCATTTCAAAAAGGTAACTAGAAAGTAAATATAAAACCAAAGAAAAATATATCTGCAGTTCTTTTATCTTTTACATTGGTAAGTAGACTTTTTCTTTCCAAATTAATTGTTTCAATAATCCACTAACAATACTTCCTACATTGTACTATTGTACTATTTGTTTTTAAAGACATACTTAATAAAAATAGCCTTTCCCTGCTTATAGAGGTAACAATAACAACAAAGATACTGTTCTCATCTACAAGACATTACTAAACAAAAGAAAAACCATAAAACCATGTAATAATTTACATACTAATCAAATCTTCATTGTATTAACAAAAACTTATAGGCATAAAAATAAGACTTCATTATGAAGTAGTGTATAGTTTGTAACTCCCTCACTAGCAATTTTTAACATCTTTTAAACATCTTTTTTTCTTGAGAACAGCTTGCTTTCTTTCTTTTTTGAGTTTCAAGACAGGGATTCTCTGTATAGCCCTGGCTGAGTGCAGCTTGCTAATAACTTATCAATCACTATGATTAATAGGTTGAAAAAATATAGCATGCAGCTATATATTTATACAGAGAAGAGGCACAGATACTGTCTGAAACTTACAAACTTGGAAAAGTCTTCACAGCTCAACTACATTGGGGAAATGTCTCCAGAGGCAAGATGGTCTCATGGCTACTATGATATGGCTGAATTTTTACAGTACATTTTACAATATTTCAGAACAGGGGGAAATATCTTTTCTAAGCAATTTATTCTTGTTTTTAGAACACAACTATCCAATACAATCACCAATAGAACTTGGTAATTTGCTAGTGCAAACTGAGGTGTGTTGTAAGATAATGTACATGTTTAAAAAATTCAAAACCTCAAAAACTTTTATTGTAAATATATTAAAATGTTTTGCAATACTAAGTAAATGATAATAAAATAGATTTCAGTGCTTTTAGTACCAGAAAATTTAAGTTTGTATGTTGTTATACATACATACACATTATTGTATAGAAGTGTTTTAAAATAGTGGCTGTCAAATATTAGTGTACGCTAATGGGAAACCTGTAATACTCAAGCTGCCTGACCACTCCCTGAACTGCTGACTTGTCTGGGTACAGCCACAGACCACTTCTACTGAGCCCCCAGGTTATACTAATGTCTGAGGCCCCATCTGAGGCTACTACTGTTAGACAATAAGGACTTCCTTGGGGTAGATAGGGAGGACACCATTCTTTAGTGGTTAATGAAGCAAAACAATCCTCAGAAGTCTAAAAGCAGGAGGGGGTTATCACAACATGAGAACTGCACTGAAAAGCTGCAGCATTAGGAAGGCTGAGAACCACTGGTCAATGTATATACTGTTTAGTCCAAGATTTCATTTAAAAATCACTTAATAAGAAAATACTGAAATGTCAAAAAGCATAGATATACAAAGTTACTATAATAATAACAGAATTGTCAAATTTCTAAATCTTTTAAAACTTTCTACAATGTAGAAGACTTATACAATAAAATATTCTGTAGCCATTTGAAAGGTTGCTTCCTGAAGCCCCTGAAGTAGTTTCTAGAAAGATCTCAAGGAAGAGAAAAAAGGGTTCTCTCTCATAAGTATTCAACTATGAATTCACTTTTAATGATTTTAATTACTTAACAAAGGAGTCTATTACTTTTAAAAAAGCTTAAAAACTATAAATAATAATTCATAATAGAAAGACATTTCCAAAATACTTTGAAGTAAAAATAGAAATGTGTAAAATATTAATTAAAATATATGCTTCATAACAACTTTTTGAGTAATTATCAGTATGGAACAATGCCCTTACAGTTTTACATATGTTAAAGACACAAATCTTACAAAAACCAAGGATTATTTCCAGCTTTCCTGGGTCCCTTACTGAAACTATTCTAAAACAAAACAAAACAACAACAAAAAAAAACAAACCAAAAAAAATATGCAGGGACATATAGAAAAATAGCTATCTTAAGTCAAAATAATTATACTGTCTTTAGGGACTAGGGTGGTAGTCCCTAGTCACATGCCTTTAATCTCAGTACTAATTTGAGGCCAGCCCAGTTTAGATGGTGAGTCCCAGGCCATAAAGGATACACACTGAGACCCTGTCTCAAAAAACAAACAATAAAAACTGTGAGTACATACTATTTCATTAATCCCACTCAGTTTGCCTGAAGGGAGCTTTGGTCTGGAAGCAGGCCTTGGAGGTGGAACAATGGTGCCTATACACAGAGGAGTTGTGGGTCTGGCTGAGGGAGAGAAAGAGAATTTGAAGAAAATCATTAGTATGTAGCAATGCTGAAAAAGTGAAAAATCTATCCATAAGATATTCTTTTTATCAAAGCTACTACTAATACAACAGCCCTCAAAACAACCATTAGCGCTTCCAACAAAACAGACACGCATAGAAATTCTGTTCCTATTTCAATTATTTACACACACAAAAATTAAATCTGGTAGATCAGTTGATAAAAATAAAACAATTCAAAGTCAAAGGTCATTGGCTTACTATCAACACATTTAATTCACAGAGACTAATGTGAGTGCAAGGCTTTGCTTTGCAGCTGTACCTTCAAAATAATGTGAATGCCAAATAACTCACTTAACCTTAATTAAACTTTGTAATCTGACTAAAGTAGAACCATATTCTAATATTCTTAGGAATAACTACAAACATTAAAGACTTTATAATTTTCTAAAAACAGTAACAATCAATACAACTCATTTTTTAAACGTTCATAATACCTTAATTCTTCTTAAATTCTATACGAATTAGTGCTCACTATTTGTCAATCCCATTTGCAATGTTTTTTTATAACTTTAAAAAATATGTATTCCTAATTGACATACCTTTATCATGACATTAAATGAAATTCAAGTGTATATAATCAAAAGTCAAATGTGTGTGTGCGTGTGTGTGTGTAATCAAAGCAGGAATGAATTAGAGGCAAGTAATTAAATTACCACTGTAAAATTATTAACTTATTTAGTGAGTGCTTGAGTATGTGCATGGAGGTCAAAGGACAACTTGTGGAATTGAGTTCTCTTCTACCATGTGGGCTCCAGGGAATCAAATTCAGGCTTGGCCACAGTACCACTGGCCCCTTTATCTCCTAATAGGATGATTTTCAAAACCTTTGGTCTATTCAAAAATATGTGCTATAATTCATACATTAAAAAATATAGTGGGTAGAAAAAATATATTTGGCAAGTCCTCCAATTAAATTAATTAAAAACACACAAACTAGCATACGTAAACACATGAGAAAATAGAATTCAAAGCTGAAGATCCTTGGTCATCAGTGAAGGAGTGGAGACATGACAGAAAGCACAAGGAAGAAATAAAAGAAAAAGCATCACAGGATGGGGATACACCAGCAGAAAGGAATTACCATTAGAAAGCACAGCATGCCAAAGTTGCATATACATGCTCAAGGGATGATGGGAGATGTTATTCGGTATATATGTTTCTCATACTGGTTAATAAGGCCCTGTGGCCAATAGAAAACAAGACAGGTGGGGCTAGGAGACCAAGAGGAGGAAAGAGGAAGTAGTAGGGAGGAGTCAAGATGTAGCCCGGGAAGAAGGATGACGCCTGCCGAGGCTCCCCATAAGACGACCACGTGGAAATACTTAGATAAGTAGAAATGGGTTAATAATAAAGGCAGAGCTAGCCCATTAATAATAATGGTAACTGGCCAAGAGGATTGTATCAAATATAGAGTCTCCTGCGTGTTATTGGGGGCCGGCACGCCAGACCAGCGGTGGGCGGGCTGGCCGGAAAACAACAAGCTACAGATGGTGCCCAACGTGGGGCTCGAACCCACGACCCTGGGATTAAGAGTCCCATACAGACACATTATGGCCTATGGGCTGAAGATAGAATATTACAGAAGAACTTCAGGTGACTGACCAGGCAGTGCATTGTCTCTGTCATTTCTAGAGTTTATATATTATCCTTCTGTGGTCTTTGAAGGAGCTGAAGACAGATAGTTATAGTAATAGTTTTCCTTAGTAAGGATTAAAGATAAGTTACATATAGGACTTTAGACTCACAAAGATAGGATGATATTTTCTTAAAGTCTTACAAAATGTTAATGGACTAAATATTGTTTACTGTGATTCTTATTTGGTAACTGTTGTATGGTACATTTTGCTATGTTAAGGTTAAACCCCTTCTTTTACTTTAGACAAAAAAGAGGAGATGATGGGAGATGCTATTCTGTATACATGTTTCTCATACTGGTTAATAAAGCTCTGTGGCCAATGAGATAGCAAGATAGGCGGGGCTAGGAGACCAAGAGGAGGAAAGAGGAAGTAGTAGGGAGGAGTCGAGATGTAGCCCAGGGAAGAAGCAGGACGCCCACCCCTGCCACGGCTCCCTGATAAGACGACCACGTGGAAATACTTAGATAAGTAGAAATGGGTTAATCATTAAGGCAGAGCTAGCCCATTAACAATAATGGTAATTGGCCAACAGGATTATATCAAATACAGAGTCTCTTGAGTATTATTTGGGGCTGGCGCGGCGGTGGGCCCAGACTGGCGGCAAGCCGGATGGTGCCGGCGGGTAGGAACAACCTGCTGTAACACAAGGGAGGCAGCCAGAAGCTGGAAGACACCAAGTTTAGATTCAGAGGCTGTTGCCGCCTTTCAAATATTAACCAGTTTTTTTCATGCTGTCCATGTCCTTGCATATGAAGGTATATTCTGAAGAAATGTGACCAACCTGAATGATTACAGCTCTTCCCTGTGCTATTGTAAAGAGATGTCATGTAAGTGACACTAGCATTGAACTAGACCCAAGATTCAAGCCTATGGATGAGCGTAACACAGCAGAGGCATTCACTCATAAATTACTATCAAGCCGGTCCAAATGGCATTTTAAATGGAGTTAAGCCAAGCCCAGGATAAGAACAAAATTAATTCCTTCCAATAACCAGAATTTATTTTATAAGGAACACTAATAACAATACTTATTAACACTGGTGTTTATAAATGAATACTATATCTGCATATATATCCCTAAGACAGTGATTGTACAAGCCGTTGAAGGAGATGATAATTATTTCCATCCTTAAGTGTTTGTTTTTACTTGGTGGTGGTAATGATGGAACTCACTATTACTGGATGACAAATTTAAAAAGAAAAGCTATAGATGCTTAGACACAATATATAAATGAAATCAATCAGGAAAAAAATTGTAGCTACATCTCTTATACATATATTTTATTTTATCGTTTTTGTTTTGTTTACCTGATGATGACGAAGTTAGTGAAACTGAAGAAGATGAATCAAGAGATGATCCAAACAAGGGGTCCCAAGCAAGTAAATCATTGGTCCCTTTCCTAACATTTTAAAAATAAGGGTTAGCAGGATTATTTTATTACTATAAAACCATTCACTTATTTTTGTTCCACAGAATTCTACCATTTCCATAATTGTGATTAAACAGTTGAACACGATGAGTTACTCTGCTGGATTAGTCTCCTCTGACTAGACCTTGCTAGACTCCAACTGAGTACGAGGACCAATGATTTCAGATTTACAAACAAAGACAAGAAGCAGTCTAAATGAGCTACCCAACAACACAGCTAATAGATCCTAACAGTCTGAGTTCTAGCACAGTCTAAAATATAAAATTCAAACCAGCTGAAGTATGTATGAATATTTCAACATGCACTAATGAAAACATTTTCTACCTTGTACAATAAAGGCTACTTTTATAGTTACATATGTGATAAAGATTAAGCTTTAAATACTAAACAACTTATCTTTAAAACTAGTAAACAGCACTGCTGTGTTTATTTAGTACCTCCCAGGGAACAAATAATCTTTATCTATTAACTTCATTAAGCCAAACTTTTACTCATGCCAAAACATTAACTCAAAGAAAATACTCTTGCTGACCGAAGTGAAAAGGAATTTGTGAAACACTGGCTTAACAGCTTGTTTTTTCCCCCCTCTTTCTAAGAGCTAGCAGATGGCTACCTGACTTTTTGCCTTTTCATCTTAATGAGATACTTCATCTTGAAGCTCATGACATACGGTCCACTATAAAGTGACTTTATAGAGTCACACCAAGAGTGAAGGGAAAAAGTTTAAAAGAAAAATGAGAAAATTCCCATAAAAACCTGAAAACAGATGTGTATGAACCTTAGATATATTAGCATACTAGAAAGTAGTATGGCTCCCAAGGCCAACTGTAGTTAAGTATGTTTTTTAGAAAACCATCATAAGAAGTTTCATGTGAAAAGAAATTAAAATATCTACAAGTGTCAACATGAATTTTACATTTCAAGAAACAACATGATTAATACTTAACTGCAAAATTCTAGAAAAATCTAAATGAGCAGAGCATGAGATTTCCAGGCAATACAAATACTGATTATGATGCTATAATGTCAGTCCTTTAAAAGTTGCCCAAAGAGGATGGGAAGGAGGAGGGGTGGGGGGAGGATTGCCCAGACCCACAGAATGTACAAGACTTTTAAAAAGTGACCCCTCTGAACTATGTATTTTGGGCAACATGTGTCAAGGCGTAACAAATGCACTAATCTGGCATCTGGTAAGGTACTTTGAGAAGGAGACTTGGCATATGTAAGGGGAGGGTCTATATATGGGCAATCTCTGTACCTTTCACCCAGGTTTGATCTTAACCTAAAATCGCTTGAAATAAAGTCTATTAAAAGAAATAAACAGCAAACTTACTCATTGGGTAGAGACGATGGCTTTGATTTTGTTAACTCTTCATCTAATTAAAAAATTAAAACATTATGAAAAACTAATAATATGAGAATAATATTTTAATTAAAAATCCTCTATATACTTACATATTCCAATGCTAAGAACAACTTATAAATTTTGGAATAGAAAAAATAAATATAAACAATTATGGGGAAAAGGTATGCTGAATTTCTATTGATTCTTGATTTCTTTCATTAACTTTATAAAAGAAAACTTGGATTGCTAACTTTAAAATTTTGAAGAGCTTAGCATGACGGATCTCTGTGAGTTAAAGGGCAGCCTGGTCTACACACTGAGTTCTAGGCTTACAAAGAGATATCTTATCTTGAAAACTAAATAAATGATGAGAAAAAGTAGAAGGAACATTTAAGTATCTGCGAGCATTCTACTTAAGGATTTTAATTGATGAATTCTGCAGTTTTCAAGTTCTCATATTACTACTAGTGACTATTATATAATCAAGAATAGCGAGCTACTGAAGGAGGCCCTACTCTTTTCTGTTGCATTTTGAATTTGTGATGTGTCTTACTTCATAAGTAAATGACAAGAACAGTGCTGGAATGACAGGCCATGTCCGTGACTATAAATTTTCTCCACACCTTGCATGATCCACATCCCCAAGCATCAGGGATGACAGCGATGATTGAAGTTGGCCTTGCCTGCAGCACATGACAGAGGAGTGCCACACTGTACACTATGCTATTCGCACCAGTTTGCTCTTGGCGTATTCTGGGTATTTGTTCTGTCTCAAAGTGTTTGCTGCACTATCTTCCATTTTGCAGCAACACCACTCAGCCTCTAGCTTTGTCTATTTCTGAGAAACTCTCTAACCTTTATGAAAGACTAAGGAATGTCTCTTAGTACAACAAGAAACACTACAGCAATTTGTTTTCTGCATAAAGTAAGTGTCCTTCTAGTCAACCAGTAAGACTGGTAAAATGAAAAGAGTATTAATTCCTTAACCACACAAGGCTGAGACTAACAAGCTGCCAGATACTCTTACAGACATAAAATAACTAATCCCTAAGTCAAACTTACTAGATGAATTCCGATTCATCTGCACCTAAAACAGAGATGCAAAAATTAACTATTATTAAGCAAGTAATTAACTTAACAAAACAGCAAAATGTTACTAATAAAAACCTAGTTTTTTGATGTCTTTATTGTATCTACTTAATGATAAATTGCATTTATAAAAAATATGTAAAAAATATTCACTAGTTATAAATACATCACAAAACAGAAACATGATTTCTATAGTTGTTACTCAGTTTAGAATATAACATACATGTACTTAATAAAATATTCTTAAATATGAAGACAGTATCTTAAAAAAAATACTACAGAACTTACTAATAATCTAAATTTAACAAACTTTCAAGAACCGAATGTTCAATTAAACTAATTTCTTAAAAGTCAATAGGTGAAATATAAAATCTGGCACTTACTGGACTGTGTCTCTAGCAGTGCATGGAAAGAAAGAGAAAGACAGTGTTCAGTATAGAATTCAATTCTCTTCGCACTTAATAATTTATCTGTTCCTTCCAAATACTATGTAAAATACATACATACATCTTAAAACACATGGTTAGGAGGAGAAACTATACCAGTTAACCAAATGGGCAAGAAAACATATGCAAAAATGTTCACTATTAAAATTTTTCTTTGACTATTTACTTTCTAGATATGAATTTAATACACATTCATTAAAAAAAGGCAGATGACACAAAGCTTTTAAAAATACCTATGACCTCAACTGTTCATAAAGAGGTCTGTAACATATGCATCCCTCTAAGCTTTTGCTTACCTGTATTTTTCATTAGTTTTGCTGCTATACAACAAAAACTGTCAATGGTTCACAATGCCCTACTTCACATATACAAGTCTCTTTTTAACTACATAAGAGTCAAGGTTAAAATAGTAATAATAAAACCTCACTTTAGAAATCTGAGGCACGCCCATGAGAATTTAATTATAGAAACTTGGCCCCCACCAAAATTGATTTCTTCCTCACCTCCCCTTCCTGTGTTACTGGCTATCAAACCAAAGGCATAGTGCTTGCCTGGCAGACGCTCTACCCATGGTTAGATACCCAAGAATGTGAGTACATGTATAAGAGAAAAACACTTAAACCTCCACACCAAATGTACATATACACTACTATGTACTGTGTACAATGCATAATTAGGGCCAGGTGTGGTAACACACGCCTTTAATCCCAGCAGTCAGGAGACAGAGACAGGCAGATCTCTATGAGTTCAAGGACAGCCTGGTCTATGTAGCATATGCTAGTCAGTCTATCTCAAAATTAGTAAATTAAAATTTAAAAAATAAATTACAAAATACGTACAAATTATGTAACATAGCAAGAACTCCATTATTAAAATCAGCTTTTAAATGATAATAAGTATAAATATACTTCTCACTTCCTGTAATACTTCTGAATTCATAATACAGTACATCAATGGGTTTATTATTGAAGCACTTGTTATCACTACTCTGTGTATGATGCATGTGTGTATGAATGCAGGCACACAATGAGTGGGAACCAGAGACAACCTTTGCAAGTCAGTCACTGCTTCCACAGTGGGACCCGAGAACTCAACTTGTGCTCACATAGCAAGTGCTTTTAACAACTGAGACATCTCAATGGCTACATCATTATTTTATTTCTTCCTCAAATGCAAATGTTATGGTGAAAGGGTATTTGTACAGCATGAGCAAGGGCCTGGATTCAATCTCTAGCACTGACTGCAAAATATTAAAAACAAATCTTTTTTTAAAACACAAAATAGTCAGGTAGTTAAAGGAGGCACACGCCTTTAATCCCAGCTCTCAGGAGGCAGAAGCAGGTGGATCTCGAGTTCAAGGCCAGCCTGGTCTACAGAAAGAGTCCCAGGATAGTCAGTCAGAGCTACACAGAAAAGCCCTGTATCAAAAAAAAACCCAAAACAAACAAAAAGGATTATTTAAAAATCACAAAATAATTCCCCAACAAATGTACTTAACTGTTGTTCAATGTCTTAGGGGTTTTTTTGTTTTGTTTTGTTTACTTATTTATTATTCTAAAATTAACCACGGATGGTACGACATCTCAGCAGATTAAAAAATAAAGGACCGGGCACACACAAGCATGACCACCTGAGTTTGATTCCCAGAGCCCATGTAATGGTAAAGTGAGAGAAGTAACTCCACAAAGTTGGCCTGGCCACCACACACGCCTGTGGCACACGTGCACACTCCCCTCTACACACCGCACACAAGTACACAGTATTAAATAATACTTGAAAAGTTAAGCATTTGCAGGTAGATGAAGGAAAATAAAAAGGCTGCGATGTACAGTAGTACACAGCGGCTCATGTTCAGATACTTACAGACACTGCTGGGGACAGGGTTATATTCCCTATGGAGACTTTTAGTTCATCCAAAGAAGCCATTGTGTGGTGCAGGTTATTAGGGTGCATAGGCTTGATCTCTATCCGGTACCTCTTTGGCTCTTCATCTTCAGAGTCAGAATCACTGGATGAGTAAAAATGGTTCTCTTTGGTATGTGGGTATGTGTTAAAGAATTTAGTTTCTAACTTACCCTGAATAGCTGGTTTCCCACATATGTACAAAAGAGAAGAGACCCTTATTAGAGCAATGTATATGGACAGGAATAACACTAGTAGCTTCAATTAACAAAGCACGTAAAATGAAGAACAGTCATATCTCAGCTAATTAAAAATAGAAAAGGATTTAAGTATTACACAAATTTTATAGCTATGCATATGTCAACACAATCCGCTAAGAACACCGAGATCATAAAAGGATATCATTCTGATTTGCTTCTGGTTTAATACTATAACCTTCTTCATCTACATCAGGAATATTCTACAAAAAAATTGTAAAGAGTTAATATAATGACATTGCCAATATTCAGACACTAAAGATCAACAACAATTAGAGTCTAAACTATTACTGAGAGCCAGGTGTGGTATGTATATCTTCAATCCCAAGCTTTGGAGGCAGAGGCAGGAGGATCTCTAAGTTCCAGGCCAGCCTGATCTACAAAGTGAGTTCCAAGACAGAGTTACACAGTGAAACCCTTTCTTGAAAAATACTCCCCCCCAAAAAAAAAAAAAAAAAAAAGAGGAAGGGAGGGAGGAAATGGAGGAACTAAATCATTTTATCAAATACTAAGAGATTAATGAAATTATTAACACTAAAAAATTACATCTCTTTAGTTAATAGTTTCCAATCATACTCCCTGACTCAAAAATCTGAAGAAAAACTTGCAACATGCGATAGGAGAATCACAACTTATAATTTCAGGGCAAGAAGCTGCCAAGGTAGGGTAAAAGAGATGGTTCAGTGGTTAAGGGCACACAATGTTTGGCTAGAGGACCCTTATTTGGTTCCCAACATCCACATCAGGCAGCTTACAACTTCTGGTAACTCAAACTCAAGATCTGATACCCCAGGATCTACATCTGAGGGCACCTGCATATACATGCATGTGTTGCCCCTATAGATAGAGACACATATGTAATTAGTTTTAAAAATAAATCTTTAAGAGAAATAGCCAAGGTGAAATCCTATTCAGAATGCTCAGATCTGTATTTCTGTTGAAGTCAGGAGTAAATGATTTTTAAAAAACTATGGCCAGGCTAAATATTCTTTCAATGCCATAAGAAACTATATGGGAATCCAACCAACCAACCAACCAACCAACCAACCAACCAACCAACCAACCAACCAAGGTTTATATACTATGAGGGTGCTCAAGAGTCAACACAAAGTTTTATAATCTCTGCTATGGACAATAGCCCCCCAAAAGCAATCTATATTCCCTTAAGCAACCTCTGAAAGATAAAGTGAATCAAATTAGCTTTCAAATTACATGTATATTTTAAAAAGAAACATGAAACGAACAGTATTTTACCTACAACACAGCTTATTGATAGTTTTAAAAAATAAACAGAATAGCCAGATGTGGTGGCACACACTTTTAATCCCAACACTTGGGAGGCAGGTGTTATCTCTATGAGTTCAAGGCCAGCCTGATTTACAAAGTAAATTTCAGGACAGCCAAGGCTATGTACAAAGACCCTGTCTCAATAAATAAATTAAATTAAGTAAATAGATGATAAGGCCATGTACAGCTCATATGTAAGTAACAATAACTGGTCATAAACAAAATGAAGCAACAAAAAAATGTGTATCATTTCCTGCTAATCAGGGTATTCACTCTGCCCAAAGTAACCAACTGGCCACTTCTTGACATGTTTTGTTTTGAAACTCATTCTTTGGAGTTGTTTTATTTCTGAACCAGCAATCACTTAAGAGATCACACTTAGTTTTTTTAACTTCTTTCCATATGGACAGATATAGATATAGATCAAACTTATTCTTTATAAAAACATGATATATAATTTATTTAACCAGTTCTTGATTAATGAATATTTTGGTGCTTCAGTACTTTAATATGTTTTCTTAATATAAAGTCTGAAAAATAGAAACATGTATCTTCCCCCCTTTTGGTTTCTATACATGCATGTACCTCAAACAAGAAAATGTATGCACATACTGTAGACAGATACAGATTTTATATGAATACAGTCATAATAGTATACAATGATCAGAAAGCTGTTAGCTTAAAAATAATGTGTACCTCTTATCTGGGGAGATACTGCCTAACTATACAGAAAACAGATTGCCCCAATTTATATTAATGTGCATGCAATGGCATGAGTATATCAGTATTTCTGCCTATTAAGAGTAATGTGTACTTCTTATTTGGGGAGATACTGCCAAAATTATCCAGAAAACAGATTGCTCCAATTTATATTAATGCATATGCAATGGCATGTGTATATCAATATTTCTGCCAATTTTATGAGACTGCCATATGCATCATCTCTAAGTAACATTATAGTTATTCACTACTTATATTTCTTTTAAAGAAAACTGCTTGTTTTATACTGAACTGACTTATAGTTTAAAAAAAAAAAAAAAGACTCCTTAGTTGCTGGTATCCTTTAATATGCACTGCCAATATGGTGACACAAAACCCATTATGGTACTTTTTCTAACTTAACAAACTTTTCATTTCTACAGTCAAATTTACCTATCTCTTCCATGGCGTTAGAACACTATGTTCTTTTTTAGCCTTTTTCTTAAAGCCTGATAATTAAAATTGGATAATGATCATTGTGTCACTTAGCTGAAAGAATGTTAAAGCTAAGAGAATAAACATTTATATAAAATACTTAAGATAGCAAAGAGTCTAATTAAAACTTGCAACCATTAAATTCTATAAATAATTTTAAAATAAACACATGATGAGAACTACAGCAGATAAACACATCTGTTAACTTCATTAATCACTTGAGCTTCTCTGGTCACTTCTCACTCTTAATTTTCACATAGATGTTTTAAAAGGTTTATTAGTTTTATGTGCGTGCGTACGTGCGTGCGTGCGTGCGTGCATGCGTGCGTGCGTGCGTGCGTGCGTGTGTGTGTGTGTGTGTGTGCCTGCTGAGTCTATGTGTACCATGTGTGTGCAGACAGAGGACAGAGGAAGAGAAGGCCTGAGCGCACTGGACACCCTAGCACTGGAGTGACAGACAGTTGTTAGTTGCCTGAAGTGGGGGCTAGGAGCCAAATGTGGGTCTTTTGCACACAGTATCATTTCCAAAATACTTTCAGGTCTTTATTTTGTTACACGACTACATCATTTAGGATTAAAATGTTACCAAGCAAAAAAAGAAACCAAACCAAAAAAACAAAGAAAAAAGAATAAAAAACCAAAAAAACAGAAAAACCTAGAAAATTAAAACTCCTAATCAACACAATCAGTGTCTAATAAAAACTATGTCTGTTTATACATTACCTGCTACATTTGGTAAATCTACTCTTGCACTAGACCCACTTGGAACTTAATTTGTTATCTACTTTATTTATAAAAAGCATATTTAACCAAGAAACATAAACAAATCTTAAAAGCATACACACACACAAAATAAAAAAAAACTAGAAAAAATGGTGACCATAGTTGTTGCTATAGTTTCCATAATGATGTCTTAAATGAAAATCAAATACACAAACAGGTAAAACTATGTGTTAAGCTGGGAGGCAGTGCTGCATACCTTTAATCCCAGCACTTGGAAGGCAGAGGCTGGTGGATCTCTGAATTTCAGGCCAGCCTGGTCTATAGAGTAAGTTCCAGGACAGCCAGGGCTGTTACACAGAGAAACCCTAGATCAAAAAAAAGAAAAAGGAAAACAAAAAAAGACTACCTAAAAAAAGAAAGAAAAAACTAAATAACAGAAACGTATACTGCAATGTAAAACTGAGATACACCTTTAAAATTATTTTATCAGCAAATTACTACATGGTATTTTTCTTAGAAGACTGGCAATAAAGTCAAATATGATTTTTTTAATGATAATGCCTACTTTAAATTGTCTGTAATAAAATTAAAATTACTTACAAGTGAATCTGCATCAGGACATTCCCTGTTTAGAAAAAAAAATGAAGTATTACAAGATTAAATTATTAAAACTATCTGCTAATTATACCATATTTAGAATACATATCTTAGTATTTAAGTGTAGCTTTTGTTTGAATTCCACAAAAATATTTTGAGAAATTATCATGAAGAATAAAATATCAACTTATTTTAAAATTCAAAAATGACCTCATCATCTCAAAAGAAACTGTGAAAACATAAGCAGCTCCCACATAATCTAGACTGCTTGCAGCCGCGTTTGCGGTCTCTCTATCAGGCACTCTCAACATAAGCAGCTCCCACATAATCTAGACTGCTTGCAGCCGCGTTTGCGGTCTCTCTATCAGGCACTCTCAACATAAGCAGCTCCCACATAATCTAGACTGCTTGCAGCCGCGTTTGCGGTCTCTCTATCAGGCACTCTCAACATAAGCAGCTCCCACATAATCTAGACTGCTTGCAGCCGCGTTTGCTGTCTCTCTATCAGGCACTCTCAAGCAATGAAGCTGCTCTGCAGGGTCTCCAGCAGCTCCCACATTCAAAGCCTTGCTGGTGGGAAGGGTAGGACAACCTGCAGGACTGGCTTCCATTTTTCTACATGTGGGTCCTGAACACAACAGCTTTTGTCTGTAATGTTTTCAAATTGTACTATAGTAAATCAGAAAAAGTTAATGCTATGAACTGAAACCAGAGAAACTGACAAATCTAGTCGTTCAGAAGGGTTTTTCCTTCTTCCAGTTTAGACGTATACTTTGAATACTTTCAAAAAGACCCTTTCGTTTCGTTTCAAAATCAAAACAATTCTTAATCACTTAGAAACAAAAGGATTTAGGCAATATTTAAAATACTTACACAGACTCTGCATCCTTTTCCTTTTTAATTATTCCAGGCAAAGCAAAAGTCTTTCTTTTTCTTGGTTTTATGCCTTTAACATAAATGTACATTGTAATAAAAATATAGGTTATAAAACAAAACCCAGACAAAAGATGGAAGAAACAAAAGCATCTTCAGGAGTGGAGTGTGCACCTGTAATCTTAGCACTACAGAAGCTGGAGCAGGAAGGGTTTACATTTGTCATTTGTCACCAGCCAGGGTGCATGGCAAAACCTTTCTCCCCAAAATCCTAATGGACGCATGGATGAGCAAACAAACAAACAACATAAAAAGCATCAATTAGTAAAGCTACAACTTACATCACTCAGAGTATTTCAACTTTTATGTAATGCAATATGGCCCATTAAAGGATTATAGAATATTCACTTAAAGAAATCCTCTTTTCTTTTGGTAAATAGTCCCTTTGTAACTTCAGATAAAACAAGCCTATGAAGAGACATTAAAACTTAAAAAAAAAAAAAAAAAAAAGACAACCCTAGCACATGCCTTTAATCCCAGCACTTAAGAGGTAGAGGCAGATGGATCTCTGTGAGTTCAAGGCCAGCCTGGTCTACAGAGCAAATTCCTGGACTGTTACACAGAAGGAAAAAAAAAAAAAAACTGTACATAATTCATTGCCATGTATTTTTCAAACCCATTATCTTGGGCTATGGGTGTGGCTCACTAGAGTAGTACAAGTCAGCCTCTGGGCTCAGTTCCCAAGACCATTAAATATATGTATTTTAACACTGCTAGCATCAATAGACAGCAGTCCCTTTCTATTTGCTCAACAAGCACAAGACACTAGTGTCCATATAGTCAGTATGTGATAAGCAGTAAACTTACCTTCAACTGCACTAGCAGGGTCACACTCTTCAAATTCAATAAGGCCTGGGTTGCAGAAGAAAAACTTACTTTAAAATTTAAAACTTGAAAAATAATTACCAAGCTGTATTAACTTTGAAAATGTAATTGGAAATAGCTAATGTTTTATGTATTTATTAATTTATGTGTGTCTATCTGACATGTCAGGGTTTCTTTCTTTCCATTTTGCTGAGGAAAGGTTTCCATCTACCTGCTGCACTCCTTCTCCAGGCTGGCTTGAGAGCATACTGATGCACAACACTGCTTTCTTCCAGGGCTCCAGGGATAGAACTCCAGGTTGTCAGGCTTGAGCTGCAAGTGCTCCTAGCTGGTGAGCCACCTCACCAGCCTGACAAGACACCCTTTATAAATCATGCTATAATGTGTTACAGTGCTTTGTTATAGAAACAAACTGCTGTTACTGGATAGGTAGGTATATGTGAAAGCCAGGGAACCGGCAGGTACATGCAGAGGTCGGAGCACAACTTTAAAGAACTGGTTCTTCTACCCGAGTTCCAAGGCTCAAACTCAGGATGTCAGGCTTGCATAGTGTATTTCTACCTGCTGAGTCATCTCACTGGGCCTCAATAATATTTTCTTTTTAATATTTTCCTTTATTTTGTGTGAGAAGCTGCATATGTAGATATATACCACATACATGTCTGGTGCCTGAGGAAGACAGAAGAGGAGTCAAATCTCCCTGGAACTTTACAGACAGTTTTAGCTGCCATGTGGGTGCTGGGAAATCCAGGTCATCTGAAAGAGCAGCCAGTGCCCTCAACTGTTGATACAGCTCTCCCAGCCCCTCAGTGGCAATTCCTAAATAATCCTAACTAAAAAAAACAAAACAAAAAGAAAAGAAAAAGGGTTGGAAAAACTGGCTCATCAGGTAAGGTAAAGATGCTTGCCACCAAGCCTGACTACCAGAGTTTGATCCCTGGAACTCATATGTATAAATGAAGAGAGAGATGTGACTTCTGTAAGTTTTTCTCTGACCTCCACAAGGATACCATGGAGTGCATGCCCCCGCATACATAAGTGAATGTAAATTAAAAATTAAATGTATGTGTATAGAGAAAAGGTATTTTTAATTGGATAATTTTATGTAAGAAGATAAAAAAGGCATCCTTTTAAAGTAAAATGAATTACATTAAACAAGTTCCTATCTTCCTCACAAACTTTGACTAGTCATATTATAGACATATCTTGATCAATTTTCCTCTTTATCTTTTGTACATACACATCCCAAAATCAATTCAAAATGAGATAGTTTCCAATGAAATTATTGAAAATGACATTTTTGCAATATGAAATCATAGAACATATACAAATGTTTATACTGAACACCATCCACATACATTTTTTGCATTAAACATAGAAATGCCAATAGTTCTAACATAATGCAACAGACTCCTCATAAAAAAATTAAATCATGCACAGATTCTCCCGTTGTAAATGGCATGTTCCTTCACATGGCTGGTTTGTGTGCTTGGCTCAGCTGGTGTCACTTCAGAGCTGTTTCACAAGAGGAGTTTCTCTCCAGCCCCTTCCTCAACAGACAATGCAGTTCATTTAATCATTAAGGCAGTTCTACAGCCAGAGTGAGAATCTTAATTACTAGTTTGCTACAAATGGAATTTCAACTGCTTTAGACTCAATTAATTCTGTTGTGAAGATAAGTAATTGCTCTTAGCACTTGGTTTTACACACGGCCACAGGGCAAATTAGTTTGCATAAAAGCAAGTAAAACCATTTGATTCTGTCTCTTGAAGCTCTCATCACATTTTTTTAAAGTGCAACTGTACAGGCCACTCATAAGAGAACACTCCCAAAAAGTGAGTAATCCAAAGCAAAATATCCTAAGTATGTTTTATTAGGAAGTAGAAATGAATTGTTTCTACAAAGAGCCATCAAAATAATGAATTTACCCAAACTAATTTGAATAAGAACTTTTAAGAAATATTACAAAAGGAAAAACAAACTTACTATATCTTGAATCACCAAAGCGTTTTGTTGAATAAGGTTGAATATCAAGTATGTGACATATTTAACTAACAGTTCACAGTGGCCCTGGAATTAACCCTAAACTAACACATTTCATGTAGAATATCTGATGAGAGGAAGCTCGTTTTCTCCTTTTTCTTCATGGCTAATTGTTTTTACATCACCCTTTGTCAAGCTTCTCCTATTTGTATCTTTACTTTCAAAGATCTGTATCTTTGACATCACAGTACTTAGTACTCTTTCTTCAGCTAGAAGCTAAGAACCTACTTTGCATGTAATGAAAACAAAGATAAATTCTTCAAAAGAAAAAAAATACTATCTTTAAGCATTACATTGTGGCCTATAAACTTTTTATTTTTAAAGTTGTTTATCCTGTTGATTCTTACAACTGGCAGTTACTAACTTTTTATAAAAGCATACAGTAAAATTAACAGAAAAGACTACCAAATAGGAAACAACAAAAATACGGATTTTAAATTGGGCATAGTGGTGTGTCTAAAATCCCAGCTATGGGAAGTGATGCAAAAAGTCTGAGTTTGAAACCCTGGGCCACACAGCAAGTTTCAGAGCAGCATCAGCTCTGTAAATATCTCCTTAGTAAGCTAAATATATAAGAACAATTAAGGCTACTAAGGTAAAGTCAGAATATAAATAGAGCTCTACATTAGAAAGCACCAGTTTCTTCTTGACTCTTCTAGGGTACAGAGTGCTATAGTATTCAAAGCTTCCAGAGAAACCAGGCAGCACTAACTACTAATAAAGTAATTTTCATGATTATCTAAAATAGTAGGGAAACATTTGAACACTCTCAAAATATTTGATTTACACAAGATACCTCAAGAAGATGTGGTATCTTATAACAGAAAACTAGTTATCTATTCTTTCTGGTCTCTATCATAAACACCTCCCACCAGAGGTGTTTAAATATACTAAGTTGAGTACATGCATTTAAAAATAATATAGCCTCTGGTTTTCTCACTAAAATCTGTATCCCATAAAACTAAACCTAGTAAAGAAACTCATCTACCAGGGAGGCCCTTATAAAACAGTAGAAATAACAGAAATCTGCTAGACTAGACTGAGACTAAGACTATATTACTTGTTAGGTAATAAAATACTTTAAACATACGGATTCCATACACTGAGAAGCACATATTTTCTATCCCATAAGGAGCCCTTGAACCCTCTGCTCAGGTGTTAATGGACTGAACAAGAACCTGAAAGAGCTGTCCCTATCCACTGACAGCAGCTGAAGCAGAGCAGTCACATGCACCCTTTCTACTCTCACTCCTAAAATTCCTATACTAACACTAAGCAAACACAAGTTTGATTTTTCCTACCTGGATTCTCAACTGACCTGGTCACTGGCCTGTTGATGACTACTGCACAGCAAAGCAGAGAATGTCTACAATAGGAGCTAAAGAAAGTGAAGCTAAGCAGCGGCAAGCAGACATAAGAAAGACGTGAGGGAGAGTGAACCAAGTCCTAATGACATCCACTCCCTTGAATTCATTCCTGTCCTTCCATGTTAAAAAAAAAAGCCAATGCAGGGAAGTTTTTATTTAAACTTGTTCAAACTGGCCTGTCAACATGTGGAAACAAAGAGTCTATTCAACCAAGGCAGAGATGACAACATCAACATGAGTACCAGGCCTCAACACTGGCAGTAAGTGCATGCAGCACTGTGATGGAAGGGTTCTGAGATCCTCCTTAGAAAAAAAATACTATGATACATGTCACATACCAGTCAGCCCTTGACTGCATCTTTGGAAATGACATTGGCACACATACAAACCAGCTGAAAAGCCCAGGAAGACCAAGCAGAGTAAGAAAAAAACCACATTAGGGACAGATAGCCTAGTATCACCAGCAGACTGGTCTATACATTGAGTTCTAGAACAGTGACATACCCAGTGAGACCCTGTCTCAGTCCCCTCCTACCCTGCAAAAAAAACTATCAAATATACCAACCAAAGCTCAGAATGGTGGAGCATGCCAATAATCCTAGAGGCTCTACTCCAGAGGCCGAGAAGAACTATCAGAATGACATTTTAATGTTCCAATTATTCTCTGACCTAATGTCTGAAGAACAAGACATTTCAAGCTGATTCTTTGGATTCTTTTGTTTTTACATAATACCCTGGGATCACCTGTGACTTAAGGGAAAGTTTTGCTTATATGTTAGTTTCAGACTTCAGCTCAAATATCCTGGCTTCAACTAATTTTTCATAGACTTTTTAGATGATAATAGATACACATATAGTCATAAAGTAATACAGAAAGGTCTCCTTGCCCAACTTCTGAAAATAGCATTTGGAAAGCTATAGTTTGATATAACCAGACTACAAAGATAAAAATCTCCATTTAGATCCGCATTCTATCTTTAAGTAGGTCTGTCTTGATTTTTTCCAATTGGCCTTGGGATCAAGAACCCTGGAACTGAAGCCAGGTGGTAGTGGTGCATGCCTTTAGTCCCAGCATTCCGGAGGCAGAGGCAGGTGGATCTCTGTTGGAAGCCAACCTGTAGTGATAATTTTGTTTATAATCTAACAAAACTTGCCTGAAGATCAGAATGCAGAGCTAAGCCACTAGTTAGCAATAGAGGACAGGCAATGGGATGAAAGGCATACACCACCATGGTATATTCTTAATACTTAGCACAATTAGCACTCAATAAAAACATTCCCTAGAAATGTATGTGAATGAGAAAAGAAAAGCCATTAAATTTTCAGAAAGGTTCTATATTGGTTTCAGTGCTGAAGGGTTAGTATTTCCTCCCCATCTTTCTTTATTAAACAGGCCTTCTGGCAGGCCAGTGGTGGCGCACACCTTTAATCCCAGCACTTGGGAGGCAGAGACAGGAGATCTCTGAGTTCAAAGCCAGCCTGATCTAGAGAGCAAGTTGCAGAACAGGCTCCAAATCTACACAGCAAAACCCTGCCTTTAAAAAACAAGAACAAAACAAAACTACAGGCTTTCTGTTTCTGTGGCTAACTCTCCTTCAGAAATTCAAATAAACCAAAACCATAAATAGTTTCATTGAGTAAGTTATATAACCATTTTAAGTAACTAAATTATTATCTAATAAAGACTGTAACAAAATCCTTAATCTAGAGGCTGGCGAAATGTCTCAATTTAGAGTACTTGTTGCTCTTGCAGAGGACCAGCCTTCAATTCCCAGTACCCACATGGTGGCTTACAATTATCCAGAATGATGATCCAGGAGACCTGACACCCTCTTCTAGCCTCCTCTGGCACCAGGCACAAAACTAGTACATGTGCAGACATGAATATATAATAAACAAACACATGACTCACTTTTAAGACTAACTCCATTTATAGTTTATATTATATAAAGTTACAATTTAAAAAATAACAGTAATAAGGCAAATATTTGTTTTCTTGCAGTTTATCATCTTACCAGGTCTTTCTTTCCCTGTGCCTTTTGACTCAGCAAATTTTTGTATCAAACTTTCAATTGTAGTATTAGCCATATTATTTATAAATTCTTCATGAACCTATTAAGAAAGAATAAAGATTTTTTTTTTCTTTTTTAACTAACATTCTTACTTTATAAAGCAATTTAAAAAGTTACAGCAGATTTTTTTTACCTCCCATATTGTTTCCTATCTATGTTGGCAGATTTCTAGTGATCAACTTCTGCTTACCTTCTCCACCAAAACATTACCTTGTAGACAGTCTATTATTGCTTTTGATTATTTTAGAGACAGAATTCTCTTTATTTATTTTTTTCCTTTTTTTGACTCGATTTGTAGACTAGGCTGGCCTTGAACTCACAGATCTACTTGCTTCTGCCTCCCGAGTGCTGGGATTAAAGATCTGGGCCACCACTGCCTGGCTAATGTTTGCATTTTAAATAGTGAAAGAAAAGACTTTTCCTCTCTCTCCTTATTCCAATATACCCCAGATTATCATTAAACACATTCTGAATACTTTCACATTTAAATTTTCTAATTTCAAGAGCTGAAGAGATGGCTCTGGGGTTAAGAGCACATACTGCTCTTCCTGAGGACCTGAGTTCAATTCCCAGCACCCATATCTGGTGGCTCACAACTGTCTGTAACCCCAGCTAGACGGGGCTCTCATACCTTTGAATTCTGTAGGCTCCTGCATTCTTGTGCACATACCCGCACATACACATAACTAAAATAAAAAACAAGTAAATTTTCTAATTTCTGAAGTCGCTGCTCTAGCCTTAAAATAGTAAAGCTTGAAAAGAGGAATACTCAGAAGTTGGTAACATCCAATTTTAATGAAGACTATATAGTTAATTCTTAGAGCATGTAACTATTTAAAACAATCAGTTGTTTAATATGTACTAATACTGATTAAGTATAGTTAAATAACTATGAAATTATATAGTACCAAGTTACTTTAAAACAATTTAAATTGGGGCTGGAGAGATGGCTTAGTGGTTGCTCTTCCAGAGGACCCAAGTTCAATCCCCATTACCCACTGAAGAGGCTCAAAGACACCAGTAGCCCCACTTTTGGGCAAAGCTGATGCCTCTGACCTCCAAGCACCTTCAGTCATATGTATATACCCACACACAATTAAAAAAACAACAAAAATAAATCTTTAAAACATCATAAATTTCTGCCAGGCACTTGTGGTATACCCGTTTACTCCCAGCACTTAGGAGGCAAAAGCAGGCGAATGAATTTGAGGACAGCCTGGTATACAGAGCTAGTTCCAGGACAGGCTCCAAAGTTACACAGAGAAACCCTGTCTCGAAAGACACAAAACAACAACAACAACAAAATAATGGCAATAACAATAGCAATAAATTATCATGCTTGGTGATCAATAAAAAAATATACATATATGTTCTTCATCTGAAACAATTCAGTACCATATGTATGATTTCTAAACAAGGTGATAAAAGACTTAATAAAGAGCTATAAATGAACATGAAAATTTATTAACCACTTCAACATAAAGCAAAAAAAATTTACCTGGCCTATTTGTAAATGAATTTCCTTTATAGCATTTGACAAGGATCCTATAATTTCCTTTATGTGAATGAGATGAGTTTCTTCAATATCTTGAAATTTCTGGGTTTGAAATATAAAAGTTTTGATTATAAAATATATACAAATAGTTTTAGAAACTATCTTAATACAGACAACTAAATTAAATAAATTATCACTATATTTTAGTTGCTTCTAGACAAATGGACCTAATAAAGTTAACGTTTTGCCAGGCAGTAGTGGCTCATACTTTTAATCCCAGGACTTGAGAGGCAGAGGCAGGTGGATTTCTACCCTATCTCAGAGGTTAAAAAATGCAATGTCAAGACCAAGCATGGTGGCTCCTACCTATAAAGCCAGCACTCAAGAGACTAAGGCAAGAACACAAGCTGCAGGTCAGCTTGGCCCACACAGAATCTAAAAACCAAACACACAAACAAAACAAACTCTCGTGTGTGTGTGTGTGTGTGTGTGTGTGTGTGTGTGTGTGTGTGTCTCTGTGTGGGTTTGAGAGATGTCTCAACAGTTAAGAGCACTGACTCCAGAGGACCAAGGCTCAATTCCCAGCAACCACATGGAGGTTCACACCTGTCTGTAACTCTAGTCCCAAAGGGTCTGATGCCCTCTTCGGGACTGTGCATGCAAAACTCCCATATTTAATTTAAAATGTTAAGTAACATCAATAAAGAAAAATACTGAATAGCAAATTCTAATTCCTATTCTAATTTAAATGATTAACTGAAAGTATTTAGTAGAAATACAAAATTAACAAATCAATAGCAACATATTCTTAACTGGTTTTTCAAGATCAGCTTCTCTGTATAGCCCTAACTGTCCTGGAATTCACTCTGTAGACCACCTGGCTTCAAACTCACAGAACCATCTATCTGCCTCTGCCTCCCAAGTGCTGGGATTAAAGGAATGCACCACTACCACCTGACAACATCTATTTTGTACTTCTGGACTTTTAAACTCATGGCCCCAAAACAAGGATACATCTACCCTACTATTCTACTCATTTTTCAAATCTGTTTTATTTATTTTTATGTTTTACATTTATTTATTTTATGGGGGGGGTCGCACCATGACTCATGTAGAGGTCAGAGGACAACTTGCAGGGACAGATTCTCTCTTCCTACCAAATGGGTCCCTGGGACTGAACCCTGACTGTCAAAGTAGGCAGCAAAAGGGCCTTTACTTGTTGAGTCGTCAGGCCAGCCCCAAGCCTCAATTTTAAATGTCACTTCAACAAAAGAAGACTCCCAACCTCCTGATTTAAATTAAGTCACTTCTATTATTCTACCCTTTCCCCCACCCCCCACAGAAGCCTAGTCTTTTCCTTTATAGCATTTATAAAAATATGTTATGCCTGCCTCCATCCTCTGTACTGTCACCTGAATACACCCTGTAACTAGCACAGTGCCTTTGACATAATAAACACGGATGTGATTACCTGCATGCATGCAGACAAGCATGTATCCTTTTACTTTGTGAGATGTAAGCTGTTCATTTCCTCATGTGAGGACAGAAACGAAACAAAACTAGCAATCAAAGTCTTAGATTTATCAAGACTTCTTTCTTATCTAACATATGCTCACCAAAAGAAAAAAACTATTTTAACTTCTGAGAATATAGAAAAAAATCAAAGTATACGATCCTTGTCCTCATATAATTTACATTTCAGTGGAAAAGGACACAATAACAAATAGGCGTGAAGGGGCCAATGTACTTCATCAAGGTGTAGCTCCTCAAAAAATGATGACTAAATGTCCCACAAAGTCTCATCATTAGCCTCAGGCCCAGAATTGCAGCACCATGAAGTATATGCAGCATGACGTGTTAAGTCACTGTGACCTGTGGGTCCTCTTGCTATCTACTAGATAAATTAAATTCCTGATGTCTAAATGGTGCTAGGTGCTAAGAACATAAACAAGAGTGGGAGTAGAAATGTTAGGTAGGATTCATAAAGTTAATCTACCTTAAAATAAGCCCTCAACTAGGGCTGAAAGAACACCAAATTATATATAATTTGTCCCAAGTTAAGAGAGCACAAACATTTTCATTGTCTATCTTCCTCCACTGAAATTGAAGTCCTGTGAGAACAAGGCGTTTTCATTTGTTTACTGCTGTAACTTCATTACTGAGTATCTTCTCACACAGAAGTAAATCATAAACTCAAGACTCAAGCCTGACAACCAGTATTGTCTTCACCATCTACCAATGCCTTCATTTTACTCGATGATCTTTAAACAGCTCTTTTATTTATTTGAATAAACCTTTATGACACTGTTATAGTCTGGATGTGAAACGCCCATCACAGGCTCATGTGTTTGAACACTTGGCCCCCAGCTGGTTGAACTGTTTTGAGAGAGCATGGAATCCTTTGGACAAATGCACCTTGATGGCAGATGTAGAAGATAGGGCCAGGGCTTGAGGAGTCTAGGCTGGCTCTACTTCTAGACCGAACTTTCTACTTCCTGATCCTCTAAGATGTAGGAAAGCAGCCTCATAGTGTCTGCCTTCTGTATCATTATGAACTAAATGTAAACCATGAGCAAAGGTAAATCCAGCCCTTTCTCAGGAATTTGGTCACAGTAATGTGAAAAATAACTAGTATAAATAGCATAACTGATATAACTAGCATTAGTACTCTGGCATGTATGTTGGCCCTCAATCTCCCAAATAAGATGCCAATATAAATTATTACAGCACTGAAACAGTTCATTAACATTTTCTAATACTAAAAAAATTGAACAGAAACATTCTATTATTTAATCAATGTGTACAAATATAAGCATCCTATCTTCAACTTAAAGCCTTAAAAACACCAACCTGAGCTGTTTCTGTCATCTTCTGTTCAAAATCAGCTTTTGTTAATGCATACTTTTCCACATAGAGTTTGTAAGTATCCGTTGCTTTCTTAGATTTAACAGCTGCCTATAACAAAACAAAAGCATTTTTAAGAGACGTATTTACTTTAATCTTATGTGCAAGAGTGTTTGCCTTCACAAGAGACTGTGAACGACATGCATTTCTAGTGCCCTCAAAGGGCAGAAGACATCAGATCTCCTAGACCAGAGTTACAAATGGCTGTGAGATACCATATGGGTGCTGAGAATCAGACCTGCTCCTCTGCAAGCCCACCCATTCTCTTAACTGCTGAGTCCACCTCAATAGCACGAAACCTAAGTCAACCATTTTCCTTTCTTAATGAAAGGTAACATGAAGTACACTTTAAGGTTTTGGTATGATACACAACAAAGTTTAATCCTTTAGTGTCTGCCTTAATCACTGCCTTTTTGTTATGGGCAGACAATAACTCAGGAATTAAACATGGACTCTTCTTTCTGTAATGAAATGTAATTCAAAAATTTCAAACATGCCCACTTTACAGCCCAGAGCAAGATTGTATAAACATAAGCAACAACTGTGAGAAACCTGACAATGTAAAACAGTGCACCAATCAGAAGCACCTGACGCTTTTCTACAACAGTGGATCTTCCTTCTTTCCCATTAATGCACACATATTTCATTTAATATCTGATTAAAGTCTATACACCAAACTCAGAATTAGAAAGCCTGATTTGCCATGATAGTTCTCAGTTTCTAGGATGTTCCAATAAATCTATTTTAATTTTTATCTACTTTTCCTGGATCTATATTTTCAGGATCTAAAACCTACTATGGCAATAATCTAGTTTTAATTTTATCAGTTACTTACTGAAAAAAATATTAATAAGAGAAGAACATGGAAAAGTTATATAGGACACATTTTCCTCAAGAACTTTGTAAAATAACCTATACATGAATAGAATCAAAAAGTAACGAGAGCACAGAAATCAATATAAACCTCGGGTGAGACACATTCTGGCAAAGATATCCTGATCAGCTCTGTACTGGGGCAGACACATGGCTACAGTCAGTCTTCACTGCTCTAGACAGTGGTGTGTAGACAACAGCAGCAGGCCAAGGCAGGGGTCTGGAAGGAGCAGATGTGTCCTGGGGGTGGCAGGGAAAAGAAGAAATACCTACTGTCTAAAGGCTGATCAACTTGGACATAAGAAGATAGGCTGCGGAATAAGAGTTCAAAGATGAAGAACAAGCTGCAGGGTTTCAATATAGAAAAACCTCCATATTCTATACATACCTTTGATGAGATAACAAATCTTCTGATGAGCAATGAATAGTAGAATGTGCTAGCTAAAGCCTATCCTTAGTAAGAACAAAGTGAGTTCCATCAAACTACAGTGTGGGGGACATATCAGGTAATAAGACTGGATGATTAAAATTCTGCTAAGGGGTCTAAAGTAATTCTAAGAATCAAGTACACGCTTTAAAACAGGACATTTGTGTAGGGCCAATCAGTGCCAATATGTAATTATCTTTAGCTGTGTTTCCAGGACAAGAACTAGAAATAGAAAAACTAGCTTTGCTGTGGGCTGAGATTGGCAAGAGACATACATGGTCTTCTCTACATAACCTTGTGTTCTCGAAAATTCAATAATAAATTCTACTAAACATACATGTCCTATGTTTTCCTGCTTTTAAAATAAGATCTTTACTTCTGGTGTGTATGTGTCTGTCACATATATGTGAGTACATAGCAAGGCCAGAAGACAAACAACATCAGATCCCTGACACTGAAGTTACAGGCAATTCTAAACTGCCTAACATAGGTGTTGGAAATCCAACTCACAGTCATCTCTCCAGACCCTTTCCTGTCTTCTTAAATAAAGTATAAGTATACTATTTCACCATGTACTATAAATAAAACTGGCTTTAACGCTAGAGGAAAATTAGTGAAAATTCTGGATCTACCATTTACTTCCCTTACTACTTTATATTTGAGTTTTACATTGTTTTCTTACTCCTAAAAACAGGAACTATACCAGATTATTTTTAAGAGTACAGTAGTGACCCAAATATAATTAGATAAAGCGCGTGGGGCTAGTGAGATGGTCAGGGTTCAACAAGTAACAGCAGTGCCTATACAGCCACACCTGACAACTCTGAAACCCATGTAAGAGTCTTCAGACTACACAGCATGCACAGACATAAACACATTAATGGAAAAACAATTAATGCTTATGAAAGGATCTGGCACATAGGCCAATTTGCAAAAGAACTGTTAACAGCTGTTATGTTTCTAACAAGGAACATCATAAAAAATATACATCATTAAATGTTGTTGTTATATAAAGCCATGTCTAAGTTAATGACTTGTACAGTGTTGCCCATTCCTAAAGAATGTAAATAAAATCTGTAACAGTTGTACTTTGCTTCTATAGCTTTTGAAAAGAATTTTCTGACTGTCTAGCCATCTAATACTACTAATACTAGGACATCTTGGCCCTATTCAAATAAAACTATATTAGATAAAATGCCTCTTTAAAGTTTATTATATTCAATCCCAGAAACTCTACATAACCATGTTTGCTAAAATTTATTTTAGAAAAACAAATCTAGCCAGGCATGGCACTACATGCCATGCATTCAGGAAGCAGAAGCAGGTGAATGTTTCTGAGTTACAAGCCAGCCTGGTCTACAAAGAAAGCTCCAGGACAGCCAGGGCTCAAAAAACTAAAAAGAAAGTCTAATGGTATAGTCATATGGACTTCCTTTTGGATTTTCTTCTCACTGAATCTTTAGTTTAAAAAGAAAAATCAACAGTCTACAGTCCATGGAGTGGTTTATAGTAATAGCTTAGCAAAAAATATAGCCTGACTAGGAGACCCTTCTTCCCTTGTCCCCCATCCTAATTCTCTTTTATTCTGCTATTACATTTTGTGAAGTAATTCATATGTCAAATACTAATAAAGACATGATTGAGAAATTTACAGTTTAGAAGGATATTCATAAACAGAGAGAGCTAAAAAATGACTGACCATGGCCACACTTTATTTTTGTGTCCATCCTTTAAAAAGCAATTTATTTCATGGAATCTTTCTTCAGATTCATTTATTATTTAAAATCATGTGCAGGTATGTGCGTCTGCATGTGGGTCTGGGAACAAGAGTGCGGGTGCTGATAGAGAGCAGAGGTGTCAGATCTCCTAAAGCTGGAGTATAGGCAGTTGTGCACCACCTAATATGGGTGCTGGGAACTAACTCTGGGTTCTCTGGAAGAGCAGCAAATGCTCTTAATGCTTAACCACTGAGCCACCTCTCCAAGCCCTCAGAATTTTTCATATAACCTTTCTTTCCTTCTTTTTTGCAGTGCCAGAGAATTGAATCAAGGGCTTTACAAATGCTAGGCAAACCAAGTAAAACCTCCAGTGCTAGTAATGGAACTTATCTTGCTGAGTCATTGGCAAAATAGAGGCACCATGGAAACCCCAAATATCACAGGCTATTGCCAACGCTACTGGTTGCTCTCCACCACCTGAGGCCTACTGTTAAAGACAACACTTACTTATATCACTGAACATGGAGTAGTTGAGCTAGTACCCAACTGGAAGCTGCACCCCTACCCGGTAGTGTTCATGGTACTAGAAGGTATTCTCCACAGTTCCAGAGAAAGTTAATCAAGATCACCCAGCTGCTGGGCATTGGTGGCACATCACGCCTTTAATCCCAGCACTCGGGAGGCAGAGGCAGGTTGACCTGAGTTCAAGGCCAGCCTGGTCTACAGAGTGAATTCAGGACAACCTCCAATGCCACAGAGAAACCCTGTCGCCCCCCCCCCCAAAAAAAAAGCTGTGCTCTAGAATCTTACGTATTTGCTCATCCTACATGGGAGGTTTTAGGTTCTCCCCTCTTTCCCCTGTGAGAAGTGAAGCAGCTCACAGGACACAAGAAGCCGTCCGTCCATTCCACACTTGTTACTTCACCATTCACACCCACCATCCTAGCTTTCAGGTTATCTATGGCCAACTCCAAGAGCTAATTTAACATAAGATTTTAACAGATGGTTTTAAATTAATTTCCTATTAGGATATTAGGGATATGACCAAAAGAGTCATGAACTATTTCTCCAGACTGACTCCAGGTCAGGGTTACCCAACTATAGTTTATGCCTCTAAGACCCCATCTCCCAGTCTTTGAACTTAGATGGCGGTTTCACTCACACAGCTTTCAGCAGTGAGCCAGGTTCTTTATGGCTTACTATAAGGTGGAAACATCTGTACCCTTTGTCATGTAGGTGTCAAATCCCACTGCCAACCTTAGGAATTTGAGCACAACACATTTTGATTACAAACTTCTCATGTCATTTTGGGCTTCTGATACCCAAAGACAATACTCTTGTTTTGAATTCAGTTAACTTAGCTTTTCTGTTTATATTTTATTTATAATTGCTTTGTCTAGACTTACAGAAAGTTTTCAAACTACAAATTTAATTGTATCCCATCTTTTTCTTGCCTCCCAACTTTTACTTACTATATAAACTTTAAAGAAGCTTATTACTTCAAATCCCATCATCTTTATTTTTTCTCACCTAATTTTTATCTGGAAGATTACATTTGGTTTTCTAATTAGATATGTTAAACATTTTACAAAGACTTCAAAATTGTTTCTAAAAGACATATATATCATAAATGAATGGCTGAGCTGCTTTAAGAGGAAAAGGCCAAGCATGATGGTATATGCCTTTAATCCCAGCAATCAGGAGGCAGAGACGGGTAGACCTGAGTTAGAGGCCAACCTGGTCTACAAGTTCCAGACCAGCCAAGGTACAAAGACAGACCCTGTGTTTAAAAAAAGAGGGAAGGAAAGAAGACTAACCTTCAGTTAAAACAGAAACAGAATAGGAAAAAAAATTATGGTCCACTGCAATGCACCATAAACTTGGTTGGTCAGAGCAACATACACTTACAGCTTATCTTTAATTGGCTATATTTTTCTAAATACACTAAATTATTTCATCAATTATCTTACTGTGAAAGTATCCAGAGGTAGGGCTCAGTCAAGTTCATGCCAGGGAAGCATAAAGACTTGAGTTCAAGTCACCAGCATCTACACGAAAGCAGGCATGGTGGTGTACTCCTGTAACCCTGGTCCTGAAGAGGGTGGATGCTTGGGATTGTAGGGACTCAATGCCCTGCTAGTCAGTCTAGCTCAGTTAGCTCCAGGTTCAGTAAGAGACCCTGCCTCAAAAGGGAGAGTGAGTGACAGAGAAGGACAGCGTGACCTCTGACTTCCACGAGTGCATACATCTGCTCTACACATTACACACACAAAGAAGAGAGTATGCTGGAATTATAGAGGTATTTTTATTATAATTACCTTTTCTATTTCTCTTTGTGTAGCTCCTTCCTTTTTCAGACGTTCCTGCTCTACACACTTGGCATTGTAATTTTCCTTAGACTTCTGGAGGGCCTGAGTTATGTTCTGAATGGCTTGGACTGCTTCCAGGGTCCCTGCAACTTCTTCTTTAGTCTGTTTGGTAAGAAATGGTTCAATAAATGAGCTCTAAGCACATACATGTGACCACTCAATCCTTAACAAGAAAAGTTACCTTTTTATGAGACTTTACTTGCTCCTCTCCATACTTCTGAACTTCCTTTATTAATTCCTGTAATTTTCTAACAAGATCCAAATGACAATTTGCTAATTTTTCTGTAGATGTTTTGAACACATCCCATACTGGTGCGAATGTTCTAAGGGAAAAACACAGTATGAGGATAATTTATTAAAATAAAAGAGCTGGTGAGATGCTCAATACACTCATGCTTGCCATTACACTTGATGACCTGAGTTCAATTCCCAGAGCCCACCAAAGAAGGAGAGAAATGACTTCCAAAAGTTGTCCTCTGATCTGCTGCTCATGTGTGCCACAGCACAGGTGTGTCTAGTCACACACACACACACATATCACCACATGCCATAATAAAAAGTAAAAATTAAGTGAAGTTTAAGCTTCTAAATTGAACCCAATGAAATCAATAATGCTATATTCAGTAATCTTCTTTAGGTTAAAAAAAATGGAATTAAAATACTGAAATGACCAATTGACTATGTATGTCTGTCCTTGGTTAATTATTTAAAATATCTTTGATCCACGGGGACACAAAACTTGGTTAATTTTATGTCACAGGTCTTCATAGCTCCTGCCATTTAATTGTATTCAGACACATCATAAGCCTTCCTATGACCAACTAATGTTAAAAGTTAACTTACCACACTTTCAAACTATTAGTATTCCACTAAAGATACTTCATCAAGTATCTTTACTGGAGAGATGGCTCAGTGGTTAAGAGCACTGACTGCTTTTTCAGAGGATTCAGGTTTAATTCCCAGCACCCACAAGGCAGTTCACAATTGTCTGTAATTCCAGTTCTAGGGGTTCCAAAACCCTCACAAAGACATACACACAAGAAAAACCAATCCACATAAAATAAAAATAAATGAAAAAGAGTAACAACAAAGTTTCTCTAGGGCTGGAGACATCTCAATGACTGAGTGCTTGCCTCCCATGTAAAAGACCCTGGGTTTGATTCCCAACGCCACAATAACAAAGGTAACAACAATAAAACCTTCTCTTCTCAATTTAAACAAGCAAAAGCCAATTTTTACATGTGATTTCTTTTTGCCTTCACAAGTTTCCCACAAGTTATAACAGCAGCAATCTGAACCCTGTACTTGAGCTTTGTAACTGTACCTGCATACTTAATTTACTATCTCTTTTCTACCACAATGTATGGAATGTGTGACACATTTTTCTCCCACTTTTTACTCAATAGTAAAGACTTAAAATCCTCAGCAGGCTTAAATACATCCAAGGACTTCTATACTTACCATCCCTTGGAGAACACTAAAGTTTCTACCTTTGGTTTAAACCAGGCTGGTCACTGCAGAATATTCTAAAGACAGATAATTCTGTGCTCAAGTATTTGCTTTAAAAGTCTCAGCAATGAAGCTTCTAATAGAAAGACAATGGCAACAACAGCCACTAAGGCAAGAGGGTAGAGAATACAATGACTTATTCTAATATGGACTCTTTGCCAACTGCTATAGTTCCTAACCAGTAGAAAAGTTAGCTGAGTAATCATGATATGCAATTATAAAGAAGTTCAAAGAGGTTAATTAAACTCCTTAGATTAGGATTGTTCTGATATTTTACTCTGAATTTCAATCAATCCTAAATCTACAGTAGTTAGATGGAAATTTTCAAGAAAAAAATCTGAAAATATATGGGACTTCACTTCCTGTAACCCTGATATACACTAGTCAAGAATTTACAAGACAGTTAACGCAGTGTACCTTTACCAACATATTCTTTTCACCAAAAAGGGATTCAATATAAAATTTCTCTAAAACTCGGTTTCTTGAGGCCAACAAGGTGGTTCAGCAGGTAAAGGGACTTGGTTTGTAAAGCCGATAGCCTGGGTTCAGCCCTGGGAAGCCATGTGAAGGCAGAAAGAAGAGAACTGAGTCCACAAAGGCATCCTCTGCCCTACCTTCCTACCACTCTATAAAAAGAATTCTTTTGTTTTCACTGTATGTGTGTGGGTGCTATGCCTGCACGCACGACTGCATTACATGTGTGGGTGTTTGGTACCATGGAGACCAGGAGACACTGAGTCCCCTGGAACTGGAGTTACAGGTAGTTGTGAGCCACATGTGGGAGCTGAGAACTGAACTTGGGTTCTCTAGAAGAGCAGCCAGAGTTCTTAACCATTAAGCACCTCTCCAGTTCTCCCTCTCTCTCTCTCTCTCTCTCTCTCTCTCTCTCTCTCTCTCTCTCTCTCTCTCTCTCTCACGTACACACACAAATTAATACATTTTAAATTTTATTTTAAGTGTTATTTATAAGAAAGTTGCAGAAGCCAGGTGGTGGTGCATGCTTTAATCCCAGGACTTGTAAGGCAGAGGCAGGAGGATCTATGTGGTTTGGGGCCACTCTGGTCTATAGAGGGAATGCCAGGACAGGCTCCTAAACTAACTAGCTACACAAACAAACTGTCTCAAAAAAACAAAACATAAAAACAACAAAAAAAAGTTGCAAATTAAGAATAACCAAAATACACACACATACAAAATTAACCAGACTCAAAGACACAACTCTGGAATTTCTATACAGGTCGAGTAGCCAGTTGGAATGGAAGCGATAATGCTTCACTCTGGAGTTTACACTTCCACTAATAAATGCTCTTATGCACTTATCCATCACTAAAACCAAAAAACCCATGAGGAAGTTAGAATCCAGAAAACTATGAGCTTTATATCCTCTTAATAATTCTTGTTTGCAATTAGTCTTTCGCCATTTCCCTAATATTTAGCCTTCCTTGTCCTCTTTTCTACATGTTATCAAGTATACACATGTACACTTGTTTACACACACACACACACACACACACACACACTCACTCATTGGCTAGGTTCCAAATAAGAGATAACATGCAATTTTTACAGATTTATTTAAGAAATTTCAGCTGGGCAGTGATGCCCCATATCTTTAATCCCAGAACTTGAGAGGCAGAGGCAGGTGAATCTCTGAGTTTGAGGCCAGCCTAGCCTACAGAGTGAGATCCAGGATAGCCAGGGCTACTACACAACATGCTAAAAATTTTAGGATGGAGGAAGGGAGGGAGGGTGGGAGGGGCGGACAGATGGAGATGAACATTTGAAAAACAGTCAGAAATTAACTCACCCAAGTTGTGAATAATTGCTTGCAGATTTTGCTAGTTTTGTCATTGATCTGGAATAAGCTTCTTCTATTGTAGCTCTGTTAAATTAAATTTCTGTATTATAATATATGTTGTTTAGCAATCCAAACATAGCAAAGTTATAAAAATATGATTAAAAATGCAGAAATGAAAGCATGCCTCAAAATACATGGTAAAAACAGCAGGGGCCCTAGTGGATGTCAGAAATCATGGACAGTTTTAACTTTATAGTTATGGTTTGGATATGTAGTGTCCCCAAAAAGTTCCTATGTTGAAGATTTGGTCTCTGGCTGGTTATCCTAATCACTGAGAGGGCATGAGGTTATGAGACCTTTGCCCTAAGTAATAGATTAATCCTGTGGTGGATTCATAATCTAGTCACAATACCGGAAAGTGGTAAAAATTAAGTGGTAGGGACCACTTGGAGGAATTGTATACCCTGGGAAAATAGACCTCACTCTTAGCCTTTTCACCTGGCTCTGTTTCCTGGTGGTCATAAGATAAGCAGTCCCTGCTAATTTTCTCACTGCTGCGATAGCTGGCTTTGTCTCAGGCTCAAAGCAATACACCTAATCAAACAGAAAGGCAAAATAAAATAAACCTTTTCTTAAATCGCTTTTCTTAAATATGTGGCCACAGTGATGGCAAGTATAAGTAACTAATCTGCTCTTATACATACATCTATGATCAAATTAATTTATAAATTAGGTACACTAACAAATTAACAATAATAATAATAAAATACTGGAGCAACAACAATAAACAGCAACCAGCAAAGCCAAGCATGGTGACTCGTACCTATAATCCCTGCACTGAGGAGGCTGAAGCAGGAAAATCACAAATCAGACCAGTACACATTTGGGTTTAATAATCCCAGCCTGAGCTATAAGATGAGCCCCTATATTTAACATACTCAATAGAATTTTATTATCACTCAACACTCTGATGCATATTTAAAATAATGAACTTGGACTGGTGAGATGGCTCAATGGCTAAATATGTCTGCCACCAAGCTTGACAACCTGAATTAATCCCTGGAGCCCACATAGTAGAAGTGAATTAAATCCCACAAGATGTTCTTTAACCTCCACACCAATGCAGGAACACAAAATAAAGGTGTAATTAAAACAACTCAATAAGAACCTATGACAATCATTTGCACAAAACTGAATCAACAGCAATTCTGAGGTCCTGAACCTCAGAGACTAATTTACTTTAAAAATAGATATAAAGCATAAAAATAGATATTTCAAACTAGAAAGTGTTTAACTACCAACAGCATGAAAATTTTGGGCTAAGAAACCAGAAAGCTATTAAATTCAAAAATTAAACACACACACCACAAATTGCCCTATACATGCTACCTCTAAATGCTACACCTTTACATTTTCCATAACTTGCCCAGACCTTCTCTATTGTGTGCTAACTTCAATAGTGGAACAGTCTACACCCATCCCTATCTGTTTATTTATTTTGATGGTTCCACACCACTCTTGCACTAATGTCTAACTCTCCCAGCCTAACCATATTTAGACATCTACATCATCTCCAATTCCAAATTTCTACACTCATCTTCAAATCCTTCCTAGTCACACACACACACACACACACACACACACACACACACACACACACAAACTGCCCAGAAAGTATTAACCAAATGCCCTCTCACTGTGATTTTATTCTGTTCCTTTATCCAGTTAACCATCAGTCGTGAACACACACACCTATCTCATCTATTCAGTATGCTGAGGCAGATCATAAAGAAAGATTGGGAAACACATAAAGACAATACCTCAAAATAGACAATAACAAAAAAATAATTAGTCTATATTTTTAAATAATGCTATGAGTAGTACGTTTATCATCTTTAAAAAATTAATACAGATAGAAGTACTAGATTTTTGGGTTTTTGAGACATGGTTTCCCTGTGTCCTCTGCCTCCTGAGTGCTGAGATGGAAGGCATACACCACCAACCACTAGGCTAGGTATATTTTTGTTATTTTTTTTAGTAAAATACTACTACCTTAATGGTTAAGTTTAACTAGAAAAACACAGGGCTGAAGAGATGGTTTAGCAGTTAGGATCACTGGCTGCTCTTCCAGAGGATTTGGGTTCAATTTCTAGCACCCACATAGTGACTCACAACCATTTCTAACTCCAGTTCTGGGACTCTGTTGCCCCTCTTTTGGCCTCAATGGACACTGTAAGTACACACAGGCAAAACACCCATACACATAAAATAATAAGTGTAAAAGAGAAAGACACTGAAATATCTGTGAATTAGGATAGGAATTTGACACCAAAGCCATCTATGGAGAAAAATTAGAAAAACTTGGAATTGGAAAATAGCTGTGGGGCGAGGGGCACATGGGGAGAGGATACATATGAAGAAAGAGCATCAAAGAACTAACAAGACAGTTTAACAATCAGTACAAATGTCAGGCACCAAGGAGAAGCAGCTAAAAAACTGAGACGTAAAACAGGATTTTTCATACACAAAGCTTACAAAGAGTTAAAGAAAACCTCACTGTTAATGGAAAAAATGTAACATCCATTAATTATTAACTTTATAAGAATCTAGGACCACTTGTGGTGGCATACACCATTAATCCCAGCACTCAGAAGGCAGAGGCAGGTGGATCCCTGTGTTGGAGGCCATTCTGGTCTACAGAGAGTTCCAGAACAGCCAGGATTACACAGAGAAACCCTGTCTTGAACAAAATAAATAAACAAAAATAAATAAATAAGCAAACAATAAGAAGTCAGTAGTCCAGCCTGATCTACTGAAACCCTGACTCCAAAAACCAAAAATAAGTAAGAACTCAGTAGTTCAGGCTGGTCTACTTAGTGAGTTCCAGACAGTCAGAGCTATGGAGAAAGACCCTGTCTTAGGAAAGGAAAGGAAAAGGAAAAGGAAATGGAAAAAAGGAAAAGGAAAAGGAAATGGAAAAAAGGAAAGGAAAGGAAAAAGGAACAGAAAAGGGAAAGGAAAAGGGAAAGAAAGAATTTAATGGCTGTAGAACTGGAGAGATACACTTGAAGCTCTTACAGAGGACCTGGGTTCAAGTGCCAGTACCCACATGGTGGCTTCTAAACATCCCTAACTCCAGTTCCAGAAGACCCAGTGTCTTCTGGTGTACGCACACAAGACACATACATACAAATGTAGTCAAAGCACTCCTACACATACAGTAAGTAAATCTTTTTTAAATTTCTATCAAAACAGTGAGGAACAATGAAGAATGATGTAGCTCAGTTGTAGAATGTTTGCTTCATGTGCTCAAAATTCTAGGCTTAAATTCCAGAGCCATGGGGAAAAAAGAAAAAAGAAAAAATTACCCATGACAGAGAACAGGCAGTTTTAATAAGCCTAACTGGTAACCACTGTTAAAAATACTACAAATGTGAGCCGGCAGTGGTGGCACATGCCTTTAATCTCAGCACTCAGGAGACAGAGGCAGGCGGATCTCTTTAAGTTCAAGACCAGCCTGGTCTACAAGGGCTGGTTTCCAGGACAGACTCTACACAGGGAAACCCTGTCTTGAAACACCAAAAAATAAAAATAAAAAAATAAATTACAAATGTGGAAGAATAAGTAATATGGTCTAGACAAATTAACTGGATCAGATACTATATAATATTTTAATTTATTATAAATTTTATTGGAAAATAATGATTATTTAAGTCCTTAGTTATTTTGAGATACAAACTTGGTACCTACAGAACTAATTTGCTGTTAAGAAATTTCTTCACAACACTAAATACTGTTGAGTTAAAACACCCTACTTTGTGGTTTGTAACAACTTCCTGATTCTTGAAGGAGCCACATGTGGTGGCACACACCACACCTTTAATTCCAGCACTGGGGAGGCAGAGGCAGGTGGATCTCTATGGCAGAAGTCAACCTGGTTTGCACAATGAGTTCCACAATAGCCAGAGCTACATAGTGAGACCCTGTCTCAAAACAAACAAACAAACAAACAAACAAACAAACAAACAAACCCGAAAAGTTAAAGGAAATGAGAGATGGTTCAGTGGTTAAGAGCACTGGATGCTCTTCCAAGACTGAGGTTTCATTCCCAACACCCACATGGCAGCTGAAATCCAGCAATCTGTAATTCCAATCCCAGGGGATCCAATGCCTTCTTCTGCAGACTCCTCAGGAACCACCATGCATATGATGAATATGTACATCAAAACAAAACACCCATAAAGATCAAATAAACAATTTTAAAAACAGCAAGAAAAAAAGCACAACAAAAATGATATGAAGTGTGTTTCCACAATGAAGTGGGGTTTTTTTGTTTGTTTGTTTGTTTGTTTTTTGAGACAGGGTTTCTCTGTGAAATAGCCCTGGCTGCCCTAGAACTCACTCTGTAGACCAGGATGGCCTCCAACTCTGTAATCTACCTGCCTCTGCCTCCCAAGTGCTGGGATTAAAGGCCTGCAACAAACACCACCACCCAGCCCATAATGAAGTTTTTGAAAAGTAAAAGATTAGGCAGGTGTATAGCACATATCTGTAATCCTAACACTTAGGAGGCCAAGAGAAGAGAAATGCCATGGGTTCAAGGCAACCCTTGACTACATAGTAAGGACCAGGACACTCAGTTTAAATAGCAAGACTATGACTCAAGAAAAAAGTTTGTTTTTTTAAGAAAAGGGGCCAATAAGATGGTTTAGTAAGTATTGGCCTTGCCACCAAGGCTGACAACCTGAGTGTGATACAGACACATGGGACAAGGAAGGAGAGAGCAAGCAAGCCCAGTAAGTTGTCCTGGGACCTCCAAACATATCAAGATGTGATATCCTGAGTTCTGCACAACTCCAGAGAAGCCACTAAAAGTAACAATCCTAATAGCAATAGGACAAGGAACATGTGTTATAATCCCTACGAAAATCACTAATTGAAAAGTATAGAACAGGCATTCTAAACCAATAGCAGAAAATAGATTAAAAATAAAGAAAAAGGCAAAAGCAGACAACAAACCGAAGAGAAAGAAACCACCAAAACACACTAATACTGAGACAAATTACAGCTCTACTGGAAAATAAGTGCAGATGATATAATGGAAAAAATAAAACATTCAAAAAGATGACAGTACAAATCAACCACCCTGCCACTGAGGGCTTTATTCAGTGAACAGAGACAATAAACAGCACTTATATCAGACAATAACAAAGTGCTAAGTGCTGGAGTTCACTAGGATACTGTTTCATAAGTAAAACAAACACAGAAACAAATACAAGTGAGAAATTAAAAGGTGTTATAAACACTACAAGAGATTACAATAGGTATGTTTTACCCTAGTCACAGAGACCAGTATGGACAGCTTAATTGGGCACACGGCAAAACACTGAAAAATAACGTGGAGGGGAGCAGGCAAATGCAATGCAGAACGTGGAGGACACCTGTTCGAGACTTTAGGATGGAGATCAGAAGGAACCTAGTGTGAGCCAAGACAGTTCGAGCTTAAACCATGAAATGGTTTAAACAAGAATCAGCAAGCTGGTCTGTAGCACAAAATAACAATAAATACAAAAAAACCCAAAACAAAACAAAAACCCTCCAGCTACAACACAGTGAATGATTTATAGAACAACAATCAACACAGATGGACTAGTTAGGAGCAGCTGCTGGCATTCAGGCAAAAATGCAAACAAACAGAATCAAGATAATGAAACTGATAATCATCTTTTAATAAGGGCTTACTCAGTGCCAAATGCTTTAATAAGCAGAGGAACCAGAGCACACACATGAAGAAAGGAAAAGGAAAGGAAAGGAAAGAAAAGAATCTCTACCATTGAGCACTTCCATTACAGTAAGAAGAGTCAAGGCCGGCATGGTGGTTTGGTCCTTTAATCCCAGCTCATGGGAGTCAGAGTCAGGCAGAACTCTTGAGTTCAAGGCCTGCCTGGTCTACAAAGTGAGTTCCAGGACAGTCAGGGCTACTAAAAAAATAAATAAAATTAAAAATAAAAAGCAGAAGAGTCAAATATGAAACATGATTATAAAATATGGAGGGAAGATTGCTCCACTCTCCACAGAATCTAAGTAAAGAATCACCCCACTTGTACTAGACTCCCAGTGACTGACAAACATAGCGGTCTCACGGCATACAGTGATAGCAGTGAAAAGAGCTGGGTAACAAGAAAGTCCAGGAGATGAGTCAAAGATATTGTGCCTCCCTGTATTCCTGCTGATGCTGATACTGACGCAGAAGCCAGAAGGAGGGCAGCCTTTACCCAGAGCGCCAAGTAACTGAGGGGGAAAGGAGACGGGGACGGGACAGGGCCTTAATTTCCAACGGACCCAAATTCCAGCACTCAGGCAGCAGGGGCAGGCAGACTGAGTTCCAAGCCAACCTGGTCTGCATAGTGACTCTGTCTCAGAATAAATAAATAAATAAATAAATAAATAAATAAATAAATAAATAAATAAATAAATAAAATGGAGGATAGAGAGACAAAGTACAAAAGTAGCTTTGTCATTGTCAAATTATATTAATGTCTAGTAATTTTTAAATTGACTATTCTAAAAGTTGAAAGAAAATCACATTTTATAAGTTAAATTCATAGCATTCAAAGCCACAAGACTTTTCAATAAAAATTGTAAAAATTTCAATAAAAATTCAATAAAAATTTTTTCAAAATTTTTAAGCATATTTGCCTAAAGAAATAGCAATTTAACTTATGAAAATCTTGTTTTATTATATTATTTCACTAACATATTCAATGTAAAATGTATATATATTATAAAGCAGTAATTTACTAACTAGAGTTTCAACAAATTTACTAACTAGAGTTTCAACAATGCCACTCTGAACCATTTTATCAGCTGTCAATGTAGAGATGATAAAAGTTTGTAAAACACTCCTTTAAAATATTGAAGCCGGGCAGTAGTGGCGCACACCTTTATTCCCAGCACTTAGGAGGCAGAGGTAGATGGATCTCCGTGAGTTCAAAGTCAGCCTGGTTCACAAAATGAGTTTCAGGACAGGCTCCGAAGCTATAGAGAAACCCTGTCTCAGGGAGGGGGGGGGGCACACACACAGTGAACTTTGACTATTTAAATCCAACTAAAATTTCTATAATTATTTGTATTCTAAAACTTAAATTAATAAGTTCTTAAACCACTTACAAAAATACATACCTTTCTCTAACAAAATCTGCTAGTTCTTTAGTTGATATCTGTCCATGTTTCATATTATGGTAGAGAACATCAAAGCCATTATTTTTTTCCCCCTGAAATTCAAAAGATAAACAAAAACAGACATAAAAAAATGTGAAGGTACAATAAAACTACATTAATTATTATACAACTCTTACAATCTAGTAAGTCATTTTTACTTATGCTAACAATTATTAAATGATTACATACTATCAAAGCAACTCTATACCTTTGATAACATTTACTATACACATTCTATAAAGATGCAAAAAGTGTTATGAAATTAATTCTGAAATTACAAAAAAAAAAACCACCACAGTTTAGGAAATATAAAGTCAGACCTTTTAAAATATATTACAAACCCCATTATGCGTATCAAGAGATTCTGGATTATTTAACCCAAGAGTTTATGCTTTAAAATGACTAAATCCCAGCACAGCATGGTGATGCACACCTTTAATCACAGCGCTGAAAGGGAGAGGAAGGTGGATCTCTATGAGTTCAAGGCCAGCCTGGTCTACATATAAAGTTCTAGGCTAGCCAGGACTATAAGGAGACCTTGCCAAAACAAAAAACAAAAACAAAAAAACTAAGTAAGTAAAATAAATCCAGATTTTTGAGTCAAAACAGCATACTACTAATGACATAAGCCCTGAATATCACAAAATAATTTGTAACTCTTATTCAAATTTTCAATAAACTTGAAAAGCATACATTTTTTAATGATTTATTTTATGTGCATTGGTGTTTTGCCTGTATGTGTGAGGGAGCTAGATCCCTTTGAACTGGAGTTACACACAGTTGTGAGCTGCCATGTGGGTGCTGCAAATTTTTGAACCCAGGTCCTCTAGAAATAGCCAGTGTTCTTAACTATTGAGCCATCTCTCCAACCCCAAGTTTTTTATTTCCATAAACAAAAATTTAAGGAAAGATAACAAGTTATTGTTTTATCTCCAACTGATGGAATATTAATAGAATACAGATATTAATTCTTGAAAAATCTTGACACTATGATAGCCCTGTAAGTTCTACATTATTAAGTCATCACAAAGGAATTACCAAAAATGTCCATTTAATCTGTAAAATAAAGACCAATAAACTAAGCCTAACAACTCCCATATTTATGGCTTAAGTTTTTAATTTTCCTGAATGAAAATAAAATGAATTAAATATTTGTTGGATATAAAAGCAATGCTAGAAGCAAATGTCACAGGATCGGAAATCTGTTTTCAACAGCTAACCAAAAACAGGAAACAGGAACTTCAAATTGAGCTGAAGTAATCTCTAGCAAATTCTTAGCTTGAAAACATCAAGTGCTTTACCACACATACAACAAATAAAAATGTTATATAAAACATATTTTGAATATCCATTTCTATCTATGAAGAAAAACATAAAACTGTAGTCTCTTATGAATCCAACATTTCCTTTGAGCTTCAACAAGTTTTCATATTTAAGAATGTTATTATCTAACTTTAGTCTTTGTGTGGCTTTTTTTTTTAATTTATGCTGTTTTTCAAGTAAAAAATAGAATATTCTTCCAGATAACCATTGTCATTAGTTTGTAACAAGCAAAAACAACAGTCATGTAGATTTAGAAGCAATAGGACAAAAAACAAAGGATCTAAATCTTCCAAGGGATTCCATCACTTGAATATAAGACACAAGCACATGTGCTTGATTAAACTATCCACCACTTTATAACCCAGTTGGAATCCTTTACATAAACAGACAAAATTATTGAAATACAAACTCACAAAAACACAAGTCTGAGGATCTCATGCCCCAAGGTTCTTATTCATACATAATACAAGTTAGGTTACCCGAGTATTTAATGTGCGTTATAAATATTTAAAGAGTAGGCAGGAGCTGTAAGCCCAGTGGAGAGTGTAAGACCCTTGACTCAATCTCTAGACCCCACTCCAAATGTGTGTGTGTGTGTGTGTGTGTGTGTGTGTGTGTGTATGTGTGTGTGTGCACATATTTAAAAGACAAATCGGAGTTGAAAACAAAGGGTTACTACCAAACAAACAGATTATTATGATATTTACTAAACTTATAAGAAAAATAACAAAAACCTCTCATGCTGTAAAGGGAACAAGAACTTGGAGATCATCTAGTAAGTCCCAACAATACAGAACCTAAACATTAATCAAGGCAATACTCACAGGTAAATCTCTTGACTAATATGCATAAAGCCCTGGGATTTGATCTAGTTGTCACAAAACCAAAAAAAAAAAAAAAAAAAAAAAAAGCTGACCTAATTGTGATGGTGATAACTGGCATCCCCACTAGTGGGGAGGCTGGAGCAGAAGGGTCTCTACTCTAACGCCAACCTGAGCTAGATAATGAAATTCTGTTTCAAAAAGGAACAAATAAAATCAAAGGCTGAATTACATCCAGAATCTACGTTCCAAATGAAAAGCCCCTGAAGTGGGTAAGAGTGTTTGTTTTGCCTAAATTTGAATCTCCAACACTCACGCAAAAAGCCAGAATGGTTGCACATGTATATAACCCCAGCCTGGGGGGTCAAAAAAAGATGAATCCCCAGAGCTGCTGGCCAGCCTAGGCAAAAAGGTAAGCTTCTGGTTCAGCAAGATGCCCATGTCAAGACAGGAAAGCAGTAGAGGGAGACACCCAGTGACACCCCATCCCCTGACCTCTGCATGCACACACAGGCACATAGATAGACCTACACACTCACCGAAATACACCTTACACAGCACACCCATCCTTGAAGAGCAAGCTACTTATTTGGGAAAGTCAGAACAGCCTATTGCTTGGGAATCCCCAATGAAACAAATGAGGCTTGTTTACTAGTTGCTATACAATACAGCAACACTACCTTCAGATCAGTTTCTCTACTTCATCCCTTAGGTCTTCTCTTAAAAAGAAAAACATCCTAGTAGACACTAATGCCATAACTAAGGAATCCGGGCGGTGGTGGCACGGACCTTTAGTCCCAGCACTTGGGAAGCAGAGGCAGGTGGATCTCTGTGAGTTTAAGACCAGCCTGGTCTCCAGAGTTAGCTAGGACACCCAGGGATACACAGAGAAACCCTGTCTCAAAAGGGGAAAAAAAAAAAAAAAAGGTACTAATGACAAAACCTTGCATTTATTATTTCATCCAAAAAAAAAGATGTGTGGAACATGCCTTTAATCCCCACACTGGGAAGGCAAAGACAGATACATCTCTGCAAGTTCAAGGCCAACCTGATCTGTATAGTGAATTCCAGGCCAGATAGTGCTACACAGTGAGACCCTGTCTTCAAAAAAAAAAAAAAAAAAGAATAGTGCTCCAGGTATCAGTTTCTTTAATGTAATTTTGTAATTTCACAAGTCTATTAATACATTGTTTATTGGTCATGAACTTTCACTTTGTTAGAGACTGAACATAATTTTATTATGCATAGTGTTCTGCTAGCATATAATGCCTGCATGCCAGAAGAGGGCTCCAGATCTCATTACAGATGGTTGTGAGCCACCACGTGGTTGCTGGAAATTGAACTCAGGACCTCTGGAAGAACAGTCAGTGCTCTTAACCTCTGAGCCATCTCTCCAGCCCCAAAATTTTAAATAGTTCAAATGGGTCTATATGGATAGGCTAAATACACATACATACATACATACATACATACATACATACATACATACATACACACACACACATACACACAAACAAGCTTAAAAAAAAAAAAAAAAAAAAAACTTCAAAGTTGAGATCTCTAACAAAGAACATAGGTCTTATTTTCACTCCACTAAAAAGTTACAGCAAACTGGGCATAGTGGCACACGCCTGTAACCCCAGCACTTAGGCAGAGGCAAAGAGGCAGAGGCAGAGAGGCAGAGGCAGAGAGGCAGGCAGATCCCTGACCTTGGGGCCAGCCTGGTCTACCAAAGAATTCCAGAAAAGCCAAGGTTACACAGTGAAACCCTGTCTCAAAAAACGAAAAGAAATCCTGTCTCAACAAACTAAGTTAATGTATATTGGCCTGGTAAGAGATGACAGTGTAATAAATACACATACATTCCACCATTAATTTTAGAGTACCAAACAATTTTCAGAGCAATCAATTTTTGCCCCACCAAATAAACCCATATCCAAACAGCTAAAGTTTAACAATATGTATGTACTCATAAAGGTAAGCTCATTTTCAGCAGGCTTATGTAATCTGACTCACCCTTATGCGTTAAGTAAATACTTACATTCACAAAGAAATTTTGCATGTACATTTATGGAGCAGTCAGTATTCAAAACAGCCAAAAGGGAGAAGCAACCCAAATTGTCTATCTAAGAAACACATTTAAAACATAGTATGTTCATATGATAGATGGTGATTGGGCCATTAAAAAAAAAAAGAGTGACATATTCTACAGCATTGGTAAACTTTGAAAATATTATGGTAAGAGTTGGGCATGGTAACACACTCTAGAGGCAGACACAGGTAGCAAGTTCCAGGACAGCCAGGACTTTGTCTCAGAAAAAAAGGGAAAATATTACAGTGCGTGAGATGCTGAAGATAAAAGACCATACACTTACTATCAGGACTTCATGTATAGCAAAGCCTAGAGTCAGGGGCTACACACAGAAAGAGACAATCAGGTGTTTGGGGGCAATGTGGTGAATGACAAATGTATGAGGGGTTTCCTCTAGAGGTGATGGAATGTTCTAGCTTGCTTTCTGTTGTAATGATAAATGCCATGGCCAAAGGTGCCTGGAGAAGAGTTTATCTCAGGTCACAGTCCACCCTGAGAGAAGAGCTGACACAACCAAGGAACAGTGCTTCCCGGCTGCCTCTTGCTCTCGTTCAGCTAACTCTCCAGTACTTATTTATATTTATTTGGTATTTGGTTGGAGTTTTTTGGTGTTTGGTTTGTTTGACTGCTTGGTTTTTGAGACAGGGTTTCTCTAACAGCTCTGGCTGTCCTGGAACTTTCTTTGTAGACTAGGCTGGCCTTGAACTCACAGAGACCCACCTGCCTCTGCCTCCAGAGTTCTGGGATTAAAGGCGCCACCACGGGGAACATCAGCTAGGTCTCCTATACAACCAAGAAGCACCTACCTAACGGTGATGTCCTCCACAATGAGCTGGGCCCTCCCACATCAACCATCAATGAAGACAATCTGATTTGTGTAATTCCTCAACTAGATTGCCTCTTCCCGGCAACAACAGCTAACCAACACAGCCCCACACCTATCTCACCAAGTCTCCTGAGTACTACTGAAGAGCTCTGTGAGAACTGTCACTTCAGTGAATTACTAGTAAAATACGCCTTAGGGAGCTGCAGATGTAGTTCAGCTGGTAGAGTGCTTACCTACCACACACCTGCCTTAGGTTCAACCTCCTACACCACATAAACTGGACATGATGGCAAATCCCTATAAATCCTAGCACTCACAAGGTGGAAGCAGGGAATCACAAGTTCTAAGCCACCCTAAGTTTGAGGCCACCCTGGGCAACATGAGACTGATTCAAAAAGGAGATACCCACTGGGTAGTGGTGGCACACACCTTTAAACCCAGCACTTGGGAGGCAGAAGCAGGTGGATCTCTGTGAGTTTGAGGCCAACCAGGTCTAAAAAAACAGATTTGCAGGCAAAACTGTATACTTCACAAAGTTGTTTTTAAAAAAAGAAGTAAAAATTTTAAATGTATTTCCTCTCTGAAGTCCTCAATGGTAGACCTATAGCGGGAATTCAACTTAAACTTGCCTTTTGTAATAAATTGAGACCAGTCTGGTCTATATAGCAAATTCCAGAACAACCAGGGCTATTTAAAGAGACCCTGTGTCCAAATAAATAAACACTTGACAGAAACTGTCATTATTAACTGAGTACAGTTTTTAATACAATTTCTGGACTGAGAAAAACAGTTAAGATAAAGTTTAAGATTTTTAAGGCAAGTATTATACTAAGATCATTGATGGGATCTTTATTTGCTGACCTGAAAGCATTTCATAGAGGTACTCTCTCTCCTCATTCATTGTTCACTGGGAGAAATCACATTCATGTCCTGGGAGAAATCACATTAAAGCCCAATCTAAAGGCTGGGAGAGCAATGCCTTTAATCCTAGCACTCTGGGAGGCAGAGGCAGGGGGATATGTATACATTCCAGGCCAGCAAAAGAGCTACAAAGCAAGACCCTGTCTCAAAAATAAACAAAACACCAATACAAGCAGGTATTTAAATCAAGTTGCTTACTGGCAGAATGCTTGCCTAGCATTTGGTAAGACCCTAAAAGGATATTCTTAGAATCATATAAGCCCTTAAAAGGAAAACACATTTTCCCAGACTACAGAAAATAGTCTGATATGTATCATTCCACATTCAGTTTAGGTTTAGTGAAAATAAGACTTTATCATGTACAGTTTTGGATTGACATTATCAATTAAATTGAAATTTAGCTAAAAAGATACTCTATGAAGTCAAGTCACTAAATGCTCAGGCTTCTTCTAGTCTAATACAAAGTTAGCAAGCAAAGTACCTTTGAAATTTCTAATTAAAGTTTAGAATGGGCACAGTGGCACAGGCCTTTAGTCCTGCAATCCAAAGGCTAAGGCAGATGGATCTGTGAGTTCCAGACCAACCAGCATTACACAGTAAGTCTACAGACTAGAAATTCAGTCACATATTAAAATTGTATCCTTCCTAATGTCAATGTTCTAAAAGTCCTCCCTCTGAATTAAAAATAAGCGGACTAAATCACTACCAACTTTTACTTACAATTTTTCCTGAGATTAAGCAAAGATACAAAATAAAATACCCTTTCTAAAATTCTAAGCACCTCACAATAAAATTCAGTGCAGTCTAAAATAATGTTTAAAAAGTCATGGTGTCACATGCCTGTAATGGCATCACTTGGGCTGAGGCAAAAGGATCATGAGTTTGTGTACAGCCTGAGCTATATAGAGTCAGTTTTGTTTTCTTCTATTTGTTGTATCTTATTTTAAGGTGAGCATGGGGGCGGGGGGGGGGAGGGAGAATTAAGATCCTGGGGCTGAAGAGATGGCTCAGAAGAGCACTGGCTGCTCTTCCAGATGTCCTGAATTCAATTCCCAGCAAACACATGGTGGCTCACAACTATCTGTAATGAGATCTGGTGCCCTCTTCTGGCTTGTGGATACATGCAGCCAGAATACTATATACATACTAAATAAATAAATCTTAAAAAAAAAAAAAAAAGAAAAAGAAAAGAAAGTAAGAACCTATCTCAAAAACAAACAAAATACAGAGCTGAAGAGAGAACGCAGAAGTTAAGAGCACTGGTTGTGCTTACAGAAGACCTGGGTTCCAATTTCAATACCAATATGGTAGTTACCTGACACCTTCCTCTGGCCTCTGTGGGCACTCCATAAACATGGTGCACAGACAATGCAAAACGCTTAAAATAAAAGTCCTTTTCTAAAAGCTGTAATTTTAGACTATTAATCAAGCCTACTTGAACTAAGTTAATTGAATCTGTAGCTGAATATTCTGTCTGTTGCAGTGAAAATAACTTGGATATGGCTAACTAACTTCTTAACAGTCATACACTAACACATTTCACTTTGTACATGCATATACAGGTTCTTTGGAATAGTAAAAGTAAGTGTCTTTAGGAAGATCATAACTGCTGGAGAAAAAGGGAGATTTCATACTTTAGCCTTTTTTGTCCCTTTTGATTATCAACAGATGCAAAACAATTTGCAAGTCTGTTAGTATACAGTAAATATTAGTTTAAGATGTATTATATTCTTAAGCTGTGGAATATTTGTTCAATGATGCAAAGATGTGTTTTATGTTTTTATGTTGTATTTGTTTAACTCTATAAAGCACTTTGACTGTCTAAGACACCTGATTGGTCTAATGAAGAGCTGAACAGCCAATAGCTAGGCAAAAGAGAGAATAGGTGGGGCTAGTGGGCAGAGAGAATAAATAGGAGAAATCTGGAGAGCAAAGAGAAAGGAGAAGAGGATGCCAGGGGTCAGCCACACAGCCACACAGCTACCACAGAGTAAAAAGGAAAGAAAGATAAGAAATGTAAAAAGCCCAGAGGCAAAACACAGTCAAAAAGAAACAGCATAGTTTAAGTTAGAAAAGCTGGCTAGGAACAAGCCAAGCTAAGGCCAAGCTAAGGCAGGGCATTCATAAGTAAGAATAAGTCTCTATGTATTTATTTGGGAGCTGGGTGGCAGGCCCTCAAAGTGTTCAAAAACAAAAACAAACAAAAAATAGCTACATATTTCTTCATATATGTCCACTTATATATACAATGGGATCATATTCCAAGCAAGAATACCAAATTATAACATTTACTACTTTGAAGCAATAAAAACAAGTCTCTATTTTGGGTTTCCACAGTCATATCAAATACTTTTCTAAAGATACATATTTTTACAGTTTTAATCTGAATTATAAAAAACCCTAAAAATGTATCAATCCCTCATCTAAGATACTAGTTTTAAATTTGACAAACAAAAATGTAACAATGGTTTTACACAATGAAGTCCTATTAATAGTACAATCTTCTAAAAGCATTTTGATCCTCCCGTTTTATCCATATTAATGGGTTAGATAACCAAGCACTCCGACTTAAAACTAAAGTATGATGATGTCAACAAAGCAGAAGCAGTGAATGAAATGAGACTGTGTACAAGTTAAACACTAAGATTAAAAAGGAACAGCTTCCGGATCAAAATACTAAACGTCACTTACTTGTTAATTTTTGCTGTTGAGATACCCTCTGGAGAAAGTTTCCTAACTCAAAACATCACTTTATTATAAAGTGACGTACACTAAGGAATACGTGGCATATTATACAGATTAGGTCTACTGTGTAAAATGATATTTGTAAAGTATTAAACACATGCTTATCTTCCCTGTAAGTAATTATTATTGTAGAAGTACTTCCCTTTAATGTTTTTTCTGATGAATAATCTAGGTTTATACAAAACAGGCATTTTAATTATTACAGTGCAGTGTTTTTACAGATAATCCCAGTATTATAAACTAGTACTTAACTCTTCCTCTCAGAAAGATGCAGCATAACAGACAATAAAATAGGACAGTACCCTTTTAAAGTTATGTAATCTGTTAAAAAGCTAATATTTGTTTTTACATATTAAGAGTAATGGTGTGGATTACTTTTAACAGGAAAAAATATTTTCAGCTTGATTATCAATAGCACTACGTTTTATGGCAACAGACTTATCAGCAACAAAACATCTGCTATGTAGGAAGTCTTGAGCGTGTTTTTTTTTTTTCTTTAAAGTACAGTATTAAGGAATTTTTAATTTAGCAGTTTTAGTTAGGAAAAACTATAAAGAAAAAGGGAGGATGTGTTAGTTTCAAAAGAGTTTGTTTCAATGATTCAAGCTTTCCTCTAACAAAAATGCCACAATAAAAAGGTCTGTCTTTATAGATGGAGGGAGAATACCATTCATAGGTTGTTTGGTTAGAAACTTAAACTTCAGACTTTTCCATTACCTCACGTTGACCAGTTTTTTTGGACTGGTGTGTATGTTTACCATGTACAATATGTTTTGAACTTGGACCAGTTTTATTTTCTTGCCACTCTAAATACTGGAGAGAATAAACATTAAATTCTCTAAGGAATTACTTCACAAATGACCCTGAATTATGTAAATTTTCAAGATATTTAATGCATAGAACTGAAACCCTTCTAAACTGGCTGCCTATTAGTTAATCTCTAGTCTCTCCTAGGTCCCTTTGCCTCCTCTGGGGGCCTTTCATGCTCTAATTTAGAACTTTCAGCCCAATTCCAAACTGGAAAATAAATTCAATCTATTTTTAATTTGTTTTACTATTTGTTCCCAATAGTGGAAATGAAGGCAAAGACTGCAACATAAACTAGGTTTTAGATATTCAAATTATTCTTGTTCCTCTATTAATGCAGTCAAACAAGAGACATGAAAAGTATGTATAAAAATATCCAGAAAGGCATTCTTTAAAATAGGCAAAAACAAGGAGTTGTTAATAAACTACCAGCATGATTTTTTCAAGTTTATTAATTTTTATTTTATGTACATTGATGTTCTGCTGCCTGTGTGTCTGTGTAAGAGTGCCAGATTCCCTGGAACTGAAAGTTACAGACAGTTGTGAACCACCAGGTGGGTCCTCTGGAAGAGCAGCCAGTACTCTTAACCCCTGAGCCATCTCTCCAGTCCACAAAATATTCTTAAGAAAAGTTTTTCTTAGCCAGGGGCAGAGGTGGGAACTTTAATCCTAACACTTGGGAGGCAGAGGCAGAGGCAAGGCAGAGAGGCAGAGAGGCAGAGAGGCAGAGAGGCAGAGGGGCAGAGAGGCAGAGAGGCAGAGGCAAGAGGATCTCTGTGAGTCTGAGGCCAGCCTGCTCTACAGAGCAAGTAAGTTCCAGGACAGCCAGGGCTGTTACATAGAGAGACCCTGTCTAGAAAACCAAAAGCAAGAACAAAAACCAAAACAAAAAAGGAAAGCTTTTCTTTTCGAACCACACTTGCCTCCCTGGGGTGGGGGGTGCATATCTGCCACAGAGGGCAACTGCAGGAGTCTCCCTCCTATTACACAAGTCGTGGGGATCAAGCTTGGAGACAGAGAGAGGTCTTAAGCAGCTGGGCCATTCTCACCTGGCCTAAGAACATCAACCCCAGGCAGTCTTTATCAGTTTCCACTTAAGTCTAAAGTGTATGAGGAATCCTAAAATTCACACAGCAACCCCCAGAATGACTAAAATCTTTTTTTTTTTTTTTTTTTTTTTTTTAAGATTTTATTATGTATAGTGTTCTGTCTGCATGTATGTATGCAGGCCAGAAGAGGGCATCAGATCTCATTATAGATGGTTGTGAGCCACCATGTGGTTGCTGGGAATTGAACTCGAGACCTCTGGAAGAGCAGCCAGTGCTGTTAACCTCTGAGCCATCTCTCCAGCCCCAAATTTCTTTCAAAAAAGAAAAAACCTGTAGGTCTTGATTATTTCCTGCTTCCTGACTCATCATACAAACTATATAATACAGTATAGTAGCAGCTGTCATAAAGTAGATAATAGAATAAAATAAGAATCCAAAAATAACCTCATACAGTCATGGTCAAGTGATATTTGAAAAAGGTACCACCAAAACAACAAAGTAAACATACAGTTGTAAAGAATGAAGCTGTAGTTCCCTTTCTTTGAGCACACAGGATTAAGTTCAAATGGATCACAGGAGGAACTAAAGAGTCTAAATTATGAAATCTTATAAGAAAACGGAAGTTAGGTTACCGAAAGGCCCCTTAGGGTAACAAAAGCGTAAGTGACACAAAGTAGGGAGTTGGACTTTTAGAAGGTTTCATCAAAATTAAAAACTGGACTGCAAAGGATGTTATCAGTAAGGTAAAAAGACAGCCTTCAGAATGGAAATGGTATTTCCACAACAGGTATGTGCGCATCTGGAGTCGTTGCGATGGCCTGCAGCAGTCATGCAGCTCCTTGGACCTGGTTTTCTCCTCCACTCAACTGGCCTACAAGCAGATCTACTACTCAGGCAAGTACTTCCACACAAGGTCTACGAGTACCTGCAGTCATGTCACCCAGAGAACTCTCCAAGTAAGTTCCAAAAACTCATCTAACATCTGAAGTCTGTCCATTACATGACTCATGAGCCAGAACCACATTCTCTTTAGATGACCTCTTCCAAAAAAGAAGTAAGCATACCTGGGGATCACCTGATCTTTTTCAAATGTGATGTGGATGTGCATAGAAGGCAGTGTTCAGTGAACAATTGGAAAACGTACAGATCTTCCATACATACCTGTACATGAGCTGTATTCTTCACAGGAATGAGTTCAGTTAAATGTGACTGCAAGGTTATTTTAAGTTGTTAAACACAATTTTCTTCTTTTTTTTTCTTGATAAGTGTCTGTTTTACTTTACCTGTTGCTTTTGTTAAATAAAGCTTGTATATTGTGTTAAGAAAGAAAGGAGGGAGGGAGGGAAGAAATAAGACAGGTAGGTGCATCTAAAGGTCAGGAATGGTAGTAAATGCCTTTAATCCTGTGCCTGGGAAGCAGAGGCAGGCAATCTGAGTTCAAGACCAATCTGGTCTACATAGTGAGTTCTAGGGCAGCAAGGGCTAGGTAATTAGACCTGATCTCAAAAAACAAAACCAAGAAAGAAGTGTGCACCCAGGAGTGATAGAAATGGCACACACCTGTGTTCCTAGCATTAGGTAGGCAGAGGCAGGAGGATCAGAAAATCAGGAAACTTTAAAAAGTGGGCAAGCCCACCATCATTCAGGGGGTGCCGGTAATCCTGAATATAAAGAGAATCCAATAACAAAAAGGCAATAAAGATAATCCTACTTTAGAACTGGCAATGGGTCTACATGGTTATCCAAAGAGAAATACTTAAAGTAGGCATTAGGAACAAGAAAAAAAGTTCAACACCATTAGCCACAGAAAAATGCAAATCAAAACCACAAGCTGCTACTTCATGTCCACCATCAAAATACTATACCACAAAAGATAACACGTGTCGGTGAGCATATACCCAAGACACTAAAGAGCATGTGTAAGGTGCTCTAACTTCTCTGACAACAGTCCAGCATTTGACTGAACTAGTAATACAATTACCATCTGTGTCTTGCCCCTTTGGCTAATCAAGTGCAAATATAGTTAACCTTATGACCCAGTGAATTCCAATCCCAAAAGAAATGAAACTGCATGCTCTGACAAACATGTATAAAAGTGTTCATAGCAGTATTACCCATAATAAACAATGAATAGTTATGATGGGTACCAAACATCCATCACCAATGAATGGGTAAGAAAAATGTGGAATGGAATATTATTTGGCCATAAAAAGGAATAAAATACTAACATGTACTATCTCGTGTATTACCTTTAAAAATATGATAGTAGGTGAAATAAGCCTGACACAGGAGTCCCATTTATATGCTGCGTCCAGAAAAGACAGATCTGTAGAGGCAGAGGTATCAGTTGCCCAAGGGCTGAGGCAAGGGGCAAACTGGGAGTGACAGCTAACCCGTACAGGATTCTTCCTGAGGTTATGAAATTGTTCTAAAATTGACTATGGTGATGTTTGCACAAAACTATGAGGAACTCTTCACAATATGCACTTTAAATGCATGCACTGTATACATGGGAAGGGAACCGCTCTTAAAAAAACACCACGGCGTACAGATGTTTGTGGGTAACACTGGAAACAAGTAACTATGAAGTGATTGTGTTATTGAGCAAGCCCGTGCTTGAGACAGAATTAAGAATTAAGAATCTGAGATAGCAGTGGCTGGAGTGACTGGAAGCTGACTCCTCTCAACACTTCTACACCTCAACCAAAATGAAACCGAGGTGCTTGCAAGCGTCGGCCCATAAAAACAAGGTTCGGCCAAGCAAGCTGAGGATTCACGTTACTTTTCTTGCACGGGGCTGATCGGCAAACAGTAACTGCACGCAAGCTCTCCGCAGGCAGACGGGAAGGGTGTGGGGAGAATGAGGAAGGTCGGTGAAATGCAACTTGCACGGGCTTTGTGAGCAGGCCTGGAGGCAAAGTCCTGGGCGCAGCCCCACGAGCCCAGCCGCGCGCCCGGGAGGAAGTGCCCAGCCCGCGCGAGCGAGCGAGCGAGCGAGCGAGCACGGACTCCGCGCGGGGCCCCGGGCCTGCGCCGCGGGAAGCGGACCCCGCAGGGCGCCCGGCTCCCCGCGCCCGCCGCCGCGCACGCCCCGTCGGCGCTTTGTCCCCGCCCGGCGCCGCGGGCCCCTTGGAGTCCCCGCCGCGGCTCCCGGGCCGCGCTGCCAGCCCGACGCCCCGCGCAGCTGCCAGCCCGGAGGACCCGGGGGCTGGAGAGCCTTGGCCAAGGCGGGAGCTCGGCCGGGCAGCCCCGGGCCGCGGACGCTCGCTCGCTCGGCCGCCTCGGGAGCCTCCGCCGCCGCGCACGCAGGCCGCGGGGAGAAGCCGAAGCCCGCGGCGTCCCCGGCGCCTTCCGCTCACCCAGAAATTCTCCACGAAATGCGCCATGACCATCGTGCCGCCGCCGCGCCGGGTTCCGCGTCCGCACCCGCCCGCCGCTGTGTAAACACGGACCGGCCTCCACGGCGCCCCCGCCTCTCGCCGCCGCCGCCGCCTTCTTCCCAGAGACCGCCCGCCGCCCCTCCCAGGCGCATGCGCCACCTAGCGGCCGCCGCCGCCGCCGCCGCCGGCCCAGCTCCCGGGCGCCCGTCCCGAGTGCGCGTGCGCTGCGCGCGGCCTGGCCGGGTCCGAGCGATCGCCGGGAATGAGGCCGAACCGGAGTCTCTGCGAGTCGCCGAGGCTGGCGGGAGCCGGGCGACCCGCGGGCCCGGGGGGCGGAGCGAACAAGGCCCCACCCACTCGTGGGTCCCGCGCGCGTCCCGGCCTTCGAGGATCTCCCGGCTTGGCAGGCTGGGAGTAAGGAAACTTGGCCGTTGGCCACCCCGAGGAGACTGGGAAACCTTTGGTCAGCAGAGAGCCTTTCCTTGACTGGGAAGTAAGATCCAAAACAAAACTGTCCAAGCCCGGAAAGGGGGGAAACGCCCAGTGTCGCCTGCGAGACTCAGGCACCGCTGCGGGTCACAAGGGAGCCAGCCAGCCTGGACCGCCTGCCGAGAGCAGGCGTGATCCGAAACGCGACCCTTCCAGGCCTGTGCACAAAACCCACGGTAATCTTAGCAGCCTGCACACTCAGGGGAGAGACACAAGTTTTAACATGCCTCGGCCTAATGGAGAATCTAAATCCCTTCCCTTGCCTTTCCAAAGGTTTAAAAAAACCAAAAACTTTAGCCAGGTCAAAAATCTGCAAGCCAAGCTCCACAAATTAGTGTACTTTTAACTACAAAGTGCAACCGCACCTCCTAAGATCTTGTTTTCAAACATGAACAAGGTAACACTTTCTTCACGGGAAATTATTTTCCTCCCAGAAAGCAAAAATCCATGCATTGTCTTTCATGTGGATGAAATGTAAAAGGTAACTAGATAACGGTTGTCCCTTTATGAGAATGTCCTTCATAAGTATTCATCTGTGACCTGCTCAAAAGTGTTTCATAGGACTGGGTAGAAGGCTAGGGTACAGGTGAAACAAAATTGGCCGTGAGTTGATATCTGGGGTTGGATGATGGGGAAATTAAAAGATTTATGAGTATAAAATTTTGCCTGCCTGTAATGTATATACTTACTCCATGTGTGTGCCTGGTGCCCAGCGAGACCAGGAGAGGATGTGGGATCCCCTTGGTACTGAAGAAACAATGGTGAGCATCATGTGGGTGACAGAATTGAATCTGAGTCCTCTACAAGAGCAGTCATGCTCCTAACCATCGAGCCATCTCTGTAATTTTTTTGTGTGTGTTAACTCCTTTGTTTCTTTAAAATAAATATTTGCTTCAGGTCTGTAGGCCACCAGTATAGGTAGATTATCCTTGATGCTGAAGATGTAAGAAAATCCTGCCAAAAGGAGTAAGAAAGTGCACCCTTCGAAAGAGGTTGACATCCAATTCTAATATCACTGGGTACTACCTAACCCCTTAGGAGAAAAAGGACTCCTGCATTCTAGATGTTAAAGACAATACATTGTGTGTGTGTGTGTGTGTGTGTGTGTTTGTCCCTCTGTTTCTCTCTCTCTCTCTCTCTCTCTGTTTCTCTCTCTCTCACACACACACACACTTCCTTTCAAAAGTGTGACTGCTAATGGTGATCAAATGTTAAACACTGACCCCCTACCCATAAATCTCCTCTCCCATGACCAACACTATTCAGGTCCCAACATAACTGTTTGTGTCTTTCCCCCTCTATCCTCAAATTATAAGGTAAATGCAGTTTGCAGTGACGATCTGTGGGACGTATGGAATGGCTGCCCACATCAGATGCAAACAGCTTTGGAGTTCAAGCAAATCTGAGCCGCAGAAGTGCTTTCAGAATGAAGGTTAGCTTGTCAAATCCTGCTCTCTGTGGGATTTGACTGCAGTGGGTTCTTGCGTAACAAAAAGTGTTGTTTCCCAGTAGTGTCTAGCACAGATTCGCCTTCTCTTAAGGTTCTAATTTGTGGTTACGACACAGACTGTTTAGCAGAGTGTTGGAAGTAGCTGTAGCTGCTCCAATGGTCACCATTTTGTTCTTAACGCTGGTCTCATGGATATTAAGGATGTCTGCCATAAATAACTCTTCAGTGTGTTTCAAGTTCACAAGGTTCATTGTTTTGTAATTACCTGGTATTTAACTTGTAGGATGTTATAAACAGTGATTAAGCTGGCTGAATTTCAGTGAAGATGGCATAATATAAGAAGAATGTGGGTGGCATCAGTCACCTCTGTCGTTTCAGTGACGTTCCCGGGGATTCAGAGATATTCTAGGAGAGCAAAGTTAAGGCCCTGAGTGGGTAGCTCACTCACATGACTTAAAGTATTACTGATCTATACACTTAGCTTTTTCTAATCAAATAGATTTTGAAATTATTAAAAAGCCAACATGTCTAGCAACAACTCTTCCTGCCACCTAATACCGGTCACCTGACAGTTACTCAGTTAATGTTTGGTGACTGAATGGTTCATTAAGCCTGTCATAAACATGTCAAGGTGGCTGAGTCCTTGGCTATGCTGTAACTCCATTCTTTTGCCCTTGCTCTTTAATTGATGTTAATCCCGTGGCTTATAAAAATATGAAGTTCTGCTTGATTGAACTTTTCACCTTAGTCTAAATATTTTCAAAAAAATTCTTACGGGCTTGATCGTCCTTCTTCTAGAGTACCAGTTTTAGTGAAACTAAGATAAAACTGAAAAAAGTATTCAAGACATGCTTTATCAGGAGGCCTCCTTTGGAAAGGGGCTCAACTTCTGAGCCTCCATTTTAAGGTATTCACATCAAACTTACCTTCTACTAAAGAGCTTTTTTTTCATTACACCTACCACAAATATGCCAGTTTCTAGGGAGAGGCTGTTGTTTCCCATTAAATTCTTACCCAAGCATAGACATTATAGCCCAAAGCATTCCTGGGCTGTTAAATCATAACTCAATGGGTGGTGTTAAGTGAGAGACTGGAACTTTACATAAAATAAGTCTAGATACTTGGGTTTGTAAAATGTGGCTTATGTCCAAGTTCAAAGGCCTGATCCATTGGGCAATAGAACATATCTACTTTTGCATTCCTTGGTATGAATATGAGCTTCCCATCCGGCTTACAGCTCAAAGCACATTCGTCAACATTTAGTTGCAAGGTCTGTGTTCCTCATAACCATGTTGAAAACTAGTTTCGTTTCAGAGAAGTGGCCATAAACTAAAGTGACATTTCCCCATTTGTTTTCCATGTAATTTTGTAATTCCTCCAATGAGCATGGCGCAGGAGACTCATGTAGACCTGTTCCCTGCTACTCCCCTCAGCTGCACCTGTAGAAGGTGCAGGATCTTTCTGTCAGGCATACCCAACAGTAATGAGGGGGGAAAGAGCTAAGCCCTAGGCAGGAGAGAAAATGGCAGATCTCTGAAATCTGGAGCTCTCTCTATCTCTCTCTTTGCCTCTCTCCCTCTCCCTCTCTCCTACTGAAGAACAAACATATTGAAAAGCAAAGGCTTTATGTAAAACAGAAAAAGCGAAGATTTAGCAGATGGTAGCCAGGCAGGCTGCACCATGAGGGCTGTGAGGTAGAAACAAGCTTATCCAATCAATGCAGAAGAGAACTAAAGCACCCGTCTGCACAGCTAGCTGCCTCTGTTCTGATCGTGCAGCCAGGGACACTTCTCTCTTCGGGACACTTGGGAACAGCAGCCATTAGAAGTGGCATCATCCCTCCCTCTAGAATGAGATGTATTTTCCCCAAGGGCTCCCTTACCTTGAATTCTGGGTAAGAAGCATAAAACACCTGACAGCCTCAGGGGTTTACACCAAAGAGAACCTAACAAAACGTTCTAAACTAAGAGAGATTAGAGAGTCGCAAAGTCATAAGTGTCACCAATGTTAGGTCGAAAGGCAGAAGATGGTATGGTAAGCAAATGACAATTACAAATACATAAAAATATGCACAAAAAAGACAAAGATAAGATAGAAAACTGAAAAAATTTTTAGACTTAACATTCACTAAATAATTATAATGGCAATACCCAAAGTAAAGAGCAATTCTTACTCGCTTTGTTTACTGTAACTGGGCCTAATGTTCTTTAGTGTCTTTCACTGGGTCTCCCCTTTCTTTTATTTATATAGGCACTGGCCACTTATTGAGCATTTGTACAATAGAAGGAAGTGGTAATGTGATATGGTGGAGACTATAGGGGAGTTTCGACAAGGCATGTGGAACAGTAGTAGTACGTGGCACACGTGTGTTCAGTGAATAAATGAATGCATCATTGTTTCAAAGGGCACTCTCACAGAAGTCTGTCTTTCCTTCTTTGTTTTTCTTTCAGCAGGGACTCAGCAGGGTTACTCTCCTTTAGCCCAGTGGACTGCAGATCCATGAATAGTGGAGGGCAGAGTGACTTCCAGGGCGAGCTAGCACCCCAGCTGAGTGACCAGCACTAGGAATTGCATTAGAGCAACCCAAGCAAGAGGCTTGAATCACTGGGCTATGAATGGAGGAAGTGGACTTGGTTGCCCTGAAAGACTCTCTGGAGCCCAGGCAGGGATCTGAGTCTGCTTGGGATGGCTCGGTCCTGCCCTGTGAGTTCATGGCTGAAGGCTTAGTCTCCAGGATGGTGGTGTTAAGATACTTGAACCTTTCAGAAGTGGGCCTAGTGGAAATGATTAGGCCATGGGGGCCTTACCCTTGGAAGGGATTAACACAGGTCTCACGGCACTGGATTAGTTCATCGAAACAGGAACGCTATAAAGGAGCCCGGTGAATTCTTCCTCAGCTATTGCTTACTCCTCCCTTGCATGCCATACTGTGGTGCCAGGATGCTTCACTAAAGCCAAGCAGTTGCCTGTGCTGTGTACTTCAGTTTTCATTTCCAGAACTCTGGGCTTGATTGGGTGTGAGACTTGGTCCACAGGAAGGAGTCCATGCCTGATACTGTAAACCTGGTCCAAAGCCCATGGCTAGGGAGATAGCAGGCTAGGAGGAACCTACCATTGTTTTGCTAAATGAACAAGGTGTCAGCTGTCTTATTTTATATTTATTCCCATGGATTAGAGCTGTTCTCAGCCTTGATCGGAACCTCCATTTGTAGTGAGCAATGGCTAGTGAAGGGACTCATAACTGGTCAAAGTCCTGACAGTAAGGGACTGCTGAGTGCTCAGTCCTAAATGGGATGTCACCCCCTGCACGCGCAGGAAACTTCAAGGAACAGGACAGGAAAAGAACGGCACAGCCCGTGGATGGTGGAGTGCTAGAAAGTCAGTAGATTTAAATCATTTTTCTGTAGAGCCCTGGCTGTCTACTCACTACAACTCACTTTGTAGACCAGGTTGGCCTTGAACTCACAGAGATCCACCTGCCTCTGCCTCCTGAGTGCTGCCTGATTGACTGCTGGTAGGACTGTCTTGTGCAGGCCTGTTGCAGACAACCATAGCTGCTGTGAGGCTCGACTGTATTGTTGTGTCCAGAAGACAGCATTTCAGAACCCTTCTTGTCTTCAGGCTCTTCCTTTAGCCAGCCACACTTCTTCAGTGACCCCTGAACCTTAGCAGTGGTGACATAGCTGTCCTGATGTCCCTCATTTACTTCTATCTGGCCTTTTGAATTAGAAAGCAAAGAGTTTAGGAAGAAAACTGATTATATGAGCACTCTGTCTCTTCCTCCTTCCCTCCTGCAGGCTCTTTCCTTTATCTCCATAGACCCATTTTCCTTTGGGTGTGCAACTTGAGCTTCAGTACGAAAATTAAGTGTATTTGTCTTTTAATAGTTTTCTTGAAGTAAACAGCACTAGAATACTATCTATAAATGTGTGTTCCTTTCTGGGGGTATCTCTAAATGTATTTCCTTCCTTGGGAGAGGCAAGAATTCATATTGGCATGTGGCTTCATATGCTTCCTGTACTCAGAAAATATGCTCCAGGAAATTAAGAGTTGCCTAAGGTCTCATAACAAGTAAATTGGGGCCTGGTGGGGGGTGGCCGTTGTAAACATAGCCATGAGAAGAAGGAATGGAGCAGGAGCTCAGTGAATGCTTGCTGTTGAAACATAAGACCACAGTTTGAAACTTGGAACCCACAAAAGTTAGCCGTGTCTGATGCTATGAGTTTATAAGCCCAGCACTAGAGTGGCCCAAAGAAGAACACCCAAGGTTGCCCTACCCTCCTAAGGCCCCAACATGAACACACAGAGGCCTAGGCTAAGTGTTACTGAGGGAAGTGAGACCTTGAGTACCAAGACAGGTTGAAAGAGGGTGCATTAGGAGAAAGTTAAACATGAACATTTCCCCAGGACTGTGTGTGTGTGTGTGTGTGTGTGTGTGTGTGTGGTAGGTAGGTAGGTAGGTAGGTAGGCAGATATATGTGGGGCCTGTGCAACAGTCTTCACATTCTCTCCCTAGATATATCTTTTATTTGGCTTCCTTCTCCTTAAATCTATGATATGGTATGATATGATTTGATATGATGTGGATCTGAATGCTAATAAAGATCCCATAAAAATTTTAAGACACGTATTTACAACATCCTGTTTAAAATGTTTTTATCTTCTTACTGTCAGCTCTAAAGTGCAATTGTTCAAAAACTCAAAGTCTAATAAAAATGTAGGGCTGTCCCACCCTAAACAGGACATCTGGTTATTGTAGTAAAAACTTGTCCCTCTAGGTTGAGGATATGGCATTAAAAACCGGTCCCTCTGGGCTGAAGATGCAGCTCTATTGTAAAGCATATGCTTAGCATGAAGAAGGCTGGGAAGAGGGGGTGAGGGCCTCAGTCCAAAGCACCGAGTAAGGTAGGAGGAAACAGAAAATCAAGTCAGCCAAAGATGTGCCCACTGCTCTCCATTAAAACCCTTATGAACAACCACGTTGTTTCCATAACCCTTCAGGAGTGGCACTCAAAGTCAGCCAGACTATATTCAAATTCAGCAACTTAGTGTCAAGACCGTGCACGCGCGCGCACACACACACACACACACACACACACACACACACACACACACAAGTAAGGAAGTGACATTTTGGGTTCTATCTTTAAACTCCTATTAGATGACATCTGCCTCTATATTTTTTTTTTCTTTACTGTGTTTCAAGAACATACACTGTCACCAACTTTTTTTTTTCTTCCCCATTTAGGCACATAAAATATAGGTTGTTGTTTTTCTTTTTTTCTTCCTGCCTCCCACATGCCAGCTAAAACCAGTTCTTTCCTGTATTCAAATTTGTTTTCAAATATGCCTTCCAAGAAAAGAATGCCCCTGAAACATTATTCTTCACATAATGTCCCTTCTGTTTTTTCTCTGCATGTGACTGATGGATGCAGCCCTCTGGTGGAGTAGTGTAGAGCGGGGACAAAGGCATAGCCTGTGCTTATGATATCTTTTTTGCCCTCCCTTTTGCAGGTATATGCACTTGAGCAGTGTTGCTGTATGTTGGTGGGGAGACTGTGTTCTTGTTTCTTTACTCCTTAAAAATGCAGTATCTCAGGGATGAGCAGTAAAGAGCACTGGCTGCTCTTCAAGAGGACCTGAGTTCAATCCCCCATCACCCACATGACAGCTCATAACTGTCTATAACTCCAATTCTGGGGGATCTGACACTCTCACACGACACTGCAGGCAAAACACCAATGCATATAAAGTAAAAATAAATTAATTAAAAATGCAGCATCTACTACTTTCCACTTTGTGCATGGGTTTCCATATTTGGGTTAGACTATATATAACTTGCAAGTCCAGCTGCCCATTCATTCCACAGACATATCTTACATCTCTGTTGTGTGTTGGCCTATCCTAGGTGTGTGAAGAGAACAGATGAATCCTGTTCTCAAAGATCCTGCAGCCAGAAGGAATAGACAAGAGAATAGACAGCACAACATCTGTGAGTAGGTACCTAGGAGATACAATGCTAAACCATAAGCAAGGGCAACAGCAGCCTAGTGTATTGAAATAGTGGTCCATACAGTTCATAATAATATATTGTATTTTTCAAAATTGCTGAAGCTTTCGTTTCTCAGTGTTGAGGATCTAACTCAGAGTCTAGCTCATGTTAGACTAAGTGTGCTAAAACCCGAGACCCAGCCTGGATTTCAGTTGTTCTCACTATACACATGAAAATAAGTATGTGAGATAATGCATATATGATAAATACTTATTTTTCAAATAAAAAGTAATGTAGGCCAGGGATGTTGTGCACACTTTTTTCTTTTCTCTTTCTCTTCTTTCTTTGTTTTGATTTGTTGTTTTTTTTTGTTTTTTTTTTTTTTTGTTTTTGTTTTGTTTTTTGAGACAGGGTTTCTCTGTGTAGATCTGGCTGTCTGTCCTGGAGCTCTCTCTGTAGACCAGGCTGGCCTTGAACCCTCCCTAGTGCTGGAATTAGAGGCTTAGAGGTGGACACCAACACCAACCCCCTACTGTACACACTTCTAATCCCAGTACTGAGGAGGCTGAAGTAGAAAGGTCACACTTTTGAGGTTAGCCTGGGCTCTGTAGCAAGACCTGTCTCCCAAAGCGTGTGGGTGGTGGGCTTTGTGATGAGGTCAGTAGAAGAGCACATGCCTAGTGTATGTGAGGACCTGAGACTAGCCCCCTTCACTGCAGTAGTAAGTTTTTGTTTTGTTTTGTTTTTTAAATAACAAATGAGGGACTATATAGGGAATGACTCTAAAATGAGTCTGCCTGGGTTAATATCCAGGCTGCCACTTATGAGCTCTCTGACCTTGGGAATATTGCTTAAGTACGTGTATGACTCAGGTTGCACAGCTGTAAAGTAGGGATAATACTACCTACTTCAAAGAGTTGCTCTAATGAATCAAAACAGGTAAAACTCCATGAATAGTGCCTGCATTGTAATAGACACATCAACTGAAAGCAGTTAATACTGTTAAGAATAGGGAATAAGGAAGTATTTCAGAGAGCGAATCCAGTATAGACAGACCTACAGGAGGAGAGGGAAGGGAAGAGTGGTGTCTGCAAGAACTTGCCAGGCAGAAAAGCAAGTGTGAGCTGGAGAAAATGAGGCAAAGAACAAATCCAGGACCAGAGGACCTAGGACCTGGAATAACACTTCTGATAGGGTTCTAATGACCTTCAAAGGCCGACAGAGGGTTTTCAGAAAAGGAATGTCATGACCAAATGCTTAGAAGGCCCATTCTTGCTGTGATGTGAAAAATAGGTCATAGAAGTGCATGGTGGCAGGTCATTAAACGTCCACAGCACAACCCTAGATTTGGATGCATCACATCTGAAGTAGGAAAACATGTCAGGCCAGGCACAGTGGTGCACGCCTTTGATCCTAGCACTCGGGAGGCAGAGGCAGAGGCAGGCAGATCTCTGTGAGCTTGAGGCCGGCCAGCTTGGTCTACAGAGTAAGGTCTTGGACAGCTAGGGCTACACAGAGAAAGAAACCCTGTCTCAAAAAAAAAAAAAAAAAAAAAAAAATTGTGTGTGTGTGTGTGTGTGTGTGTGTGTGTGTGTGAGTGTGAGTGTGTGTGAAGGGCTGCAGAGATGGCTCAGTGGTTAAGAACACTGCCTGCTTTTGCAAAGGTCCTGAGTTCAATTCTCAGCAACCACATGGTGGCTCACAACCCCTATAATGAGACAGACAGTTCTGGCACAGTACAGAACACTGAATACATAATACATTTATTAAAAATAAGGGTATGTACTGCTCTTCCAGGCCTGGGTTCTGGTTCCCAGCACGCACAGCAAAAGTTCCCAGTAACTTGTAACTCCAATGCCAGGAGATCTGATACTGCACATTAAGCCTGGTTTGGATACTTGATGTGAAAAATGCAAGTATCACTAGAGAGGTGATGGGTGTATGCTCTAAAAACAAACTAAAATGAAAATATTTTCTGGGCTGGGGATGTCTCTCATTGGTAGAGCCTGCCAAGCAGGCATGAGACCCCGGGTTCAGTTCTGAGTTCTAAAAAAGTTTTCATTTGTTTTTTACTTCAATGGCAATTTGGCTGTTGTCAATTTTGTGAAATTATTTTTTTAATACTATTTCCTTAACTTTAGTAGTAGTCTCCTACTCTAAGCAGTAAAATATGTGACTTCTAAGCTCCAGGCTAGATCAGATGACTCAGCTTTTTCAGAAGACCCAAGTAAGGTCCTAGTACCCCAGTCCAGCAGCTCTAAGGGACCTGACACCCTCTCCTGGCCTCTGCAGGCACTTTCCCACATAGAGACTTATAAATACGTGTAATTAAAAAGCCAAATCCATAAATTCCAGCCTGAATTATTTTTAACTAATAAACCTTCCTGCCTAAGATTATATTTTTTAAAGAAAATTTGAAAAATTTATGTGTGAGTGTTTTGCCAACGAAGGTCAGAACAGGGCATCAGATCGCCTGGCACTGGAGTTGTGAGCTGCCATGTGGGTGATGGGACCTGAACCTGGGTCCTCTGCAAGAACAACAAATGCTCTCAACCACTGAGTCATCTCTACAGCTCCATCAAATACATTTATTAAAATCAGTGTTGTTAAAGATGTTTCACATGCTTTATTGTGTGACCCTGTACAAACTAAGGTAGACTAACCATCATGGTACACCCCCAAAAGTGGTTCTAAGATGACAGAAGTCTGTGTCTCCCTAAGGTAAAGGGCTATAGCAGGTATTTCAAGTAAGATGTCCAGGTTCAAGGACTGTAGTCATTTCTTCAGCTCCTAGGAAGTGTGGACTTTTGTTTCTGGTAAGGAGATGTTTGTCAGTGATGAGTTATGCCTTTTTGATCAGCTGACATTTTTATTTTTGGAATATTCTTCTGAATTTTACATTGAATACTATTTTTAAATTAACAAGTGGATACATTTTTTGTTGTTTTTTTGTTTTCTGAGGCAGGGATTCTTTGTGTAGCCTTGGATGTTCTAGGCTGGCCTTGAACTCACAGAGATATGCCTATGTCTACTTCCCTGGTGCTGGGATTAAAGACGTGTATCACCATGGCTGACACGAGGTGACTCTCTTAAGTATTCTAAAGTGCTTATATTGAAAAATATCAATCATGCATTCATGAACTTATCCTTCTTTTTTTAAAGATTGTGTTTCTTTTTTTATGTGTATGAGTGCTCTGTCTGCATGTATGCCTTTATGTCAGAAGAGCCCACTGTGAGCCACCATGTGGGTGCTGGGAATTGAACTCAGGGCCTCTGCAAGAGCAGCCAGTGCTCTTAACCTCTGAGCCATCTCTCCAGCCCAAACTTATCTTTCATAAGAATTCTTTCCAGTGTTTTTTAACTTGTAGTTTTTCATGGTTTAAAGTTATGCCCTGTGTACCTGTGTTTACGTTGTATATAGCCTGTGCATTGCTTTGTGTGACTTCTCCCTGGTTAACTGCCAAATTTATGTTTTCTTTCCACTTTTCCCTGCTCTGATATCTCATGTTTCATCAAAAAAAAAAAAAAAATGTCCCTCTTTTTATCAAACAGGATCTTGCTTTATACTCCAGGCTGGTTTTGAACCCAATTTCAACAGCTTCTTGAGTGTTGAAATTACCAGCATCTACTGACATATTTGGCTAGTCTCTACAATTATAATCCCCCAAGTTTTGTGATCATTTAATGGAGGTGAATTTTATGGAGAGTAATTCATTTTATTTTGGTTTTTTTAAGACAGGGTTTCACTCAGTAGCCCTTGCTGGCCTGGAAGTTGCTATGTAGATAGACCAGGGTAGCTCCAAACTCACAGAACCAGTATCTACCTCCTGAGTACTAGGATCCAAGGCCTGTGCCACCACCTAACACCTAGAGATTAATTTTTGAAAAGTTAATCCTTAAGTCAGACATGGTGGTGCACGCCTTTAAGCCCAGCAATGAGGAGGCAGAGGTAGGAAGATCTCTGTGAGTTTGAGGCCAGCCTGGTCTACAGAGTTCCAGGACAGCCACGCTACATACTGAGGTTCTGTCTCAAACAAACAAACAAACAAACAAACAAACGCCCAAATACATAAAGAAAACAAAGTTAATTCGTGACAATTTTGTGGCTCCTCCTTTTTTAACCTGCTACACAGTGAGCCTGCTTTGTGTGCCATTTACTTGGCCAGAACTTTAATTTTCACCCCTCAAAATACATTTTAAAAATATTGTTTCATTGTTCCTATGATTGTGAAAAGAGAATTTAAATAAAGGTGAATTGTTTTCTGGAGCTGTGTGAGTGCTGGATCCCACTGGGCAGACATCCTGCTGACAGCGTCTCTCTGTGACTCATCTGTCATAGTCTGGCTCCACAGCAGCTGTCTGAGGTTAACCCAAATGTGTCACAGAGCAGTCTTCCTCTTCTCTCTTCAACAGCAAGCTACTTCCTGGAGAATCACAATTAATCTGTGTCATTTCTTGCTCAAATCTACCCCCTCAGCTTCCAAACGATCTTTACCTTTAACACCTCTTACCGCTAGTGCAAGAACTATTCGTTTCCGTTTGTTTTGAGACAGGGTTTCTCTGTGTAGCCCTGGCTGTCCTGGAACTCTGTAGACCAGCTTGAGTTTAAGAGCTCAGCCTGCCCCTGCCTCCAGAGTGCTGGGATTAAAGTCATGTGCCACCATGCTGGGCTGGGATTACTGTTGTCATCTCTGGCTCTGGCTCTGCTTCAGAGTCATGCACTCTGATGCCTTTTCTAAGTCCCTCAGCTAAGCTTAGGTCTTCCAGTTCCTGTGACCCTCACTTAGATCTTTTACTTTTAGAGGTGTGCAACTAGCCTTTTGATTTCTCATTCTTGTTACTTTTAGTTTCAGAGAGGCAGAAAAGATGTTAAGTTTTGTCATGTTAATATTTGGATAGCTTTGCTTTAAATTTTTTTTTTTTTTTTTTAGTTAAGGAACAAATTAGGGGGTTTCATTCTCACAATTTCACTGTAACAACATTCTGTGTAGCTCACGTATACCCCTCACACTGGTCTCTCAACCCTCCCCCATCTTGCTGGTTGGTGTCCTTCCTCCCTACCAAATAAATGGCTCCCCTTCTGCCTTTGTGTCTTATGCAGACATCTAGGTAACTTCTGGGTAACAAAAGAAAGCATGCACCGTTTGCCCGTCTCTCCCATCTCTGGTCCGCTCCCCTTTCTTCCTTCCATTGGGCCTGTATATACTCTCATATCATATATACAAGCATACATATACATGTATGTATTTTAAGTCTAGATTTAAATAGGTTTCATGAGAAAACATGTTTATCTGAGTCACTTAACATCATGTTCTTCATTCATTTTCATCTACATTATACACTTTTAATTCTTCCTTATGGCTAAATAAAACCCTGTTGTATATATAGAGCACATTTTGTGTATCCATCTGTGGCTGATGGCTTCAAGCCTGAGTTCCACAACTTGGCTGTTGTGAATAAGACAGCAGTAACATGGAAGTTCGAGTGTCTCTGTGGTCCTGGGGAAGTTAGCAAAGTTCCTATCAGTTCCCATTAACTTTCCATGTGTTAGAGTGGCCCCGTGCTGCTCCTGGATTCCCTATTCTTTTAAGCTCTTGTTTCTCGCCAGCATGTTGATTCCTTACTTCCTGTCCCTGTTTGTAGGTACAGGAAATCCTCACTTCAAATGGGAACTGTTTACCTGGAAGTGAATATGAGTTTTGGTTAGGGGAGGGACAGGCTGTAGGTGACTTAACTTCTTGGTCTGTCCTCCCTGACCCTCCAGGGCATTGTCCTTGTTCTCCAATCATAGCTTGCTCTGGAGCTGTGGTACTTGGTAAATGTTTAACAACCAGCTTGGAGGTGAGGGTTCATACTGATTCGCAGCATTTCCTAATGTCCATGCAATGTAGACTCTCCCACAGGAGCCACGCAGAATCACTGAATGACATGGATGGAGAGAGCCTGACCTCCCTTCCTCCCCTCCCTCCCCCTCCCCTTCCCTCCCTCTCTTCTCCTGGTCAGGAATGACATGGATGAGGAGAGCCTGATCCCAATGGCTCCCCTGGTCAGATCTGCTGTAGCAGCCGCTTCTGTGTGCCTGGCAGGGGAGCTACTTCCTGCAGCCCCAGGAGCCGGCTCAGCCTTAGCGCTTCACCCCTTCACCAGTGCCTGTTGTTTCATGGTTTAAGTTCTGCTTTGCTAGATCTTGTTTACTAGACGTACCCTTTCTGGTTTTTTTTTTTTTTTTTTAGTGCTGCTGCTCTACCTACCTACCTACCTACCTACCTACCTACCTACCTACCTATCTTCCTACCTACCTACCTATGTAGTTTGTGGTTTCAATATTTCAATGAAATTCAAAGAAGGAAAAACAAGAGTCCTAGTTTGTGCCTTAGTTTGTTTTCTTCAGAAGCCACTTCCTCTTCTGTCTTGGAGGTCACTTCTCTCCCATGACCAATGGCTTTCCTGAGAAGCTATTATCTTGAAAGATGGTTTACTGAGAAGGGCCACTCCACTGAAAGGCTGCCAAGAGGTTTCTGAGGGAACTTTGATAGCTTGATTGAGGTTATTGATTGTTCCAACTGGGGCAATTGCTCCAACTGTTCAGTTTAGGGTGGTCATGCACACTGGCCAGAGTGGAATGGCCCAAGGTGCCAGGGCTAGGCAACAGCTAGGGTTCTGGGGAGCAAGTGTCTGTCTAAGGTGCTCAGTATTAAGAGGATCCAAATGGGCATGACCTTATAGGTCAAATGAGGGGACTCCCAGGCTCATTTAGAAGACACACGGAGGTAGGCAGCAGCAGATTGTCTTGTGATCTGTTGATGCTATTTGCATCTAACATTTGGGAAGTCTTCCCTTGCCAGAGCAAACTAGGCTGGGGATGGATGGAGGCACACTCTGATCACAGCATGCTAGGAGCAAAGTAGGAGGCTCTCTCTGAGTACCAGAGTAGGTAGGTAGGTAGGGCTATAGAGATCCTGTCTCAAAAACAAAAACCTGTGTGTGTGTGTGTGTGTGTGTGTAGATCCACACACCAACCATCACCCCAGGCCATGAGAAGAATGTCCAAAACTTGTGGAAATATGACAAAAAGCAAAAAGCAGAACATCTGACATCTGTACAGTCTAAAGTGCTACTCCCAAGATACTTGTCAATCCCAAGCCTGAGAAATGTGCCCAGCAGCGCAGAGCTGCATGACTTAAGCCCACTCACGTGTTCCTCCTCATAGAATGCTATTCCTACGCCAAATGCAGGTGTGGACCCAGCGAGGAAAAGAATGAACTCAAACGGCAGGACACTTTATACAGTGATGAGTTTATCCTCTTTACAGATGCCAATGCCATGAAAGACTAAGGAGCCTGTCCACATGAAAACAGCCCAGTGATTGGCCTGGGGGCTTTAATTGCTGTGATATTAGGATACTCTGTAAACTCTGAAAATGTAAATTAGATCATTTTAGTTTTGGGGATTACTTATTGTATAGCCCAAGATGGCTTAGGCCTTGGAATCCTCTTGCCTTGGTCTCCTGAGTGACATACCAAATCAGACCTTAGTTTTATTTTCTGTGTTTACAAAGGTGACTATTTGAGTGCATACATGCTGACGAACTTACTGAGAAAGAGGCACTTCCAACTTGCTCTCATATGGTCCAGGAAGTTTCATCTATTTGTCCATGGGGGGGGGAGAGATTTAAAAGACAATATTTACACACTATCAAAATGAACTTTATAGTCACACAAAAATGTTTATTGAAGCTTGATCCATGTCACCTAGACAGAAAACAACAAAGACGTCCTTCATCATGGCATCATACACTGGAATACTACTTAGCAGCAAAGGAATGAGCCATTGATTCTAGGACTGCATGGAAAATTCTTAAATTCTTTTTGTTAAGGGAAAGTCAGACTCAAAAGGCTGTTATATGATTCTGGTTCTATACTAGCAAAAGCATCCGTAGGGATGGACATCATCCCATGGTATCAAAGGGTGAAGGAAGCTTATATGTAGTGGGTATTTTGAGTTATGAAAGTATTTTGGAAGGTTTTGGCATAGTTATAATCAAATCAGAACATTTTCTGTATGGTTTTTTGTTTTTGTTTTGTCTCAATTCTTTTGAGACAGGGTTTCACTGTGTAGTCCTGGCTGTCCTGAAACCCATTCTGTAGACCAGGCTGGCCTTGATCTGCTTGCCTCTGCCTCCCCAGTGTTGGGATAAAGGCGTGTGCCACTACTGCCTGGCTCTGTAGGTTTTTATTGTCAGGAAATCAAGTGAGGTGGTATTCACGTATGAAATGCAGACTCACATAAATGGCACATATCATAAGTGAGGGTGCTGAGAAGAGCAGCTGAGCAGCTTAAGGGCCCTTGGGAGACTCTGCTCCAGTTGGAGACCAGGAGGTTCGATCCAGATGGTACCGTCTGGACATACTGTGACCTAGTACCTAAGTTTGCTCATCACAGTAGCTAAGTAAATCTAAAACTAGATTCTTGTTAGAATTGCATAAGTAGCACAGCACGTTGACGATAATGAGACAGTTTATTATTCGCAGAGAAATGTCATCAGTATTCAGAGGCGAAGATGAGAAGGATCACAGTCCAAGGCATCAACATGAAGCTGTTTAATACAGTAACACAGAATCAAATGTAGACATTCAGTGAGTAGACAGCGTACATGCAATTCCTACCTCTCCACAGTAAACACTCAACACCATCTAAATGACAATTTTCTAAAAAAAAGAAAAAGTGGGAAGTGCAAATAGTTTCACTGGCAGCACTGTGCCACTCTGCCATGCGACAACCTGCTCATGAAGCAAAGCAATTTTTAATGCTTTTTTCCTTTTCTAGGTACTGGTCAGAGGCTTTTTCACTCTCGCAGACTCCACGGCAAATGGCATGGCTTTCTCTTTCTCTTCCTCATACCCCTTTTCTGGCAGCCGCTAAGATTTACAACTTGCTGCCTTTTTTTTTTTTTTTTTTTTCTTCTTGTTTTTTCCTTTTTGAGACACGGTTTCTCCGTGTAGCCCTAGCTGTCCTGGAATTTACTCTGTAGACCAGATTGGCTGGAATTCAGAGATTACCTGCCTTTTTGCCCCAAATGCTGGGATTAAAGGCCTGTCTCATCACTGCCCAGCCATTGTTTTCTCTTAAAAGCAAAATCTACTAAAATTGTTGACTCTAAATACAAACAAAAAACAAAACTCAGGGTTCTTGGAGGAAAACAGACAAGATGTAGTGTCAGGAAGGAATTCAGTGTGAATACAGAGCAATAAAACATTCATGGCTTGGAGTTGAACCTAGGCACTTGTGCATAACACACACACAGACACACACACACACACACACACACAGAGTAACACTAAGCTACAAACACACCCCACATCTCCAGGGATTTAACCAACACAGCACATAAAATAGACTTATTTCAGGGAAAAAGTAGTAAATAAACTTTATTAATGTGACTTATCACACTGCTCTTGAAATTATACATTCCAGCACATTAGAAAATTACAAGTAGCTATCTTCCTCTTTACTCAGATTTGCAAATGAAACCAAATGGTGACTTTCGAAGACTAGAAAGGTGAAGTAAAACAAAAGTTAACACACAACATGACAGTACAATGGGACGACACCACCAACAGGAAGCAGACCATCCCTGGCCCCACAAAGCACCTGATGGGAAGATGAGGTCAGACTCCACGTGGCTAGTTGCTAAGATGCATTCACACAGCTCCCACTTGAGATCACACCATCCCTTCCTTTGGTTGATGGTCCTCTAAGACTACCACACAGTGGGGAAGCCTGGCAGGTGATCTCTAGTCTACTCATAAACATAGCTTTCTTTCCAAACTCAATCTGAGTACCAAGTCAGGAAATGGGTATTCAGTGATTTCTATGCTATGCGGTCATCCCCTAGGGTCACAAGCCCTACTATCTGACAGGTGTTAGGAGCCCTGAAATGGCTATGGCACACCAGAGCAATAACTGCCTTTGCTACTACCTTGAACTCTTTTTTCATGACAGGGTACATAAAAACAAGTGGCAGTAGCTGTGTGTTGGTGGCACACGCCTTTCATCCCAGCACTTGGAGACAGAGGCAGGTGGATCTCTGTGAGTTCAAGGCCAGCCTGGTCTACAGAGTGAGTTCCAGGACAGGCTCCAAAGCAATATAGAGAAACCCCACCTCAAAAAACAAAAACAAAACAAAAACCCACAAACAAAAAAGCAAAACCAAAAATCAACCACCACCACCAAACCAACCCCCCCCTCAAAAAAAGAAACAACAAAACAAGTGGCAGTATGGTAGTTTTGCTAGGGCACTGGAGCCACATGGACAAGTTCAATCATGTGGCTTCCACACCTGGTACCTCATGGTGACTTGCCTTCTGTGAAGCAGAAATAGAGCTGTCAAAATAAGCTCTCTTATCCAGCAAATATTTTATGATACACTATACTCCAGGGCACTATACATGCTTGTGGGACCCCTTATATGTTAACTGTCATAGTTTTGTTATGAAAGCACACAGGTCCTCTGTAAGTCAAGTGGAAAAACTAGCATCGAGACAGCACCCGAGAGACTTTCAGAAACAATCTGGGATCCCATGGTTTGTTGGGTCAAACATAGATTTCACCCAGAAATCTTAAACAAAAGGTGTCTTTTCTTGCTTAGATCAGAAACCCTGTATTAGAACTTAAAGAAACACCTTCAAAGTTCCCAGCACATAGAGGATAAATTAACGTGTGTGGAGGGAGCATGCGGGTGGATGGACAGACAGCATTGACTACTCTTCTTGGGGACCCAGGCTCCATTTCCAGCACCCACACGACAGCTCACAACCATCTAACTGCAGTCCCAAGGGATCTGATGCCCTCTTCAGGCCTTCATAGGTACCAAGTACACACATGGCACACAGGCACAGATGCACCCATATATATAGTTGGGGGAAAAGTATTAATGCCAGATGTGATGGTGCACGCCTTTAGTCCCAGCACTCAGGAGACAGAGGTACTCAGATAGATCTCTGAGTTCGAGGCCAGTCTAGCCTACAGAGTGAGTTCCAAGACAGCCAAACCTAAACAAAGAAACCCAGTCTTAAAAAAAAAAAAAAAGAAAAAGAAAAAACAAACAAACAAAAAAACCCAAAACAAAACAAAAAAAAAAAAACAAAACCAACAACAACCCAGCTCAAAAACCATAATGTTGCGTTTAGTGAGTAGAAATTTCTTCATTACTTGTTTCTATAAAATACTGTCACAATCAATCCACATCACATCATCAGTACCTTTTAGGGGAAATACACTCACATTATCACTGGATATGGTTCAAGTTAGTTCTAAGAACTTAAAATTAAAATTTGATGTATGTGTGTGTGTGTGGGGGGTTAGACAATTTCACGTTGTCCAGGCTGACCTCTAACTATAGCCAAGGGTTGAATTGAACTGATACTCCTACCTCTCAAGTGCTAGCATTAGAGGCACATCTCTAGTGTGTGTACATTTCAAAACTTAAAATGGGAGCTGGGTGTGGTGTTACATGCCTTTAATCTCAGCACAGGGGAAGCAGAGGCAAGCAGATCTGTGTAGACCAGGGCAGCCTAGTCTACAAAGTGAGTCCCAGGACATCCAAGCTTGTTACCAGAAACCTTGTCTCAAAACAGGAAAAATTTAAAATGTACACATCTACATTGAGAAACAAAATAAAGACCAATCAACTGACCAAACTATATGAGAGCTGGAGAGAGGATGATTCAACAGTTGAGTTTGGTAATGCTCTTGCAGAGGACCTGAGATCAATTCCCAGCATCTACATTGGGCAGTCCACAATTATCCTAACTCTACTTCCAGGCTGTGACACTCTCTTCTGGCCTCCCTCGGGTACTTGATGGTGTACACACATTAAAAAAAAAAGTTACTTAGTAAGCCTCAACCAGTTACTTTTCAGAGGGGGCCTACTTTGATTTGCCATGGCATGCAAACAAGTGTAGATAGACTAGATAAACTTGTATGCTCTTTACTTCCATGTGCACTGGATTGACTAACTTTCTAACTTTTTCTTTTTTGGTTTTTCGAGGCAGAGTTTCTCTATATTGCTTTGGAACCTGTCCTAGCACTCACTCTGTAGACCAGGCTGGCCTCGAACTCAGAGATCCACCTGCCTCTGTCTCCCCTCCTGAGTGCTTGGATCAAAGGCTTTCGCCACCAATATGCGGCCTTATTTTTGTTTTTCAAGACATTGTTTCACTATGTAATCCTGGCTGTCCTGGAACTTGGATATTAAGACTAGGCTGGCCTTTAAAGAGATCCACCTGCCTCTTCCAGGATTAGTCATCTCTGTTTGGCAGGGTTGACTAATCTTAACACAATTATTACATAAACTTGCCTGCTTGTAAGCTTGTTTGAATTATAATGCACCAACTTTTTTTTTTTAAGCTTGCAATGCAAGTGCATGGTATTAAATATGCGTGGCTATTCAGCCTTCTCTGAGGTTGAATTTATGTACTGTGGAACTGCCCTGTATTTTGTCATTCCTGTCTTGTCTTAGGTTGTATGTATGTGGCTTTTTTGTAGGCATTCTAGAGAACGTTTTCCAGGTCTGTAGGGCAGACCCCTTCCACAGCAGCTGCACTACAACAGTTTAGCCCATGATGTCTTTCCTTAACAACACACACCAATTCTTATTTCTATCAGTTTAGATAATGTGAAGATATCCAGTACCCTCCCACTTGCAATATTATGTAACCAAGCAATAATTCTGTTTCAGACTGTAAGGAAAACAAACTCAACAATCATCAAGATAGACAGCCACAAACTCTTTATTGTATGTTCCTTGTTTAGTATTACTTAACTTTCATCAGTGTTTAGGTGACCAAACTGGAACTGGATTTCAACTCTCTGAACAGAATGCACTTAAAAGTTCAGTTCTTTTATCTGATGGGGAACAGTTAAGGCTGGTCCCATTTCTTTGCTATTGTGGTAAGAGCAGCAAGAAACATGGACAGGTATCTCTGTGATACATGAGTAGATAATGAAACATTGCAAAGAAAAAATGAAATTTGCAGAAAAACAGATGGAACTGGAAAGTAGTAATGTACAGTGAGGTAACGTAGGCTCAACTACATCCTTTCTCTATGTGGACCCCACATTGTATTTAGTGGGGTACGTATGGGCAAGGGGCCAGGAAACTAGGGAAATGTCCATGAGCTGGGAAGAGGCTTTAAGGGATGTGGGGAGGGTAATGGAACACAGGGGATATGTGAAGGCAGGGGACTTACTAGGATAAAAGGGTGAGTGGGGGAGGGGGAAGGTTGATGGTGGGTACTGCATCTGACTGAATTCAACATCTACAGACACATTTGTCTTTATTTCCTCAACACCATCATATACATAGCATTTACACTATAACTTTTCTCCCCTTTCTTTTCTGATACAGGGATTCTCTGTGTAGCCTTGGCTGTCCTGAACTCACTCTGTAGACCAGGTTGGCCTTGAATTCAGAGATCTACCTGCCTCTTCCTTCTAGAGTGCTTGACCTAGAACTATAATACTTAAAAACATTAGAGTCCCCTTTCGCCAGCCTTTCTCCTGGGTTCTCAAGGATTTGAAGCCTTGTAACTTAAGGATTTTGACATGCACAATTAACTTTGAATGCCACATTACATGATTGCATTGTAAACAAACATGGGTTTGGGGATGGCTCAGCTGTTAAGAGCACTAGCTATTCTTGCAGAGGACCAAGGGTTTGGTTCCCAGCACCCATAACTCCCATCCCAGGGAATCTGAAGCCCTCCTCTAGCCTCTGAGGGCACTTTCCTGACATGGTGTAGTTACACACACAGGCAAAACTAAACTTCATAATACGAAAATAAACCATTTAACAAAGTTTAGGATAGTATCTTCAAATCTTTGAGTGAGCTGGAATTCTGGTAGAGCATGAAGTTATGAACCTCCAACTTTTGTTTTAAACTTGCCAAATAATTCATCTTGTTGATTGAAGTATGGCAGTTTCATGGTCTGATATTTCTGGGCTCAGTTCTGTGAAGTTATTGATTCACAAGAGTAAACCCTCTACCACAGATCTGGAAATAGGGAGATTGTTCTACCCTTGTAATTTACTTTCTGCCTGCCTTCATGAATTCAAATACCTTCATCTAGTTTAGAAAATTACAAATCTTCTGAGGATGGCATTAAAAGTTATCTCAGGCTCCTTCGACTTGCTTTTCAAGTTTCTAAATTTTTAAATTTAGTTTCAGAAAAACCAGAAACTTCACTTGCCAATTCGACCTTGAGAAAATGGAAACCCAAGGCCTCTCAGGATCCCTGGAGGGAGTAGTATCATTTTCCCTATAGTTATTAAAAGCCAGCCAAAACCAATGCCTTGCATACTGTAGAGTGTCAAGTGAACGCAGTGCATCCACTTGACCCCACACTCACCCTGACACACGATGCTTCTCTGACCTTTTCATGTATTTTGTTTTGAATTTTGTTGACATGTAGGTATGTATACCAGAAGATGGCATCAGAGATGGTTGTAAGCTACCATCTGAGAGCTGGGAATTGAACTCTGGACCTCTGAAGAGCAGCCAATGCTCTTAACTTCTAACATCTTTCCAGCCCCAACCTTGTTTTCTTTTTCCACCTTTGAGCCTCAGTCCTTTGCCATTCTGATACTTTTTCAGCTTTATGGTTTGAATTGCTATTTACACACAAACTTCCAGCTCATCATCTTCAGCCAGGTATTTTTCTGTTATTCAAAGTGCCTTCTCTGCTTCTCATGGATCCCTCAAATCTCTTCCAGTTAATTGCAATTATGCCCTCCCTGCTGTTTGCCGTGCCTAAGGTCTGCCGTTTGTCATTTTTTTCTACTCCACAACACATTCAGTACATTGTCAAATTCTGATCACTTCTTAGGACACACCCACGCGACCAATCACTTTCCACATTCCCCATTACTACCCTGATTCATCAACTCCCCCCCCCAACAACAGCGCCCCCAATCTGCTTCTTCCTTCGTGCCGTAGTTGAGCTGTCGATCGGATTCTACCTCAAAGTCCTGCAGAGCCCTTCCCACTGAGCTTTCAGTTCCCCTTCAGGCCGTGACTTGCCTTGCTCTAGACACTGAGGTGATATCCAAGTACATAACTGTCCAGGCCATCCATCCATGTGTGTTCCATTACCCGAGATAATCTCCAAGAGTCAACAGCCTCATTCCCTCCTTCAGATTCTTAGCCACGTGTCATACTCTCACGACTACTTTGAGCCCCTCAGCTCAAGTGACAAAACAGTCCCTTCCATCTATCACCTGTGCTCCTTTCTTGTACCAGCACTGTTTTATACAGCTCTATCACTACAACAGACTACACTTCACGTGACCAGGACAGTGTCTGCAACATTAGACACAGGTAACTGAAACCTGCAATAAGAAAATGTACTTCACAGATAAAACTTCCAAAGTTAGAACCATTGCCATTAGACTGCAACTCACTGTACACAGGTGCTGCTGGCTAGGAAAACCTTAGATCATAACTGACAGGTAACCTTGTCATAACTACTGTTTTTTGTCTAACAATTCCATAGATTACTGTAAATGTATGCCAAGTGTTTAAGCATCTGAACACCCGTCACTATTTCACTCTGAAATAACATTGGAATGCCTTCAATAGGACAGTTGTAGAAGCTGTAAACTAAATCAAGTATGCAGCACCACCAATGTGTACTCACCTGCTGACGAGTCTGGAAGTAACTGTGCCTGCAAACAATGCAGACTCCACATTTACATGTGCTCCAAAGCATAACAGTAAACTACTGACAACACTCATCTATTTATTTCTTTACTGGAGAAAGGGCCTCTCTATGTAGTCCTGACTATCTTGGAACTTGCTACTCTGTAGACAAGGCTGGCGGTGAACTCAAGAGATCCTCCTGCCTCTGCCTCTGCCTCCTGAGTGCTGTTTTTGCACTTTTTACTCACCCGGTACTGAAGAGGAATACTTGAAATGGTCACAGTAAGATCGCTGTAACATTTAAAAAATGAACTCCATGAGTGGCTAGGACAAAAAGATCTCAAGGTGGCAACTATAACAATCGTCACATTACTGCCAGCCAACTAAGTTTTATCAAACTTCAGGCTGTCATTACAGTTTTATAAACACAAGACTCAGAGATAAAGGACCACGTGTGGCAGTCACAGTGTGAGTAGCTCCCGCTGTCAACTGCATAATAAAGCAAATCCACCTAAGACCGGTACAGCTCCACTGCCACTTTAACACTGACCCTGAAAGAATATTTTTGTCAGACTATAAATGCATTATAAAAATGCCAGTTCAGAGATGGAATGACCCATTTACTCACTTATCAATATGGAAAAAAATCATTTGAGTAAAACTGGTCAGACTGTAGTTTCAAGATTTCGTCTTCAGGAAGCAAATTAGAATCCTGAACTAATGATCAGGCAGACTTACAGGAACATCTCTAACAACCTAACCCCACAACCTGAGCTCATTCTTCTTTTATTCTTTAATTTTAATCAATTTATTTATTTTATATCCTGGTTATAGTTTCCCCTTCCTCCTAGCCTCCCAGCACCCCCCCCCCAATCTTTTCCTCCTCCATTTCTGTTCAGGAAAGGGCAGCTCTCTCATGAGTATCAACAAAACATGGCATATCAAGTTTCAGTAAGACCCAGCACCTCATGTACTAAGGCTGGGCAAGGTGAACGTGTATGAGGAGTAGGGTCCCGAAAGCCTGTGTAAGAGTTGGAGGCGGCCCCTGTTCCCACTGCTAGAGGAGTCCCAACCAAGAGGACCAAACTCACACCTGTCATATATACATGCAGAGTGCCTGCATGGGTCAGTCCCATGCAGGTTTCCTGGTTGTCGGCTCAATCTCTGTGAGCTCCTATGAGCCAAGGGTAGTTGATTCTGTGAGTTTTCTTACGGTGTCCTTGACCCCCCTGGCTCCTACAATCCTTTCTCCCCAACCATGGACTCTTAAATTCCTTCTGCAAGTTGTTTCAGAGAATACTGTATCTCAGTTCCAATTCATTCTTGTCAACACAATGTTACCTCAAATACCTTTAACAAGAGCAAAGAAACTCAAGTTTCTGAGCTGCCCTTTCTTGTTCTAAAATGCTCTATATCTTGAATTAAAAAGATCACTTTACAGCTATGTATGCACACACTGTACAATGTACCAACATTTAAATTTTAATTAGCAACATGCAATTATGTTAGTTGATTATAACCTGAAGAGGAAATGACTCGAACAATCATAAGCCTCAGCTCTCTGAAGGCTGTCTTCGCTATCGCCAGCTCTTTCTATCATAGCATCACCTTCATCCATTTCCTTTGGCAGAGCAGTTATGGTCCCTATCCTCCACAGCTTAAGTTGAAAAGCATTAACAGTAGTTACGATGGGCGGTGGTGCACGCCTTTTATCCCAGCACTTGGGAAGCAGAGGCAGGCAGATCTCTGTGAGTTCAAGACCAGCCTGGTCTATAAGACCTAGTTTCCAGGACAGGCTCCAAAGCTGCACAGGGAAACTTTGTCTCAAAAAACCAAAACCAACCAACCAAACAAACAAAACAACAAAAAACAAAACAAATCAAACAGTAGTTAAGTTAAAATGTATGCAAGTTTCTTTTTACTGTAGTACATGACCAAGAAAAAAGTTGCTCAGATAACAACAGGTCACTAATGTGTAAGCTAACCAAAACAAGATAAAAAAAAAAAAAAAAAAAAATCACACAACACTTTAATCCCGTTCCCCCAAAAGACCCCACTAAATCTAAAATGTAGGAGGGACAAAGAAAGATAATTTCTTTCCATTAAAAATCAGAGTGCAACGTCTATAGTTAAACAACTTTATTAACATAGTCAAGCAGTGATTAACATTCACATCTATTATGTCACATCATACAAATGTAAATACAAAATTACTACAGTACAATATATATTCTCTGCATGATCCAAAATATTTGGTGGCCCCAAAAAACTCTCTTTAAAATTCAGCAGCTTATCAAAAATTAAAACCGTATTCTATTTAAAATGAAGATCTGTTAGCACAGAGTTAGACTTCAAGAAATATCAATTTAGTACAGTTTGAGAAGTTGCAGGAGGATATGTTTGAAGGACACATTCTAACATAGTGTGGCAGGTACAGGAAACATCAAATTTAAAGCTTTTAAGCATAACTCATACAACCTAAGTTGTCAGCAGAAAGATCCAGTTATTTATAACTAAGCAAGTACTAAGTTATTGCACCCAATGTTAACATGAATATTAAGTGTAAAACTTTCATAACATGAAGTGATTTACCATGTTTAAGCATCTCTTAAGATGATAATCTATTCAGTAAAATTAATTACATAGTATTATCTAATTATTATCTCCATTAAAAACAAAAAACAATGAAGCTCAGTTTGGTTATATAGGAAAGCAGTGACAAAAAGATATGAGGAAAATATAGTGGAACCCCCTTTATGAGGTGGACATTAGGAGGGACAACACTGCCTTACAGGCTAACCATGTTATAGCAGGCATTTAGCAAGATGACTATACCTGTGAAATAGATAATCCTGCATAATACCAAGCCACAGTAAGAGTGACATATGGCAAACAAAAACTCCTACAAAAAGGAAAACTACTAGCTTTATAATTAGCTTTATAACTATTGGCAAATAGATTTGGCTTAGTTTTTAATGTACAGAGGTGGGGAAAAGAAAACCAATTTTAACTTCCCTCAAAGTCATGCATACATTCAGCTGCTATGCATCTTTTTATTTTAACACAATACACTCTGGGATACAAACCACAAAAGCAGTTGCTGTAATTAAGCTTATACCTTGCAATTGTATAATAATTAGGCATTGATTGAGAATTATCTACATATATGTGATACCAACAGGGAAAAGATCTATATCAAGCCTAAAGTTAGTTTTCAGTTAGCTAGAAAGCACACAGGTAAGAGAAACTAACTTTCATGTGAAACTTAACTATAAAGAGGCCTTAAAAGCACTGCCATATTTAATCTCTACGAAGTGCACTAACTGATAGACAATGCTACTGCATGGTATTGATACTAGATAATATTGTTACCAACACAAGCCACTACTGCTCATTTTTCCATCTCAATTATCCCGGGCTGTTAACCTCTAGACCCTAATTTTCTTATAGATTCCAATGCCCACTTTACTAAACAGTATTAGCAGCAACAATTAGTGTCTCCCTGCCCTGTTATATTTGCAAAATAACTCTGTAAGCAAAGCTGTGTGCACCTGAAGTACTAATGAAGGAAGAACTTAGGGCTGCAGGTGTGCACGACACTCTTCTCCTGGGAAGAATGCGTTTGCTCTGGCATCTGGTAATACATTCAATATGAATATAATTAACTATATGAAGCAAAAAAAAAAAAATTTCTTCACTGCAAAGGTGTTAAATTGAGACAAGAGTTCAATATGTAATTCAATTCTGGCACCTCAACTACACAGAATTTCACGTAGGGAAGAAAAGGTTCCACTTTTGTATTTTGAGGGTTTGGAAAAGGGAAGGACCAAACAACTCATTTTCATATAAATCTACAGACCAAATGTGGAGAGCTTTCTGTATTGCTCAGTCTAATAGAACAATTGGAGGGGGGAAAAATATCAGACTAACTGGGAAGATTCTCAATAAAATACATAAAAACAATTCACAAACCTCCAAAGACAATTAAGTACGATGATCTTTCTTTATAAACATGTCACCAAAGCAAAATGATACAAGGATATTCACCTGAGATAAAACTTGTATCTGAATATTCATAACTGAGTAGACAAAGCAGTAAGAGGAAAGTCAGTTGAAATTATCTTAAAATATACATCTGACTCTATTTTACAATATATGCAATTTAAGCAATTCAGATCAATGAAAAAGTCTTAACCAAAAAAATCACAGTGTTCATCAATGTTAATTACAAAATGTATGCTACTTGTTTTGTTTTAAGATGTAATGGCTTGGTTAAGTGTTTTAAGATCTGAAATCTAAGTTGCATAACAAAATCAAGTAGCAATAATGTAAGCATCAGAACTGGCTCTAAGGATATTTACAAGTTGATTATTTTGGAAATAACCAACAAACAATACAAAAGTGATTTTTTTTTTTTACACAGTATGAAGTCATTAAAGAGATTAGACAATACAAAAAGCAAACTTATTTCCTGCATAAATGAACACCTGTGGCACTGAGTTCATTTGCTGATGGGCTGTAACATAGAACTGCCAAGTATGCATTTAAATTACACTAAACACTCTCTGTTTCCAACTTAGGTTGATCAGCAGCTTTTGTTCTGTTAGAATCCTTCAAAAAGAGAAGCTCAAACAGGAAAAGAAGGCATATATAAAACAGTAAACACTGACCTCCTGAGGTTCCTACAACATAAAAATATTCAAGTAGAAAATCTACATCACTCAGCAGCGGCTGTCTCTGTAGCTGAGCACACTAACAGCATTTTAGTGTGAAAGGAGCAGGCGGAGGAAGCCGCACTTTAAGCATGCCAAGAGGCAGAAACACTGGAATGTAACAATGACAAAACTAACAATCTCACAGACATTCAGTCAACATTCAAAGCTATCAAGACTGCACCACAAGAATTGAGTTGCTTTTTATATATATTTATATATCCCATGATGTGTTATGTTTCATCAAAACAATAAATGCTAACTCAGCGTTTACCTCAATAAAACTTACATGGCTTCTGCAAATTCCTGTGCTATATATACTATGTTGTCTGAAATATAATATAAATTAAGAGGAAATAATAGCCTCAACAAGGAAACTACATAAGAAAATACCCCTAATTTTAGGTTGTCAGTCATATTTACTTAATTTTCTATTATAAATTTAGAAACAAATAATTTACTACAAAACAAAATACTGTTGTTTTTTTTTTTTTTTTGTGCTGCATAACTGCCAAATTGGAAATATATTCTTAATCAGACAGGTAACAATGTCTCTTGTATTTAGATTTTTTAAATCACAGGTACATATAACATTACTGAAAGTTTTGTATTTGTTTTATGATGTTAAGAGACTAATCTGGCTGTTTATTTACTCTTACGCAAGACTAGACCGCCTATGTTACACTCTGGAAAGCATCTGAAGCACTGTAGGGCATATGCTAACTACAACCCAAGGGTAAAACAGCTATTCTGCTCCAGCTTTAAAGCCAACTCAAGAAGCAAATTTTGAGCTCCCAGTAAGGTAACTGCACGGACAAGTGAAATGCCACACACCCTTGAGTCTAGCTTGAATTAAAAAAAAAAAAAAAAAAAGATCGGGCATTGTACATGGTTTTATTTCAGGCCCTATAGACTGAAATTTGCAAAGCCAAAATAGAAGGAAAGTAAAAGAACATGTTAAACATATACACAACAACTAAAATCTTTTTGCATGCTGCCATGCATGTGAAATGCTTTGAAACTGTTTATAGAGTCACACGCACACAGCTCACACTTCAGTGCAATGGCCTTATCAGTCAACACTTTTAGAGAACAGAACCATGCAAAGAGGAGCAACTGCTTATAAAAATGGTCATTCGGTATTTATTCTGCAATGCAAAGGTGACAAATTAAAATATAAAATGGCTGTTATGGCTTAACATCTTGTTGCAGATTAAATATGCAGCATTGAAAAATGGAAAGGTGTGGCTTTATCTCTGACCAGCAGAGCTAAAAAGATAAATCTCTCCATTTTCCTTCATCATCATGGGATACACACTGCTCAGGCAATCCAAATTAATAAAGACTTGCACTTTCATATGGACATAAGATCAAGTGTACCAGTTAGGGGCTTCACATTCACAGTATATAAGAAAATACACATGGAAGGAAAAGTAAAGGGTTAACTTAACAAGGATTTATTCACAGGAATACATGTAAGTAGAGGGGGAAAAATAACAGAAAAGTCAAACAAATGAAATGAAGAGGATCCAAACCAACTCTCACTCTGTAGCTTTGAATTTGCACCCTGTGTGCATATACTTAGGGCACAAAGGGCCACCGACATGCGCCAATACAGTGTAGGAACCCTGCATTACATCCATTAACTTAAACATATCTTTAAGATCATGCTTTGAACAAAAAAGGAAAAAAAATGAAAGAAAAAAAAAGGAAAGCTTAGAGGCAATATGTTGAGTGGGAATAAACATTGAATATAGCAATCATGTTTCAACTTCTACAATTGTCTTTATGTGCCAACTAACATTTATGCAGCCTTTTACAGATCTTTTACCATGTAATTTGAAATTTGATAAAATCACTAGTAGTATATAACCATGCAGAAAGCACACCACACCGACAGCACAGAGGCAAAGATTTTGCACAGGTATATCAGCTTTCCACATTGTGCAGGTTACACACAATACAATACCAATCTTATTCCTAACAGATCCTAAAAAGATATTTCAAGGCCTAGCTGTAAACTACAGTCCTTTATATACCTATATTCTTAGTAAAAATAAAATCCACAAATCGTAAAGTAATTTTAAATGCAGGGCTAGAGTTGGTAAAGTGCAACCCAAACTGGCGCAGCATAGGTAATGAATCCCAACGGCACTCTATGTGGTGCAAGCATGCTACGGCCCCACTAATTACACCACTTCAATCACTATGAGCCAGAGCGCATGCCTGAACCTTAACCTGCACCTTACGATAACGTGTTGGCCTAGAAATTAAATCTAAGAAGTACAACCATGAAATTATATCCACTAACGTTTTAATGTAAAATTAGATGTCACTTTTAGTTTGATACCCCGACCCCATTTATTCCTCCCTCCCTGCCCAGCCCGCAAAGGTAAAAGGAGTGACTCGTTGGCATCTCACAGGGTGCTTCATTGTTCAAATTTGTTTTGTTTTATTTCCAACTTTTTGGGGGTACCTTAAAAATTGTAACGTCCAAGAACCTGCTGCTACTAGGGGAGGCAAGCTGACTTCAACTGTTAGTTTTGTGTATCTCTTCATCAGCATGCAGAACAAGGCCCCGTAATGTGGGAAATTTTATATAAAACCTCTAATGAAAAAAGCTTCCTTACTGGTGCAGCTTCCCACTCTCAGATTTCCTTTGCTGCGGACCATGGGATTCTCCTCCTTCTCCTCATCCCTACGCATTGTTTATACGGTTCTTGTTTAGGTACAATTCCCCATAATATTTCAGAAAGTACTGTTCTGTGAGTAGACTGAATAGTTTTTGCTTCTTCACATCCAGTGCAGAGTTGTAATTGGAGACAGATTTCCACCCACAAAGGCTCCAGATGTTAAAACATTTCCCAACATCGACTTAATACAGTGACGGCAACACCTCCCTCCCGCCCCTCCCAGTAGGGTTGGGATTGTACTGTATTCCCTACTGGTTTACCCTTCCCCCTGTAAAGGGTAACATTTTCCCTGGGTGCAGAGGCTCCCTCATAGTCTCCAAGACTGATGGACCTGCAAAAAAACAAAACCAATTTTATCTTTAATACCCACCCCTCTTTCAGAGCCAATGGAACATAAAAATCAGTCAAATAACAATCCTAACTTTACCTATAAAGAAAATAAGAAATTGGACAAATTGCCAAAAATCATGTTATGTTCTTTTGAGATTGAACAGTTATCTGCATTAGATATGAAAGTGAACCCACACTGGGGACATACAGCGTATAATGTTTCATACGATGAATTCTGCCTTGTATAATGTTATTTATCTTTAGCTCTTTTAGCAGAATGAGTCTCATGCAAATCGAGTACGATTATTGGAACAGTTAAACCAAAATCTGACAGTGGTCCTTTTATAAAAACTGCTACTAACCACTCAGGCCAAACTTTTGAACACCTGTAAATGTTCCTATGAGTTCAAAGGTTAACTGGCCCACTCCTTTCTCCTGCTTCTGCATGCGAGCACAAAGAAGCAAGAACAAGAGGTACTGACCCACTTTAACATCTAGGAAAGAATTATTGCCTACCTCATCTCAGAAGCAGGATCATCACAGTTAACTCCTACTTGGGTGATGAAACCAAAGAATGACAAACTACTTAAGACTTACTAGCTCAATGTAGACTCTTTAAAGCTAAGTCGTTTCTCTCTATTGCATTCTCATGGCCTAAGAAAGCAAATCAAACATTTCAGAATGCTAAAGATGAGGATTCATAACTAAAATGGAACAATACACAGAGGGCTCAGACAGCCTGAGGCTATAAATTCATTTCCACTCTCTTCTAGGTGAGGTAACTTGGACAATGAAATCTTTCATGCTCAGATTAAATAAGCAGCTAGCAAAAAAAGAAAGGAAACCCTTGTAATAAAAAAAAAAAAAAAAAAAAAAAAGTACTTCAATCTTCAATCTGGTACAGTATCCTGTACCAGATTTAGTGTATCCTGTGGCTGGCTTCCAGTCAGATAGGTAGTTCAAGTCTTGTTCACAACCTAAGAATTTTCACTAGCTCACCACTGGTCCATACAGGGCCAACTTTGTGTGAAAAGCAAAGGTGCAGAGGTCTGTTACTATTGTTACTATATACCACACAGTTCAATCCTCAACACAACTTGATGAGGGAACCAGTTAAATGGACACAGCTGTTAACATCTCAATTGAGAACACAGACTATCAAGAACAAAAATCCAAGTACTTGGCCCTCCACTTCCTCAAACCAAAAGAAAATCATCCGTGAACAACTCTGAAAGAAATCTGGGTAGCTGCTAGGTGCTTAACAAATGGGTGTTAAATGATATCTACTTCCAGAATTGTCTAAATTTTGTTTCCTCAAAGGTCACACTACACAAAGCCTCTTATCCTCGATACATATAAGATTATAAAGTAAGGGTTCAAAACAGAACCCCTTCTGACTTCCCATCCCCTGTGAATGCTGCCCATGTAGGGCAGAAGGAAACAAGAAATAAAAGAAAGGGGCAAAATAATGGCTAGAAAACAGAGCAGGACAGGCAAAAGTAAAAAGCAAAGAGAGGGATGAAGTAATGTATACAAATCAAACCAGGGCACTAACCAGGGTTTCTGTTTTTTCTAAGATTGGGGGTGGGGAGGGAGAATTTGACTGCAGTATTCATTAATACTTTAAATACTTTCATTCTAAAATTCGTAACTTACCCCTAATTCTGGGACTGCAGCTTAAGTGTATCAGATTAAACACCATAAAAAGCTGCAAGGCGCTCTTTTAAGGGAAGAGGGAACTGGTCAGAGAATCGCCTCCAATTTTCATCCCCAACTTGGTTTTTAAATCCATGAAGGATCTGCAGAGAAAAAAACTATTAATTTAAGAATAAAAACAAAACTCAGATCTGTATAGCTTTAGATCAAGCATTACTGACGTTAATTATGATTTCCATATCAAAGTAGTAATTCTCCAACTTTGTTAATTAAGTTCTAGACCCTATGACAACCAAAACTACCTCCATGCTTTAAGTTTAAAATTCAGGAAGTGTCTTTAGCAATGTGAGGCACTCAAGAAATTTCAAATATCAAATTACCAAAAGCAAAAAAGTCAAACCAAACAAACATAAAGCCTATCTAATGGATAATTATTTTTTTTAAATGTTGGGTTAAACACAAGCTTTGGGTTTCTGAAGTATAGTCACTAATATCAAATGACTCAAACACACAACAACATTTTATTTCTTGCTTTGTTACGGCTGAGTACAGACTATAACTAAGCAGAAGAGAGCACTAACAAAGCAAGAACACAGGCTCAATCCCTGTGAAAGGCACCTGGGAAGGTTTACTCTATGTTCCAATGTATGCTCCAAATTCACCTTGAGAACTTCAAGTCATTTTCAACAATTGCAATAGGAAGACAACACCAATCAGTGTTATTAACTGGGAAAATACTGGCATGAGTCAGTTCCATATCTTAAGATCAAGTCAGGTTCTTTGCTAAGGACTTAGGTCACATAGTCAACCAATACTTCTCTGGAGAAGCTAAGTTTAAAATAAAGAGGAACTTATGTTCAACTGGGCATTAACTGTCACAAATGCTGATTAGTTACCTTACAGAACATGTCTCTGAGATCATCTTTTGGGTTAATCCATGATGCAACAGCATCACAAAAAAATATAAAATCCTGCAACAAGCAAGAGGCATTTTAGGTTGCTACTATATTTACCAAATTCAGTAAAACACATCTGTAAACTTCAGAGCCTGTCACAATACTTAGCTAAAACAGAAACATTTAAAATCAACTAGTACCACTAAGGAATTTAACATTTCTGTTAACTCATTATCGTCTAATAGTAATTTACCAAACAAAAGCAAACCCAGTCTAGCAAATATTTCGCATTAGAAATAGTCTGAAAGTACCAGATAAAGTCAACAATAACACAGTTCTGAATTGTAAACAACCTGAAATCACCTGAATTTATACCACATGCTAGTTTGAAATAGAGGAAGGGCATTAAATTTAACAACCATCTTGAGACAGTAAACAAATAAAATGCCTTTTGCATAAAGCTCATGCTCTTCAAGTAAGGAGTCTTCACATCATCCAAACATCTATGTTTGATGTTAAAAATTTAAATACGTGGCTGAAGATGGCTCAGCAGAGTACCTCAATTCAGATCTCAACACCCACAGGCCATAAATAGTGAGAACCTATTTCAAAAGAACCAACCAGGATCTGGAGAGAAGGGAGGGCTTAGTGTTAGAGCAACATTGCTCTTGGAGAGAACCAACTAACTAACCAAAAATCCCACCAATCAACCAAACACATGAATACTGAATATGTAATTTATGGTTCCAAACAGGTATTTTGTATTTTGAGCATGTGGTATAGAATTCAATGGTTTATTTCTTAGTTATGTCTGGCAAACTGGAGTTGGAACATTTTATTGAAGTCCCACTACAGATGGATTGAAGAGAATGGCTCAGCAGTTCAGAGGGCACTAGCTACTCTTCCCGGGGAACCCGCACATGATTCCCAGAACCCACATGGCCGCTCATAATCATATGTAAACCAGTTCCAAGGGATCTGATGCCCACTTCTGGCCTTCAATGGCACCAGGCACACACAATGTATACAGACACAAATGCAGGCAAAACACCCATACATATTAAAATGATAACTGTAATTTTAAAAATGTTTAAAGACAGCATAAACTTAGGAAACAGAATGAATAAATGAAAAGCTTTCAAAACAATTTCAAAAGATAACTCAATATTCTATTTGCTATTTTAAAATTCAAACTCAGTAAACCAGACAGAGGCATGTACAAAGTAAATAAATGAGGTCTACGTATGTAGGAAAAGGCCTAGTCCAGTAGAAGACAACAATATAACCATCCCCTCCCACTCTGCTACTACTCTGACTCAATGACGTAAGACTTGAGAAGTCCAGCAGGTGTAAGACCTGAGTCAGTCTCTAGGAACCACTTGTTGGAGGAAAGGGCTGACTTCTACAGGCTGTCCTGACTTTACCATGTGCGCCACAGTACATGTGTCCACACACAAAATAAACAAATGTCCTCAAAGCCGTAAAATATTTTTCCTTTAGAAATCTACTACTTAGCACATACTACACTGAAAACAAACCCCTGTGAACACCTTACTTGGATTACGCCACTGGGATTCACACTGATCATGGTACAAATCCCACGGAATGCTGAATCTTTTTCTTCATTGTCTCTTATGTTTCTCAGAGAGGTACACCTATTGAATTACAGAACTGAGTTTAGTATTTAAAGTAAAAAGCAGATTCAACACAATGCTAATAGACAGTATTTAATGGAATAGGCACCACAATAGAGATAATGATTATACTGTATTTTCAGAAAGCTAGACTTTCAGTTTCTCATATTCTTGTATGTCTGACCCATTCTTATCTCAATAGTGTTAACAGTGAAATTCACATTTTCTTAATAGACTGAAACTATAAAAATAGACAACTGGTTTTCTTACTTAAACTATTAGCCAGCCTGAGCCAAAGAGAGTACCTTAGCAAATTAATTTTTAAAATTATTTTATGACTTGTATTCCATTAAACACTACTAAAATGATTTGAGTTGAAAAATTAGCAATTGAAAGAAGCAGAACACAGGCTATACTGTCACAATATAAACTATTGCTATACACTTATGGTAGAGATGTTTAACTCTGACATTAACAAGCAAGTAAGATTTTGTATGTAACAAATTTAAACGTGTATTTAATGCAATCCAAGTTTCCAAATTAATTCTTAAAAAAAAAAAGGAAATACAATGCAAGAACCTAAATTTATAAAATTTGCATGCATCTTAATTTTTCTGGTGGATATTTAAATGCTTTTATGTATAATCAAGCTTTTAAACACAGCAAGCATGTGACAATCTTATCCCATGCATCAATTAGTTGTTAGCCACAACATAAAATAAATATACATGACGATGCTACTGAGAAACCTCACAAACCTGATAGGACAAGATTAGTCACATGGTTGGCAATGATTAAGGATTGTGATTTTTGTAACCAACTGAAAATATATCTAAAAGTGAGATAGAGAAAGAAAGAGTGAAGAAAAATGAATTAAAAAAAAAGATTGAATAATACACACCAGGGTCTTATAAACTGCTGTAGCATGGGGGCCACCTCTTGAGGACAAACGTAACCAAGACGACCAATTGTTATTGCTAAGGTAACGCAATCACGGTTATACACCACCAAACGCCAACCAAGACATGAGCAAATGAGGGGGAAGGAGAAAAAATAAAGAAAAAACAACAAATAACTCAGAAACAGAAACCAACAGAATTTGTGTATGATAATAAACATAAGATCTCACCAGTGCTGTTTATTACCACCCCCTGATGGAAGGGGCAGCAACATATATAGCATACTCTTGGAAAAAGGAAAACAAAAGGAATTAAAGTAACTAAAGATTGAGAGAACACCAAAAACCATCAAGTGTTTTTCTTGCTCACCCAAACGTCAAGTTTTGGTAAAAAGATGAGCGATTAGTGTGAGTGGGTTTAGAGATTCTTCATTAGAAGCCACTCAAAACTTCAGAATGTGAAGTTCTTCTTCAAGAATTATTAGTGGATGTGGATACATGTATGAAATTCATTCAAACACCAATCTCTGCAGCCGCATTAATTCAAAATTTCTCAACTTTTTTTTTTTTTTTTTTTTTTTTTTAGTGACTACAACCTTTAAAAATCACCTAGAGATACTAACCCAAATTTTGGTAGCTTTTTTAGTGGAACTTTGCTGCTTGTGTCAAAAATCAATTGTCAGACATTAAGTACCATGGTGTCCACCAAATGAATAGACAGAAAAACTGTTCTGTATCAAACTCCATTGTGACAACTATCCAATAACTCAGGTAGAAGTACTAGCCATATAAAGTTCCAGTGAAGGAAATTTAGGTAGTCCACTGTAATGACAGGGGATATGGACTATAGAAAAAAAAAATCTTTGCCACAAAAGGCCTAACACAAAATAGGTAATAGCATAATACATTATTTAATTAAAAAAAAAAAACAATAACAACAACAAAAAAAGTGGGCAGACATTCTTCATCAATTCAGGAATTCCTGAAATGTACAAAGAGCTAAAAGAACTGCAACTCAGAACTGTGTCTTGCAATTCAAAGGTACATACATATAAATACATTTATACACAACGGGTAAATATACAAACAGAAAACAAACCATGAGGTGCTTTAATGGTGTTCTCTCAAAAACTTACAGGTTAACCTTTCATAAAAAAAGGGTGGGGTTGGGAGGGTAAAGAAAAATGTTTAAGGATTACTTGAAGCAAACTACACAGATAATACTAAAATTTAGCAGATTCATATGAAGCAAGAGAAAGAAAACCTATGTTCAAAAGACACAAAACTATGCAACATTCTCATTAAACAGGCAAGTATGAACAGTCCAATGAAACATGCGAGAAAGCAGATGATGGTCCATTGAAAAAGTTCAGTGTAGGATATACTAGTTGGAAAAAGCAAATACGACACACTAAGGAATTGGCCTCAGGAAATACTGAGAATATGGTAATTGCTAAAACATATGGTGATTTTAATAGTTTAAACCCATTCTGTGGGGGAAGGAATGAAGTCAGTCATTTATGTAGCCACTTGTGACAAAAGTAACTTAATGAATCCCATGCGGTTCTCCCAGGGATTCAGTCCATTAACTTGTATGGCATTATCAACTGTTTTCTTGTTACTTAGGTATGACGATGCCAGGAGTATAACTTGATCAACAAAGCCAATTGAGTACAGGAAGTTTAAGATGTCCACCAGCTGATATCCCACAAGAAACTTCAGTATACAATACACTCAACATTTATTTGCAGTTATGCATTCACATTTAAAGATAAATAGGAATTTTTATTTAGGTTCAACAATATTCTTATAATAGCCAAGTGTTTCCATTCTGAATGTCATGTATAGGTACTGCATTTTGGGAAGATAAAAAAAAAAATCTGCCAACGTTTTAAAACCATTCTACACAGACTGTTACACTTTTCAACAAGAAAATCTAATTTACTTTGAAGTAAACAGTACCCATACAGCCAATCAGCAAGATAACTGTTTCATAATTAAAAGATTTCCTTCCATACCAATCAACATTATAAACTTCAGTTACACGAGGGTAAAACTGTGTAATTTAAAAATACCAAATTAAAATGCCTCTGAAAACTTGCATATTTGGAAAACCTGATTTTAATCTTTACCCAGTTATAGTAGGACTCACACTGACTATGAGAAACTACTAGAATTATTACCTCAGTGATGTGCCTGAACAAAAAAACGAAACTTAAGTATACATTAGCAACTGCTGGAGAGGTGGAAAGAAAAGAGATGTAATCACCCTGCGTGCGCTATTGTATGGAAGGCATTCTTTAACACCAACATGCTTTACATATGCAAAAGAGAAACAGCCTCAAAATAAGAACCCTACAAGGAACTCCTCAAGTTCCTGATTTTAAAAAACTTTAGGGTAAAATATAAAATATGTATGACAGGTTGAGCCAATTAGCTGCTGAATTACAATCTATTTTTGGCCATATATAAATATATTTATATTTCTTCTCTCAGTTACTTTCTGAATTTAAAATAAAAAAATTCACATGACTCAACAATTATCTTAGCAAGAATACATATCAGAGAGCAGTAAACTTGGGAATATGTAGAAAAGTATTTGTCCAAAGTCCCTATAAACTGGCTATGGAACATAGCTGACACTGTTACTAAGAATTCAAGCACACGATAATAATAAGCGGCCAGATTTTCAAAGCTAGCTTTGCTCTGGTTTCTCTACGCATCTCAATTTAGACTTAAGCAGATCATTTTCTCTTCACCAAACATTTCAGTCACATGGTACCTGTGTTCTCTAACAGCGTCTTTGGTGTGTTGGGTCTGTTAATGATCTCTACCAGCTGGTGTAACACCATAGGAATATAAGGCTGCATCTCTATACCTAGGTCATACACAGAAAGAGAGAATGAGAAAAGAAATCAACGTCAAGAAATCATCACAAAACATTTTCCTTATTTCATAACGTGACACAAGGCAGACTTTCTCCTTCCCTCCACTCTCAGAATCTTAAAAAAAATTAAAGACAAACAAAACAGAACAGTAATGAAAACGATCAAGGTACCTATAAATGCATAAAGTTCAAAGGTAAAAAACCTTACCCATTTGAATCGATATTTCCCCAATTGCCCAGGTGGCATTGTTGCAGACTGAAATAAACTCTGGATTTAGATTTGTTCCCAATATTGGCATGAAATCAGCTAGGAAAAACAAAAATAACAACAAAATAATAAAATGAGGCTATGTAGTAAACTTGTCAACAGTGGATGTCTTCCTTTAAAAGGAAATCTACTAGATAGAAACTGAAATCCAGGCAAAAATAATTTCATCATAAAACAAACATTATAATGTCAATACTGAAAATGATAAAAAAAAAAAAAAGTGGAAAAAGAACTTTAAACTACATGAGGTTATCCAGCTACTGAGCTAATCTGCATATGAGGTTAAATATACCCAGGTAGTAGCTCCCCACTACATCCACTTTTATCTTCTATGCACACGGGTGTTTTGCCTGAATGTGTGTGTCTACACCCACAAACACCAGTAACACTAACCTATGCTAAACAGAACATCTCTACATACTGTAAACATTCCCAGACAGGAAAACTGACCCAGGAGAGAACCACTATCTACTTAATAACCATCATGGCTGGTAGCATTACTAAAAAGAGGGACAACTAGTCTTTAGTTACCTTCTGAAGAAGTATACAAAACTGGGAATAGATAGCTTAGTGGTTTAAAGCATGTCCTACTCTTCCACAGGACCTAGATCAGTTCCCAACAGCCACATTAGGTGGCTCAAACTGTCTAACTCTTGCCACAGGAGACCCTGCTGCTCTGACCGCCCTGGATGTGCATGCACATAGGACACTGTTATAAATACACATGAACATAAATACAAACAACCTTTAAATGAAAAAAAAAAAAAAAGCATACAAAACCATCTATAAAACAAACAAACAAACAAAAAACCCCTCCAAACCCTGGAATTGAACTGACCCTTAGCTTCCAGACCTGACTACTAATTTAAATAAATACTAAGGAATGGCAAGTATGTTAAATAACATCAGAGGTACTGTCAATACACTAAGAACATAAGTAATCTCAAGACAAAACCTTGAATCCTTTTAACAATGAAAAACAATTTATAAGAAGAGACTTAGAGGTATAAGTTCTCAAATACTGGAGTTTAAAAATAAACTTGGTCTTTGTGTCAGTGGACAGCAACAATGGGAAACATTTTAACGTGTGTGGACAATAGAGCTTTGTTACAGTTATATAAGCAACTTCTCATAAGAATGTTTTATAATTTAGAAACTGGAAACTGTGGCACATGCATTTAATCCTAACACTCAGGAAGCAGAGGAAGGCAGAGTTTGGAGGATAGCCTGGTCTACAGAGTGAATTCCAGGACTGTTACACAGTGAAACCCTGTCTCAAAAAAAAATACCAAAAAACCAAAAACACAAACCCCCCCCCCCAAAAAAAACCCAAACAAAATTTCTATTTACATATAATAGAGAACACTAAACCAAAAGCTTAATAACAGCACACCATAGTTGACATGACTTAAAAAGGCAGAAATATATTTGATTTAAAAGCATATTCTACCTAAAGGTCCACACACCTTTAACCCCAGCACTGGGAGGCAGAGGCAGCTGTATCTTTTAAGTTCTAGGCCAGCAAGAGCTACGCAATGAGGGAAAAAAAAAAAAAAAAAAAAAAAGCATATTTCTATCAAATTAGATTGTTATATTGGAGTTCTGTGAAACTTGTTTTTAATAAAATACAACAATTAAGACAGATATGATACCCACACCCAAAGCAGAAAACATTCATACCTATACAAGGCTTAACATGTTGAAAGCAAGCTTTAGTCAAATCACCAAGTAAGGCGAAAGAACTCTGCCGAACTTCGGGCATTTTATCCTATAAGAAACAAGAAGAAATTAATTTCCTGTAACACAAAGAAGCAGATTCCAAACCATCCACTCTCACAAGTCTTACCTGCATGCACTGATACATTAGTGTTAGGATGTTACTTCGGGCAACTAGCTGCTCGATGTTGCCTCCCAGCCCTTCCGCCAGGCCACTAAGCAAGTCAAGAGCCACAATCATAAAATCTTTATCTGGAGCTTCATATTGTTCTGGCTGAGCATTGTTTAGCTGAAATTAAACACAGTGTCTTTATTGTTGCAAACTGAAAAGCGTGTACACATTAGACCTATCTCTAAAATTATGATTGTCAGGAAGGAAACTGTATTAAAAATAATGTATATGCACATACATACATACAACACATACCATAGCTTGTGCTAGAGTCTTCTGCACTAGATTTACACAACGCTGATACACAGGTTCACAATATGGAAGGAAGCCAGACTGCAAGGCTGTGGCAACAGATGAGAGGCACTAGAAAGAATCAGTTACACACACTAAGTTTTCAGATTACAGAAAAGACTGTAAGTGCTTTAAGCTAAGCAAAAAAAGGTCTCAGTCGTTTATGAACCTGTTCTGTGATGCTATCACAGCAGATTTATCCTTTCAAACCTTATTTGTTGTTAATTTGTCAATCAGAAAATAACTTACACTGTGTTGGGTATTATAAGTAATTCAGATGTGACTTATTCTGAGGGTATATAGGATATGTATAGGTTATATACAAGCGCCATACAACTTAAGCATGAGAACAGATTTTGGAGTCTGAGGAAGTGAGTCCGCCAGGCAGTCTACTGTGCCTATGGTGTGGCAGTGGCATGAATATTAATGGAGCAACCAACCACTCTGTAATTTAATAAAAAGTCTGTTCCACAGGAGAGAATTCATACTTGATACTGTAAATTTGGTTAATGGGTTCATGGTTAAGGTGGTCACTGACCTTTAGAGTGCAACTACTGTTGTTTTTGCTAAGTGAATATGTTGTCAAACTACCTTCTAAATATTTATACTTATAGTCAAAGATTAAACTTAAGATTAACCTTGGTCAGAGAAGCTTCTTTTTGCATTGGGAAGTAGTCAAGAGTGAGAAATAATTGGCTTTTGAATGTTTAGCCCAAGCTCAGGAAACAACATCATGGAAGGGAAATGCTGGCTTCTGGATCTGACAAGGCCAGTGCACTTATCAACTCACAGTGGCACAAGATCAAGATGGCCAATATTCCAGAACAGATGGGAGAGGGGCTCGTGGAGTCCAACCCTAGTAGCTATTGGTTGGTAACTACAGAATAGTAATTTTTCTTTAAGGGTGCGGCCGCTGGTAGGTTGCTCTGGTAGATGCCCTATATTCATAGGCATACATATAAACAATACTTTTTGAACTCAGTTAGGTTATTGAAACAATTTACTGATATTCTAGAACATGTTTGCCATGGAATTACATTGTTGGAATAATTAACATCAGCAGCTCGGCATACCTCAAGTAAAGGGAAGAGGTCTTTGTCCTCATCCTTTAACATGTTCCACTTTTGGATCAGAGGAGGCATTAGCATCTGAATGTATTCCTGTTTACAGAGATGACATACACAAAGCTTCACTATCATCTGTGAACAAGTTAGTTCATTCTGAGTTTATATAAACTAAAGCCCATCTGGAACAATTGTACTAACCCTTTACACCTATTTTAAGACCCATTCTTTAAAGTTCCCTTCAACTGTTTTCTACTCTGGCTCCACTTTTTAATTTACATGACCCTGATTTAAAGTAATCTTACATATTTTCTAAAAGAAAATGTGTAAGTGTCTCATTCCATTAAAATCCACTACCTGGGTTTCTTTTTCCTTTTTATTTTTAAGAGAGTCTCACGATGCAGCCCTGGCTGGCCTAGAATTCACTGTTACAGTCAAAGCTGACCTCAAAGTCAGAGATCCATTTGCCTCTGCCTTCCAAGTGCTGGGACTAAAAGTGTGTGTCACCAGACCCAGCGTAACCCACAGCTTGTTAAATCACAGGTTTTACTCCCAAGTGTTAAGACATTTGGGGGTGGGGAAGGATTGGCGGTGGCCTCTAATACAATGGCTATTGCTTTATAGTACAATAATGACACAAGAGGTACAGGCTGTAAAGCACAATCTACCCCTCAACTAAGCAAACTACCCAATACCAAAGCAGACCTACAGATTGGCGCCTACCTTGAGAGTAATTTAAAAACAAGGGTGAGTTCAGGCTCATCCTACAGGGCCCATGTATCTGATGAAATCATTTTCAGCAGGGACACTGAGCTATCTTAAAATTTTTAAAGCATTATTTTCAAACCCTCACTTCCTAGTCTACACGACGACGACAGACATGACACTTTGTACTGCACTTCAGCATTTTCAATCTACCATGCCCATTCTAACTTTTATATAGTAGACTCCTAATGCCCAATATACTCTAACGAGAAAGTAGCAAGTCTAGATGCAGCAGCTTTGAAGCCAGTGTTAAATGATGCTTAAGTGGAGCTAAGTAAATGTAGAAATCCAGGGCACAAGTCTTTTTTATTCCTTTTCCTCCAGACACTTTAAAGTATATTCATAAGACGCCATTACTAATTTCTACACTAACCATAAGCTTATTTCAACTGCTACCTCTTTGTTAAGATTTATATTCTAACTGTTCACACTTCTCAAGTCTTTTCACTTGGAAACACACACTAAGTATTTATTGCAACTTATTGTAATGTCCCCATAGCAGTCATCCTCAGATCCTTACTGGCTTGTTTAAATGATGTCCCACTGAATCTGCTAGTGTCCCGATGGCATCATACAGAATGAGCAGGTTCTTATGCTGGTATTTACTGAAGGCGAAGACGAGGGTATCGAGTATATAAGCAAGGTACGGGACAAGCTCTGTACAAGCCTCCTCTTCTAATGTAGCGAAGGCACTACAATGAAAAAGAGAAACGTAAGAAATGAAGTCTCTTGTTTGTAGAAGATTATGTCACACCCATGCGTTATCTCCTTGCCTCACTGTACATGCTTCCATTTCTCACAAAAACTATTTCAAGTGTATACACCTGAGTGTATGTGTACCATGTGCACACACATCTGACTCCCTAAAATAGAGTTCCAGATGGTGGTGAACTGTCATGTGATGCCAGGAACTGAACCTTTAAGTATTCTTAAGTACCAAGCCATCTCTCCAGCTCACCCTCTTCGCAAAAAAAAAAAAAAAAAACAAGGAAGGAAGGAAGGAAAGAAAACAGACAGACAGCCCTGGCTATCCTAGAGTTTACTCTGTAGGCCAAGTTGGCCTCAAATTCAGAGATCTGCCTGCCTCTGCATCTGAGTACTGAGATTAAAGGTGTGCACCACCATTGCCTGGTTCTTCCTTTCTTAATATACTACAGTGCTGAGATTTAAAACCATTACGACTTCTGATTCTTGTATTTAGCCACTCAATAAGTTTATTTGGTGCTTATTAATCATATTGTCAGAGTGCTGCACATTCCAGATAGGAATGCACCTATCTGGAATGTAAACTTCAGAACCTAGATTTAAAACAAAAAGCAAAACTAGGTATATTAGTGATTGCTTGCAATTCCAGAGTTGGGAATGCATTTGGTGAGCCAGCCTGGCCTAGTAGGCAAGTCCTAGGCTAATGAAAGATCCTGTCTCAAACCCTGAACACACACACACACACACACACACACACACTCTCGCAAGAACACTCAGAGGTAAGCTGGCTGAGTGCTTGTCTGGCATGTGCCGAGTATCTGAGGTTTGATCCCTAAACGTACATTAAGGGTCAAAGGTAGAAGCAATGTAGAGTTATAAATTCAATGGCAGGTCTCCTTGCTCCAGGAGCAGAAATGAAGGCAAGTTAGTACCCTAAATCCAACAGGACAGCTTCTAGCACAGATTCATTAAGCACACATTACTGCAGATACACCAAAAGTCTGCAGGACATTCTGTCTCGTTATGGCAATGGATCTGTAGACTGAAGATATATCTACAGTTCTTATTTCTGTGAGAATCCACACTTTCGTTGACAGAATGAGGAATAAGCAAAGGTTTCTTAGCTAGGTCACACTTTGTTTAACAAAACCATTAGTAAAAATATTTCCTAGTCAAAAAAATATGTAAAATATGCTAATGCATAAACACCCCAGAGATATAAAATTGAACCAAGGAAAACTAAATTTCCCATCAAAATGGCAACATTGTGTGTTATAAAAACCCCATTAGTGGTTTAATGTCAACATTCTACTATTGGTTCAAAACCAGGCTCTCACTTTCACAATGAACACCGTTAGAAATCTGTCCCACCTGCAAGCGGCTTCTTGTACTCTCTTGTTGCTGTCCAGGATACGCTTCAGCAATTCTGTCATTAATGGCTTCAAGTATGTATCTGGTGGCTGGCTGACTACCCAGTGTGCATAGCGGCTAAGAGTCCAGCAGGTGATGGAACGCACGAGAGCCTTTTTGTCAGAGAGGCACTGAATAAGGTGAGGAATGAGCTCAGGCAGGTATGGAATCATGCCCTGCATGCAACCTAGGAAACAACAGCAACATTTCAACAAAGTGCTGAACTCAACTGTATACAGAAGGGACACAAGCATCCAGAAAGAAAAATGTAATACACTCCCAGTGCTACAAACTGAAAAGTGATACCAAAGTATTTCAAATAACAAATCAGAGTTAACTGTTCCTAGGTGTCTTCTAGGAGGTTAAAATTTTAATTTTTTCATCATGAAAATTCTGGTTTGCAAAGACGCCCATAAAATGGTTTGAGATAGATAGGTTTACAGCTAAGACAGGACAAACAAAAGACAAACAAACCACCCCAATCCTTTATAGAGGATGATGACACTATTGTCTTACCACGTTTCCTAGATTTCCCTGGGGAATAAAGCTATTTTCTGAGCAACAGCCCTCAGACATCAGGTTCCTTTCTTTAAAGAAAGTTTCCTTTACTATAACAAAGCACCTGCAGAACATGCTGGGATTAGAAGAAAGCCTGTTTATACGAATAAAGTGGTGCCTAGTAGAAGCTTACTTTAAGGTGGCTTCTGAATTCAATCATCTCTTTCAAGTTCAGTATGGATCATAGTCCTGTCCACTACACATTGGCCTTGTCCCGGAGCCAGGTACTATGTGAATTCAGAGTGAAGTCTCCACTTGCTAAGTTAAAAATTCTCTAAAGTAACCTAGCCTTGTGTATAACTATTAAGAACTTGCAATTCAAAGCTGGACTTACCTTCAGCAATTGCTCCTAAAACCAAGATGCCTGATTCTTTAACAACCCATTCATGATGGAAAAGCAATTCTTTCAAAAGTGGCAAAATGTGTGGCAAGAGCTCATCACGATAAACATTTGCGAGAACATCTAGAGCAGCAGCAGAACACTTTCCTAAGGAAACACATTTTTGTGGCAAAATTAGCAAAGTTATTAAGATACTTTATTCTGTGTCTGATTACAGATTTTTCTCTCTTTCTAGAAAAATCTAATGCTCTATAAACCCAATGCTTTCAGAATGCCATGGTTATCATTAAAATTCTGTGACAAAATATGCTGTCTTTAAAGCAAACAAACAGACCCAAAAAAAAAGTCATATTTAAAACTGAGTTTTACTCAGGGTCAGGCCCGTAGTGGCTCATGCTTTCAACCCCAGCACTTAGGGGCAGATCTTTCAGAGGCCAGCTAGGTCAACACCGAGTTCCAGGCTAGCAAGGGCTACATGAGAGCCCATCTCAAAAACAAAACACCAGCTTAGTTCTATTTAACATTTCTTCGTTTCTAAAAGATTTACTTATTATGTATACAGTGTTCTGCCTGCATGTATGCCTACAGGCCAGAAAAAGACATCAGATCTCATTTCAGATGGTTGTGAGCTGTCATGTGGTTTCTGGGAATTGAACTCAGGACCTCTGGAAGAGCAGCCAGTGCTCTTAACCACTGAGCCACCTCCCTAGTTCCCCATTCCCCCCCTCCCCCTGGTTTTGAACCAATAGTGGGTTTTTTTTCTGTGTATCCCTGGCTGTCCTGGAACTCACTCTGTAGACCAGGATGGTATCAAACTCACAGAGATCTGCCTGCTTCTGCCTCCTGAGTGCTGGGATTTAAGGTGTGCACCACCACCGTTGGGCTTAGTAAGTATATAATTTCTTATTTAACCCACATAAATTGGAACAATAAGTCAGTACCACATTTAATATGGTAGAATAATTCTTTATAAAACCACAGTATTCCAACACAGCTAAGATTTCATTAACAAAATAATAAAATTATAAAGTTTAATTTTTTCCATCCAATGTGAGCTAGATATAGCAAATAGTTGGTCACAAACTTTAGTCAATAGCAAAATTTTGTACAACAGTAAAAGCTGTCATGTTGCCTACAAGAAATACTTCATCTATTAGAAAAAGTTTTAGTTTTCATACATATGATAGCCTCGTACAATGGAATAGCACGCTGGCAAACAAGAAAGGAAAATTTCTATGTGCTGAACATACACAGAAAGAGCAGCACATACATGCAATCTGGTGTCCGTTTTGGAAATCTGGTTTTACCTCTAAAAGGCTCAATTAGGAATTTTCCAAATGTGCAAAGAGCTCTGGCAGAGTATAAAGGTAATGGGATGTGATCACTTGCCGAATGAAACTTGCTGTCAGTACCATCTATCTATGCCAACTTTATTTAGCCATTCCCTTCCTACTAAGGTGCTAGAATGATAAGCATATGAAGGGAGTCTTTGGCAAAGTGCATAGCAAATTAGACATTCTTATATAAAAAGTTAGATGTAAGAAATTAAACAGGCAGAATACCAATTATGTGTTCCAGGATGATACACACTGCAAGATAATCATGAAGTTATTAGAAATTTCAACACTTGGAAAATAATCAGGGGTGGTGTCTTACCAGGATGTTTTATTGCAGGGGTATCTAATAAGGTATGGAGACACTGTCAGTTGTCATAACTTGTATGGTACAGCATCAGTATATTATAACATGTAGAACAATTCTCACAAAAGTCAAATTATGTGAACCCAAATGTCATTAATGTCGAGGGTGGAACCCTGACCTACAGCAGAAGAGGTTCAAAACCAGCTAGCAAGCAAAAACGAAACAAAAGAGCCATGTGCTGAGGTCCTTGACGAATGAGATCCATACTATAGTTCCTTTTTATCAAGGAACTAAACAGCAGCACAGTAATACCTAAGGTCAGGGTAGCAGCATGAGCCTTCCTTGACATGTAGATCCAATCAGTTACTTTGTGAAATCAGAACCACTTTACAGGAGACACGGCCATGTTTTAATCTATGGCTGGAGGAGGGGAAAATCCAAGGCAAGCAATCAAGCCGTTACTCTTCAGTTAAGAGTGTGGGCGAGGGGGTTGGAGAGATGGCTCAGCAGATAGGACTGGAGTTCAATTCCCAGTACTCATATGGTAGCTCATAACCATCCATAACTGCAGTTTCAGGGGCTCTGATGCCTTCTTCTGGCCTCCTCAGGCACAAGTTGCTTGACATAAAGATAGAAGACAGAGCACCCAAGCCAAACAACAATAACAAAAACTTAAAAGTGAAAACAAGAATGTGGGTCAGAATGCCAGTTTCATAGGTGATGAGTGATGGGGCGGGAAATCAATGGACTTTAAAATACATGCTTTGCAAGTTTTGAATATGATAAAGCCGAGAAGCTCCCTATTCTTAATGACAATTATACCACATACAAAAACTTGTCGGGAAAACAGGAAAAGCCTTTAAAGGAATGTAATGATGTACAGAGCATAGAGTAGTACATGCCTGTAATCTTTGCACTCAGGAAGCAGAGGCAGATGGATTGGTAAAAATCAAGGCCAGCCTGTTCTATGTAATGAGCTCCAAACCAGCCAGGGCTACATAGTGAGATTCTGAATATAGAAAACAAAAGCAAAGCAAAACAAACAAACAGCAACAAAAACCAACCAACAAGATGATTAAATACAAGAGCATGCTCTAAGGGAAATTAAAATCAAAGATTCCTAGTCACATTTATTAGATTGGCACTAGGACAGGAGATAAAAATGCAAGAAACACCAGCGATGCAGCTGGTGTGAAGGTAAAAATGGTGCAGCCACCATGTAAACCATGCTGGTGGCTGCAGCATCTTGACCCAGCAGCAACCTTAGATTGGGTACAACAGATCCATGTCCACACAAAAACCTGGCACACGAATCTTCATGGATCATTACTCCCCACACAATTATTCCCTAACTGATGCAAGCAAAAATAACAGGGTACAGGAAAAAACTATGTGTACATGCTACAACATGGATGCCAAGTAAAAATTAGTTAGGAAGGAGGGCCATTTGTAAGCACGAAAATCCTAGGGAGTCATAGTCTGAAGGCTAGTGCAGATGGAGGTGACAAAAATATCCCACATTAGTGATCATGGTGATGACTGGACAGATTTACAAACAAAACTCAGTACATAGTTCAGGCTGACATCAGGCTTGGGAGCTTCCTCTTCAGCTTCCTAAGAACAGGGCTACACACCAACAATAGAATTTATCCAAGTAAGCAACCATGCTTTACCCATCTGACTTACTCAGATTCCAGTCAGAAATTGTATCATCATCATCAATTTCATCATCGTCATCATCTTCCTCTTCAATTCCATCCTCTTCATGCTGCTGAGCCACTGTCCTTGAGCGATGAAACCGTGGCCTTATGTCCTGCTCACTGTCAGGAATTGTTTCGTCCTCTTCCACATCACCCTGTCATTTAAAGAGAAGAGTTCTGTGGCTACTCTAGACTATACCCACATTAAGTAAAGGAACCACAACTTCATATGGGTCATGCACAGGATTCCAGCGTGTCCTTCCTGAGAGAAAACTACTCCCCTCTGCAGTAGACATGTCCCTGGGAAAGGGACAATACGGTATATGACAATTGCTAGGTTATAGGCCCTTTCAACTATTAGTTGGTGCAATAAGAGTAACCCAAGTAAAATTCACATCAGTGCATTTAAAATAAACCCAGAGAGAATAAGAGGGTCTTAACAAATAAAATATATTACAAACTAAAAATAAAATAAACCCCAAACCCCACTGTCACTATCAATTAAGATACTTGCTACCATGAAAATTCATCATGCTTGTTCTATTTTGAACAGCTGTAGCCTATTATAGGTAACAGGAAGTCTTTACACAGGGTCTATCTGAAATGTCCTAGCATCAAATTCAAAGCTTTATTATCACACACACACACACATATATATATATATATCTTCCCTAATCTGAGAATAGTTTTCTTACCTTAAGCAGGATAATGTCTATATCTGAGTACTTCATGCCATTCACTAACACAGGAATCAACCTAGAGAGAATTAATTAAACAAAGCTCTAAAGATCCACAGTTTTAATATGTACACTAATTAAACCAATGGTAACAGTGACAATATAGTCCTTGAGCATCTCCAGCAATACATTGCTACTCCTATTAACTCAAGGAATATGAATGGGAGAGGTTTAAGAAATAAGAAATATTAGCCAGCCTGCCAAACCTTCATGCTCCAAATCAGAAGACCAATAGTAACTAAACACTGAAGTTATGCTTATTTGTCTAGGTAGGGTTTGTCTTTTGATTTCTACGTGCCTATTTTGGCACCTGAGCATCCACCCCCCAAAACATGAACAAACTCTTTTCATATAGTTTACAAAAAGGCAATCCTGGAAATCTATTCACATCAATAATGAAGTCTGACTTCTTCAGAAGCTCCCTCCATGGAGAGAGACAACATTTTGAGTATGAGTGTGCTGAGGACAGCACTTGAAAGCAGGGACACTTACTTAGGCAAATGCCTTACAAGTACATCTTTGCATATTGGCTGTTCGGCCAAGGTCAGCCAGAATTCACAAGCCTCCAAAGCCACGTTCTCATCTTGGTCTTGGGTCCTCTGCAGCATGTACTGTGAAGGGAACCCATACGACTCATTAGTTCATCCTGGACAGCAAGTAGTGATTTATTCCTGATCCTACACTCTGCAAATTATGGTTCCGACCTGTACTCCTCTAGCTTTAAAAGCTCCCTATGTGCCTTTAAAACAAACCTCTGCTTAAGAATGAAGTTCTCATCTATATGCATTATCAATCTGCTTCTGCGCAGCGGTATAGAGGAAAACTGCTGAATTTTCTGACATATCAATGTCAATCACAGAAAAAAATAACTTCATACATCTTTAAAATGAAGAATTTAAAAACAACCAGTTCTCCCTTATAAACAGACCCTTTCTCCATATTCAAAGTGACATATAAGTCAGTCTTTTTTAATTCGGGAAAGAAAGCTACATTTCTTTCCTCTGTATAATTTTGTTTCCTGGAGACAGTTCACCATGTAGCCCACACAGCCTCACACTTGGAGATTATAGCATCACCACACCATACCTACCTCTAACATTCCTTAACTACAGCTTGTAGTTTCAGCAAGATGTTTGTTTTTATCATGTCCTCCGAACATAACCAAAATGAATTTACTAATGGGATTTCCCAGTATACCTGGGTCTCGAGTCAAAGTCAATCAACAAAATTCTAGTACACTCTCTTCAGACCAAAGGACACTGCATGGCAGCTGTCATAGGCCTGTTCTACTCCATTACATGTCAATACCAGGCTCCAAGTGCTGCTGAATAAAAAACTACATAACACTATAAATTAGGTTCTTCACCTGTGACCTACATCAAGTGATACAATTTTAAACTTTCTGATTCAATCACAGATGACTTCACAGACAGACTCAAGACACCATTTCTATATTTCTGACAACAGAAGACGCTGTACTGTAGATGGCAGCATTTTTCCTAGCTCACTGACTTCATATTTACGGGCACTGTGCGTGCCTGTGCACCTTGAGCATGAAGTGCCCACTGAAGCCAGGAGAGGGAGTGCATCTCTCTGAACTGGAATCACCAGCAGCCATGAGCTTCCAAGAGCTAGGGACCTCTTCAAGAGCAACTCTCCAGAGTCTAACACAGGCCAGGCTCTGGGCTGGTGTTTCCTCTGCTCAAAGCACCTGGAAAGCCATCTAATAAATGAGTGTGATTACACCCAGCAGTATGAAATCAGATGGGAAAGCTTGGCTCTAGCAGTACTGAACGCTGCCTCAATCAAATGAATCTTGTTGTGAAGCAAACTCAATTTTTAAGTTCTATTTTCCAGCAATTTAAGAATGTCACCTAATATTCCCAAATAACCATAACTTGATCTATACCATCTTTAATGAGAATTTCCTAGTTACAATGATTAAAACCTATCTTGATGTTTATTAAAACTCCTCCCACAACATCTTAAATATCACAAAAGAAAAACCATCAAGACAACCATATCTATATATTTATGCCCCTCCCCTCAAAGGTATTATATAAATTAGAAAACTCTATCTTTACATTATTACAATTATTTTATTTTGTGCCAAACACTTCTCTTGGGGGAAGAAATGAGGCCAGAGCCTGCATTGCCTGGGTTACCTCGACTATGTTGTGCATATGAGGAAGCAGGCGATCCATCCGAACTTCAAGTAGCATCACAAGCGCCCGGCACACGTTTTTCCGCACCTCTGCTTCCTCATCACCAGCTAGCGCAAAGAGGTTCTGGTGTACAAGAAACATGTTTTTACCCCTACTTTAAAATCCCCGACACATCAGAAAGGGTTACACTTAATAGAAATGCTACAGTAACGGAGCACAAAGAGACTAAATTAAAGCCCAACATATAGCACTTGAGTGCTGAAGGCAGGTAGATCTCAAAGTCCAAGGCAAGAACGGGATACACAAGGCATTGTGTATCAAAATCTAACAAACATTAGCAACTCCAGAACTGCCTCACAGACAAGTGATGCTAAAACAGACAGCAAACTAACTGTGAAGTGGCAGCTGCCGAAGACCACGATTGTGACATCCCCTCTGTGATTTTTCTGAGATAGAATCTCTCTGCATATTGCGGACTGTCCTGGATTTCCCTATGTAAAAGAGGCCGTTCTGGAACTCACAGAGATCCACCTGTCTCTGCCTCCCAAGTGCTGGGATTAAAGATATGCATCATCGTATCAGGCTAAAAAGCCACTTAAAAAAATTATCTCTTGATTATGTGTATGTGGGGAGAGGGGGTGCACATAAGTACAGGTGCCCATAGAGGTCAAGAGGATTTCATCCCTTGGAGCTGGAGCTATAGATGGTTTTGAGTCACCTGATGTGGTACTGGGAATTGAACTCAGGTTCTCTACATGCTCTTAACCACTGAGCCATCTCACCAGGCCTAAAATGGCATTCTTAATGACAGCCTACATTCAGTTATGGTTTTGGTGTGTAGTGCATGTTCATGTAAGTGATGTACATAAGTACATGTGTATGCAGAAAAGTAAGCCAATCTATTTATTATTATGTTTCAAAAATTATGTAAGATCACTCACTGAATTGGAAGCCTCACCAGTTCTTCTAGGCAATGAGTGGATGTAAGCTTGAAGGATCTTCCTGTTTCTAACCCACCCAGTGCAGGGGTTACGGGCATGCAATGCCATGCCTGACTTTTTATGCTGAGTGCTGGATATCTGAACAAGTCCTCATGCTTGCACAGAAAATACTTTACAGACTGAGCCATCTTCTCAGCTGCTCAGTTATACTTAAAACATTTTAAATGATTTATTTTTATTTTATGAGCATTAATATTTTGTCTGTATGTGTGTCTGTTAGTTCCCCTGGAACAAGAGTTATAGACACTTGTGAGCTGCCATGTGGATGCTGGGAATTGAACCTGGGTCCTCTGGTAGAACATTCAGTGCTCTTAACCACTGAATTATCTTTCCAGTCCCTCAGTTTGACTTTAAAATCTTTGATTTGTGGATGTGCACTCCTAGCACTGAAAATAAGGCAGAAGTTCACAGCCAGCCATGGTCCCACAGCATGTTCCAGGCCAGTCTAGGCTATACATTTAGACCCTCTTTCAAAGAAGCAACCAACAAAGGGATCAAACAAGTAACGAAACTGTATCATTGGGGATAGATGTCCACCCTTGTCTGGAGCAGCAGAAGTAACAACCTAACCCTAAACTGCTGCTGTTCACAAGTCAACTACCAGCCAGGAGAGGGGAGAGTGAACAGTAGTCACGGTAATCTATCTTACGCAAATTCTTCTAGAAGGCTGTGTGTGTGTGTGTGTGTGTGATGAATAGATAATAGACTAATATATTCAATCATCACAACCCTAAGATATTATTACTCATTTCAACAGATAAATAAGTGATTAGTAGGTGTTAAAAAACATGCCAGCCAGAGAAGGGATTTGAAACTGGCTTACATGGAACTTTAGGTCTACGTTGGTACTTTTGATCATATCAAAAGTTTTCACTATAAGAGTGAGCCAACTTTAAGACGAGAATGGTAGCTAGTGCCCTCTAGTTGGCCTGTAACCTTGTCACTTGGGGGACAGAGAGAAAAAACAAAACAAAACAAAACACCTTGAAAAACATCAAAAAGGGCTAAAAGTTGGCTCAGTGAGTAAAAATGCTTGTTTGTGGACAGGGTTTCTCTGTATAGGCCTGGCCATCCTGGGACTTAACTCTGTAGACCAGGCTGATCTCAAACTCATAGAGATCCACCTGCCTCTGTCTCCAGAGGGCTGGGATTAAAGGTGTGCACCACACCCCAGCTGTTTTCTTCCTTTTTGTAAAGGGGTGGGGCAGGGAGCTGGAGGTAGAGACAGGAAGAAGCTAGGAAGTTTGCGGGCCAGACACCCTGGAGACTACAGAAGCAGCATCAGCAAAAGACTCAACAAGGAAGGAGAGAACTCAAATCTGCCAGTGACTTGTTCACCCATTGCTTCTTACAGATTCTTCTGCATGGCTGGGCATGCTGGTGCACAGAGGAGGCAAAGCTCCAGACAGTACAGGCCTTCAAGTTCAAAGCCAGCCTGGTCTATAGAGCAAGTACCAGGACAGCCAGGGCTACAGAGGAACCCTGTCTCGAAAAACCACCCCTCCCCCCAACCTAGCAAAACCCAAATTCTATACAGAGAGACAGAGAGAGAGAGAGACAGAGACAGAGACAGACAGAGATTATAAAAAGGGAAAGGAAAAATTGTTACTTTTAGAAAGTGCATGTAGGATTGAGAAAAACAATAAGGCTGTTCTCAACTACATATTCAGTTACATCTCTAGGCTGTGCCCTGCTCCATGCTACAACAGGAAAGAAGTTATTGAGAAAATACAATGAGCCCTCCTTCTTAAAATTTCAGTTTTTACACTTGCTATTATCAGGTAAGAGGTTCTGAAATCGAATCATACTGCTTATTGAACATGGCCAGATATTATAATCTTACTCTTTCTGCATTCATGCCCCTAAGAAGGTACTTAGGAGTTAATATTTACATTTACAAAGGAAGGCAATGTAAAAACACGAAGTCAGGCCTAAATGGTCTGGCCAGTGCACTGAGGCCACTAACACAACTGAACAATGCAGTTTGCAGCAAGCTCAATGATTACATAGCTGTTCTGTCAGTAACTTTTGGATTGTTAACTTCATCCAATCTTAATGTTCTGTGTTTACTTGCTTCAAGTATTACTCAGAGTTGGGGAAATCAATTTGCACATACAATTTGAATGGTATATTGAGGAAGAACTCTTAAGCTAGTAAGCAAAACTCTCCCTTGTGAGCAGCATCCGTATCAGCCCTCCAATGTTCTACACACAAAGAAAGCTTCTATTTCCAGCTAGGAAAAACTAATGATACTGTACCCAATCTTAATTCCATCAACAATAGTGAGATTTTTACACTGTAATTACTAGCTACATAAGGAACCCACAGCCCAGGGTAGTGCTACACTTACCTCAATGAAAGAATCAATGTGTAGCATAAGTGCTTGAGTCCGGCTGATGATGAACTGGTTGACACATGCAACAGCATGAGACCTAGAATCCAAGTTTACATGTTAAATGTACCCATTAAAGTCTAAGTCAGAATCCAAAGAAGGTCAATGACACAGAAAGCAAAAGCTACACCTATTAATGTCTCAACAACAAGACCTTAACAACGATTATGAAAAAAAGAAAGGTCATGAAATTTGAAAGACAGCAAGGAGAAATATATGTGAGGGCTTGAAGGGAGAAACAGGAAGGATTAGAAATGATGTAATTTCAAAAATAAACAGTAATAAAAATATGTGTGATAAAGCCAAACACAGCTCCAGTTACATGATGACTATGACAGGCAGAGGTGAGTCCTACCCACAGGAGAGTTTCTCTCAAACCTCAAATCCAGTCATGGGTCCTGCTAAATCCATGCCCTCTATGCCAGGACAGATCAGCAGTAGGAAGGAATTTTCAATGGCTCAGAGGGCTGACAAGGCTCCTACTGCTTAAAATGAGGCAACCTGGGGACCTGAGCACAGGCAATAATTGAAGTTGAGGGACCTAAATTCAACCTGCCATAGCCCCAGAATGAGGAACAACCCTGGGAAACAATTTTAGATGCTGACAGGGGCTCTCTGCCATTACAGAGAAGTATATAGGGAAAGGCAATCTAGCCTTTGGTGCTTACAAGCTAAACTCATCTGCTTGAGGTCACACACGACCTTGGAGCCAGCTATCTGTCATGGACTCAGAACGTCAAAGCTCCACAGGACTGCCTGACACCCACAGCCCCACCCCACCAGCAGGGTGAATAATACTTGGTGGGATTTGAAAGTAGGAAGAATTCCACCTACACAGATCTCAGTGGCAGGGATGTTCCCCTCACTCTCAGAAAGATGGGAGAACCACTCAGTACACAGTCTGCAAAACAAAGTGTGGCCAGCAGAGGACCCTGGCATGCAACAAAGCTAATCTAATACGGTAAAGACACTCACACAAGCTTAAGACCAGAATAAGCTATAAGAAAGCCAAGAGCCCCCAAGTGCAACTGACATTCTCAGAACTGCACATCCCTGGCAAGCTCCAGTTTTCAAAGGTCCAAGTAAGACCCACACCAACGTGTGCCCTTCCTTTTCTTTCTTGTATTTAGTATTTACTTTTTCATGTCTTTTTTTACTACCTTTAATGTATTTGTTTATGCATTTCCACCATCAATCTTTGTAATGCCCTAGTTCTTTTCTAGTATGTAACTTCTAGTAGAATTTTGAATTTTTTTAAAAGATTAAAACTTTTGTGTGTTGTATGTATAGATGTTTTGCCTTTTGCCTGTATATATGTCTGAAAAAGGCATCAGAACCTCTGAAACTGGGGTTGTTAGCCCTCATGGAGATGTTAGGAACCAAGCCTGGGTCCTCTGTAAGATCAACACTGGGCCATCTCTCTACCCCCAGTTACTTTTTTTTTTTTTTTTTTTTGAGACAGGATTGATTTCTCTGTGTAGCTTTGGAGCCTGTCCTGGAACTAGCTCTTGCAAACCAGGCTGGATTCAAACTCACAAAGATCTGCCTGCAAGATGTGCACCATCACTGGCTGGCTACCCCCAGTTATTTTTAAATCATGTGTCTATATCTGTGTGTGGGTGTATATGTGCAGGTGACTGCAAGTGCCCTTGGAGTTGTCACATGTTAATAGGTCTGGGTCCTAGGAATCTGGCTCAGGTCCTCTGTAATTACTATAGTCTTTTAACTGCTTAACCTTCTCTCCAACACCAGTAAATTCATCTCTGCAAATTTGCTTGAGATAAGGCTTCCCTGTATATCCCTGGCTGCCCTGAACTCACTAGGGAGACCAGCTGGCCTCTTTGAATTAAGGGTGTGTGCTGCCACACTCTTTTTGAAAAAGCTTTTGTTATCTTTTATTCCCCTTCTCACTTTCATTTTACTTTGTTCATGTATTTTCATTATTAGAGAACTGTTTTCATTTAACTGCCCATTCTTTTCTCTTCCCCTCCTTTCTTGTACTGTTTGCCATCACTGCTTCTATGACAGTTTATCTGTGCCGGGCAATAGTAGTGTACGCCTTTACTCCAGAGGCAGAGGCATGGGGATCTCTGTGAGTTCGAGGCCAGCCTGGAGTACAGTTAAACCCTGCCCCAAAAAACCAAAACACAACAAAATCCCAAGCTTATTTGCCTCTCACTAAGTGGAACTTGAAACGGACTGAATCCAATGTAGAATACCTATTAATAAGATCCATAAATAGAATGGGAAGAAGTATCTAAACCAAGAGTTACACAAATTACAACATAGAAATACAAGAAATGCGCACGGGGAAAGCAACAAGACTCCCTCAAAGATCACAATTCCACCGATGAATTCAGACCGAGTGGCTGCAATGCCAGATGACTTCAAAGTTTAATAGCAAAAAATGGTCAATGTCCCCAAAAAGGACACAAACACATGGGACCAGTCCAACCAGCAGGAAAAACCTACTCACAACATAATGGTGCCCAACGTGGACCAAAGAACTACTTAAAACTTAACAAAAGCTTTAAAAAATGTTATTTACAAACAAAAGCACAGAGACAAGCAAGGCTTCTTGGTAGCAGCATTTTTCTGTGTTGGACTCTTGTTTTGTGAGAGACAAGCAGAGATTTATACCACTCCTTTAAGAGAGGTTTCCTGACTCAGCATAAGTGGCAAAAATTCGCACAGTTTTTTGAATTAAATTGAAGCGCTGCTGACAATTTATTGGTGTGTACCAGAGCTGGCAATGGCAGTGACAACATCTCCAAGATGGCAGCATAGACCAAGACAGTGAGCACAGCTCTCAGTGCTGGCGGTAAAATAGCCACCCATCTTGGATAGACCTCAGCTAAAACAACTGTGGCTTTCATTTTAGCATTGTTGTTTTTTACCAGATAAAAGACTTGTGGCCACAAAAAGATAAAGATTTGCAGTAAAGACAGATTCAGATTAAGAAAAACCTCTAAAGGTTTACAGTGTGTTTTAAAATATACATAGGCTTGGGAGAGAAAAAGAAACAGGACAAAATGTTTTGTTTTGTTTTGTTTTTTAAAAAGGACAATTGAAATAGAGTAGCTGGGTGTGGTGGCACACGCCTTAAATTCCAGCACTCTGGAGGCAGAGGCAAGCAGATCTCTGTGATTTCAAAATAAACCTGGTATAGAGAGTTAGTTAATTCCAGGACAGATAAAAGTTACACAAGAGAAACCCTGTCTCAAAAAGTGAAAAAATAGAAGTAGAAGAAATAGAGTAATGAAAAAGGCACTGAGAGATGGGAAGCACAGAGAAACTTTGGATACTATACGCGATTCTGTTGTCTTTAAGTTGTTTGACTGCTGAGGAAATATGTTAAAAGAAATGCTGCTGGATTAATTCAATTTATATATTTTAAAAATACTTTGACTCAAAAATTTAAGTCCAAGAACAGGTTACCGGGGAAAAGGATTTCTAATTTTGTTTCCACAGAAAATGAAAAACTGTGGATTCCTTCCAGACTAACGTGGTTTGATCAAGCCAGACCCCCTGAAACAGAGTCCCAGGTAATCCAACATTCAAAACAGCTGGGACAAGACAGCCTTGCAGACTACAGCCAAGATGTCTGCTTCTTCTTAGGATCCCCCATGACAGCGCCCCCTACCAGCAGGAAGTAGTTTGGAAAGAACGACGCCCAAATTCCCAAATATTGTTTATAAATGTTTGTTTGCATTTAAGTGGGCTTGATTATAAACGGTTAATGACCACAATCAATCTTTTTAAAGGTTACAAGGGGATTATAATATAGATATGATTACTTTGTTTGGGAATGGCCTGTCATTTATTGATACAAATTTAATGTCAATTTTGTGATATGTATATTTCTCCTCTTATTTAGGTATTGTGTTTATATAGCTCATTTAGAAATGTAAAGTATAATTTAATAGAGATTATAGATAGTTACCTATAATAGTCAAAACTTATAGTTTAGTTAGGATTTTTAGATATACAGAGATGTATTTAAGATAAATAGACATTCTTCAAAACCTATCAAAGACCTACAGAATATGGCATTTTAAATCATTTAGGGTTTTTCTTAACAATAAGGCACAACTGTTCCTAGCAACACCACCTGTGTCAGAAAAGAAGATGGACATCGAAGGAAATGCTATGGAGTTTACTCCCAATATGGCAAGACTAGCCATTTGGGCAAGAAACTACTCTTGCCTGGACTGTTTGACTTTATGCAGTATAAACTGGACATGCAGAACCCACAGGAAAGTACTGCTGATACAAGATGGACAATGCTACAGGGTTCCTGCTTCATGGAAGGGTCTGCCAGACAGTCTGCAGGACACAGAGAAAAGTGACTGACAAACTGCCAATACAGGTGGACAGTTTAAAGTTTCCTGCTTTGCTGAAGAGTCTGCCAGACACACTATGGCCTATAGGCTAAAGATGGAACATTACAGAAGAACTTTGGGTGACAGACCAGCAGGATGCCTCTGTCATTTCTAGAGTTTATATATTATCCTTCTGTGGTCTTTGAAGGAGTTGAAGACAGATAGTTATGGTTATAGTTTTCCTTAGTTAGGATTAAAGATAAGTTACATATAAGATTTAAGACTCACAAAGATAGGAGAGATGATCAAATATTTTCTTTAAGTCTTACTAAGTGTTAATGAACTAAATATTGTTAACTGTGATTCTTATTTGATAACTGTTTTGTTATATATTTTGCTATGCTAAGGTTAAAACCCATCGTTTTATTTTAGACAGAAAAGAGGAGATGATGGGAGATGTCATTCTGTAAATGTTCTCCTATTGGTTAATGAATAAAGCACTGTTGGCCAATAGGAAAGCAAGATAGGCAGGACTAGGAGACAAGGAGGAGAGAGGAAGTAGTAGGGAGGAGATCCAAGATGGAAATGCTCTCTCCGGTAAGATGAGACCACATGGAAGTACTTAGATTAATAGAAATGGGTTAATATTTAAGACAGAGCTAGCCGATAAGAAACTGGTAACTGGCCTACAGCTTTATATCTAATATAATGTCTCTGTGTGTTATTTGGGCACGGTGGTGGGACCTGACCGGCCGGCAGGAAAAACCTATTTCTAACAAACACACAAGTGAATTAGGGAAGAAATCAAACCAGCACCCAGAGGAGAGCCAGCAGTACAGAGGGAGTGGGTGAAATGAACGAAAATCTCAGTCATATGCTAAAAAAGCAAATGAAAGAGAAATTCAGTAAGTAAACTGAGATTTCAAAAAATAAATCTTATTTTTAAAAAAGTGACAGGAAAAGGCAAGGTCAAGGAAGCACTACACTCAAACAGAAAAGTTTTTCAAAGAAAAAACCAAGCATGACCACTACAATGTCAAAGAACTCCAAAATATGACCAAAAAAACAAACCTAAGAATTTACAGAATAGAACCTGGTCAACAAATCATAGCAGAAAAAACCCCTCTCAAACCTAAAGAAACAGACCACTTAGCAATGCCTGCATTAACACCAATAACTTGTTCATAGAACACATGGTAGTCAAAGTGTTAGTACAAAACAAGGAAGCAGCAGGCAAAGTTCTAAGGAAAACTACCACCTTACCAACAATTCAAAACCCATACAGAATCACAAACACAATAGTCACACACCCCAAGCACAGCGGTGCTGGAGACAGCACAGCACCTGACCTCAGATTACACTGACATCACAGTAACAGAAATTGTACTAAACTGAAACAAAAACACCCACAGAATACAACGCAGGGCCCAGAAATAAACTTGCTTGTCTGTGGTTACCCAACCTAATTAATGGCAACCCAAAGTCTGAAAACAAACACTATACCAAACTGAACAGATAGTTCTCAAAGAAATATAAAATGATCAATGCATATTTGAAGGTGTTAAAACCACCACTAAAATTTCATCTTACATCCACTGGAATAGCTAGGAAAGAAGAAGAAGAAGAAGAAAAAAAAAAAAAAAAAAAGACATAATAAATACTGGCAAGGAAACTGAGAAAGAGGAACTGCTTTTGCCAATGATGGAACAGCAACTGTGGAAATAAGCAGTTTCCTCAAAAACAAAAACCAGAACAACCATACAGTCTACCGTACCATTCCTGGGTACACACACACACAAAAGATCCTAAGTCCAGATCCTTCCATATCCATGCTCACTGATGCACTAATCACAACACCAAGGGATGGAAGCAGCCTAGATGTCCATCAGCAGATGGGAGGATGAAGAAAAGCTGACACGCTACAAAAAGGAGATTTACTTCAGAGCTGTAAAGAAAAAGCTGAGGACACACGCAGAAATGCACAGAGATGGAGATGCATTAGGATGAACTAAGCCTGATTCAGAAAGCCACTACATACTTTCTCAGATGTAGAACCCAGATGTAAATTATATAAACACATACTCCGTAACACATCAAGGTGTAAATAAGAAGGGCAAGGACAGATATAAAGGAGGTATTGTGGAACATTCTTTTATACTGCATGAAGATGTGTCACTGTGATTGGTCTGATAAAAAGCTCAACAGCCAATAGTTAGGCAGGAGGTACAGCAGGGACTTCTTGACAGAGAGCTCTGAGAAGAAGAAAGCTGGTGTCACCAATCAAATGGAGAGGAAGCAGGATGGGCAAAATGGAGATGAGGTAATATGTGTAGAATAATAAATTTAAAAAGCTGTAGGAACTAGTTAGGAACAAGCCTAAGCTGTCAGCTGAGCTTTCATTATTAATAGTAAGTCTCCATGTTGTTTGTTGTGAGCTGGGGTCTCAAAGAAAAATCCAACTACAGGGAGGGGCAACAGCAGCAAAATGTGACAATACAAAATGCCCAATGTGTATCCACAGAATACACACTGTACTAAATGTACACGCTGATGTACCTCCTTAGAAAAGCTCAGCATCCAAAGAACACTATCCACTACCACAGCAGTAAAACCAAACGCCACCAAAGACCATGGAAGTATGTGATATGAACTGTGTAATTGCTGTTGAGGTGATTTTAATACAGTAGTCAAAGCTGGGTCAGTGATACAAGATGGGTGAATCTTATGAAGTCACCAGAGACAACACTTAGTACACTATCACTTTTGTAACACCAAGAACAAACATAAACACAATTTGCCTACAAATGTGCTAAAATTATCTAGAAAGAAATGAAAGGGATGGATGATGCTGAGATTTAGATGTAAAACTGCAGTTCAATGCTTCACTGTTTTCCCCAATAGTTTAGGGTTGGGGTAGGTGAGGCATTTTTTTGTTTGCTGCTGCTGTTGCTTTCCAGACAAGGTTTCTCTGTGCAACAGCCCTGGCTATCCTTGAACTCCCAAAGATCTGCCTGTCTCTGCCTCCTGAGTACTGGGATTAAAGGTGTCAAACTACATAAGATGTCATAAGTGAGTATGTTACATAAAGATAACACAAAAAATTATAAAGATGGTTTTAAAAACAAAATATGTAAGTCCATTTATGCCCCCCCCCAAAAAACCCAAAACATAAAAAAGCAAACTGCATATAAAACTATTTGAAGTGGCTAATAACAAAGATTCATTGAAGGAATATTTCACTGTTGCTAAATTTTACCTAAAATCTTAATCAAATGACCATGGACAAAAGCAAACCCTTTATGGATTGTTCTATTGTTCTTCTCTGGAACATGTGAGAGTCAGGGGGTAGAAGTGCCTGCTGCTAAGCCTGACAATCTGAGTTTAATTCTCAGGAGCCACAAGGAAGAAAGGGAACCAACTGGGCAAGTGCATGCACAAGCCTACACTTGCACATAGACAAAAAATTTGAAGATTCTTAATTAAAAACGGCCAGGTGTGGAGGCACACACTTTTACTCCCACTCAGGAGGCAGAGGCAGGTGGATCTCTTTGAGTTCTAGCTGGCAAGGACTACACAAGGTGCTCCAGGCCAATCAAGGCTGTGCAGACAAGTATAAACAAACAGATTTCTAGAAGTGACCTTACTTCTAAAGGGGACACTTCATATGACACTACTGAACAATATCTATTGAAACGTTTCCATCAAGCACAACACAAACCAATACAGTGTTAAAAAGGCCTGAAAGGAAACTGAGCTGTACTTGTAATAAAATCAAGAAATAAATTCATGTTAGCTCTGGTCACACAGTTGAAACAAGCCCATGGGATGGAAAACTGAGGCCCAATTAATAGCTATGTATAGTCTGCAATGAAGTCCATTTACCCGTGAGTGATCGATTATTTCTAGGCAATGATTTCTAGCTATATACCGATACACCTGTTTATTCTATGGAAACACATGAAGCATTGGCAGCAACAAAATAAAAAATAATCAGAGGGAACTGACAATTAACAGAAACAACAATACATTCCAAACTAACAAATTAAGAAAAATCAACCAATCACACACAAACATAAAAGCCAACAAATCCAATAGCTCAGGGAAGTATAGGAGACGTCACATACTTCCATTAACACACTGTATTTGGTTTGCTAGGGAACTGATAGCAATCAGCTTCACGAGGCCAAGCCATCTTCTCATAGTATTAGAGTTGACCACTACAGGGCTGCATCGCTGTAGGAACTGCGCTGGTTAAGGTGAAGAAAGCCCAGTCTAACTTGGGGGCTCCCATGTAGGTCTACTATGTCATTTCAGGGCTTACAAAAAGGATCTGGTGTCGGTGTTTAAATTGACCCCCCATTCTCTGTAATTAGATGTCAAATCTTTAAAGTAACAACAGTTAACTCAATGAAAACTGGTTTCCATCACAATCCAGCCAGTTTACCTATCACAGGATGAAGAACAAAAGAAGAGAACAGAATTGGACCTAAAGAGGAGTAGGCAAGAATGAGGATATCGTGTTTAGAAGTTCAAGCATCAGCTCATCTTGTTCACCTCAATGGACACACCTATGTCCATGTTGCACTGGAAGAATTTTAATTATTCAGATATTTATATGGAGATACATATGGAGGTAACAAGGCAGATAACTTAAAAACAATTTCCCCAAACTACTCTTGTTCTTAAAATTAAAGAATGTAATAGTCTATCAGGCTTATAAACCAACAATGCTGCATACACACCTTATTTTGGGACTACTGTGCTTGAAAAACTGTAAAAATTTGGGAATCATGATGTTGAGAGGGCGATCTAAAACATCGCTATCCAAAATCTCAGCAGAATCTTCACATATCTTCTGAAGGGCACCAAATGCTCCCTGTAAAAGACAGATTTATAACATCAGAGTTCACTGAAAATTACTACAAACGGAGAGGTGCAGAAGGACATTATCTTTAACCCTAGCACCTGGGAGGCTGAGATGTATATGAACATTACTCACTGGTTTGAAACCAGTCTAGACAATACAGCAAGACCCCATCTCAACAAAGCAAAACAAAGGAAAATCCCAAGATGTATAGAATACTAATTTAGACGAATTTATATTCTCAGCCCACAAGCTTTATAAAAACTTAAAAACAAATTAATTCAGAGTATCAAAATACCATCCTAATGATACACTTAAGTTTTAGGTTTAAGTAAGTTAAAACTGGCAAATATTTTGGTTAGTTGGAATGTAGTAAGTAGCACCAAAAATATCTAATCCCACTGAAATATTCTTAACAATTTTAAGTTCATATTAAAATTTTCTTATTAAATGCTAAAATAAATTGTCACAGGAATGTATTTAACCACTGTAACATGCATTCATTTTAAGATATATCTTACCGCTAACTTTTAAACCAACCATATACAAGCCATATATTGGGAAACTGACAACATAATATAGTAAGCGGTCAGGGGATTCAACTTGACAACTATTTCTCCTAATTATTTTTCTTACCAAGAGGATAATCCAGAGTTCTTGCACATACTACAACACACTAGGTAGGTCAATTACTCCTTCTGCTTCCATCACCAACAACTTGATACACAGCTGCAGTATACTTAGTTTATAACAATGCTAACAAAAGGTACAGTCTTTGGGATGGGTGTTGGTGGTGCACACCTTTAGTCCTAGCACTTGAGAGGCAGAGGCAGACAGATCTCTGTGAGCTTGAGGCCAGCCTGGTCTATAGGACAGGCTCCAAAGCAATACAAAGAAACCCTGTCTCGAGGTAAAAAAAAAAATAGGGCACAGTCTTTGTGGCCCTTCAAACATAACTGGCCCCTATATTCTCATAGGGAGTGGCACTACTATGAGGTGTGGCTTTGCTGGAGTGGGTAGGGCCTTGTTGGAAGAAGTGTGACATCATGGGGACGAACTCTGAGATTTCCTATCTATGCTCAGTGTCCCGGTCGACTTCCGGTTGGCCTGCAAAATGTAGGCCTCTCAGCTCTAGCACCACATCGCCTGCATGCTGCTGTGTCCTGCCATGATAATAGACTAAACCTCTGAAACTAAGTAAGCCAACCCAATTAAATTTTTTCCTTTATATGAGCTGCGGTCATGGTGTCTTTCACAGAAATAGAAACGCTAACTAAGACAGTCTTTTAAGGTGATGGTACTGTAAAATTCTTTTTAGAATTTCTAATAACTCAAAATTTAAACTTTGGAATTTACACTTAAAATTTTATATATATAAAAAATAAAGTCAGCCTTAGATTTAACATGTATTAGCCAGTATAGGTTTTAACTATGTTACAACAGCTATACTTGAATATCAAGGTTTTTACAAACAAGTTATATTTTTTAAAGCCAATGACTGAAATCAAATGTACACTTATTTCCTGTTGTGGCAATGAAAAATTTAACTAACTGGCTACCAAAGTAATAATTAATATATATTATTTTTTGAGGTGGTTTTCTCTGTGTACCAGGCTGGCCTTGAAGATTCACCTGTTTCTGCTTCCCAAGTGTTGGGATTAAAGGTGTGCCACCATCACCAGGCAGAAGAATGAATTTTTAAAGAACCAAAAACCCCACCCCCAAAATTACCGCTAAGGACAAACATTTAGGAATTACTGTGTAAAGATCTAGAAAGCCTACCGCATTTGCACAGAGCCTTACAATTTTACAACTGGTATAGTTTACCCTCTGTCAGCATGTCCCAGGGTTGCAGCATACCCTGAGACATACTTTAAGAGTGACTTAAGAGACTAGTTTGCAAAGTCTCTCTTCTCTCCAGGGTCGTTTCCACTTGACACAGGCCAGGCTAGTCATAAAACTACCTGATGCCATATTGTTCATTTCTTCCTCCAAGATGTGATGCCGTAGAAGCATCTACAAATGGGTTTCTGCCCACATGGAGCACAGCTTTCATCCTATTACTCAACAGCAAAGACAGATGGATCTCTAGGTATTCTAGGTCGCCCAGAGCTACAGTGTGAGACTCTGCCCCAAAAGGAAGAAAGGAAGAGAGGGAAGAGAGGGAGGGAGGGGAGGAGGGAGGGGAGGAGGGAGGAGGGAGAGAGGATTGACTCTGCTTGCTAGTAAATCAAATACTACAATGTTCATCAACACTGAGAAACTACAGAAATGAAATTCCAACAGGATATGTATGGTGTCTTATGTCTGCAATCCCAGCCTTTGGGAGATAGGAGTTGAAGAGATCAAGGTCACCATGGGACTGTCTCAAAACACAAACCCAAACATTTTCTTCATTTCTTCAACGTGATAGTTTTACAGATTTTTATCAGTAGCAATATATAAATAATTAAAATAGCAGCAGCAGCAGCAACACCAACACCACCACCACTACCACCACACACCCACACACACACCCCTACGAAACTAAAACACAAAATCAAGAGAGCAGAATTAATGTATAATTTAAAATGTTTGTGTCAGGCTGGAGCAATGGCTCAGCTGGTAAAAGCTAGACTCACAAACAAAAAAATTGCTTGTGTCTTTTATTGTATGTCATTTAGAGGAACTAGAACTATAAGCAATTTATGGTCCGTTATTTTGGAAAATTTCAGTTTACCTTTAAATATGTAAGACATTCATGAGGGGCTGGAGAGATGGCTCACCAATAATAAGAATGCTTGTCACTCTTGCAGGGGACCCTGGCTTGGTTCTCAGCACCCACATAGTAATTCAGCCACCAGTCACTCATTTCAGGGGAACTGATGACTTCTTCTGACCTTGAGAGAACCAGGCATACATGCAGTACACATACACACATGCAGGCAAACCACTGCCAACCCATAAAATTAAAAAATAAAAAATTAATAAATTATACATAAAACAGCTATTAATCACATGCATGAAACATTTAAAAATAACTTTCGAGAGACAAAATATTTCCTTATAGGAAACATAGTGAAGATTTTTGTTATATTAATTCCAGAAAACCAATAAAAGTAACAAATATAAAATACAAAGATACCTTTAGGCTTCTATGTTTTGAAGTTGTCTACTTCAAAAGTATTTTCCTGAAGGTTAATATATGCTATGAAAAGACAAACATAAGCAAACAGTGTTACCTCACAGGTGTTGTAATCCTCAGAATCCAGCAGGCTACAGAGTTTTGGTAAGAGATCAGGCCAATTCTGCAGTTCTCCCTTGGAGGCTATGGTTGTAATTAAAATACCTAGAAAGACAACATACATTTGGAGCTCACTGCACTTTGTGAGGTACATGCATATACACACTTCAAAATATACCAAGAGACGCATACTGCAATCAGAGTTGTGTTTAATGATATCACTGGTATTAGCTTTTAGGCAAGAATCAATTATGTAACAAGATTTTGTTCTTCATGTCAATTATTCTTTCCTAAAGTTAAAATGTAACAGAACACAGGGACTCTGTGGTCACTAAAACTGGAGATGGATGCAGGAAGACCCAAAAGCACAAAGCCAAGCCAGGCTCTGCGGTGCACACCTTTAATCCCAGCACTTGAGGCGCAGAGGCAGGAGATCTACCAGTTTGAGGCCAGTCTGATCTACAGGTCTTCTAGGACCACACTGAGAAACCCTGTCCTCACAAAAACCAACCAACCAACCAACCAACCAACCAACCAACCAACCAACCAACCAACCAATCAACCAACCACAAAGCCCAAACAAAACTTCAGAGAAGCCAAGTGGACAAAATAGACATAACCTACAACTTGGATGACATTATGTTTGTTAGGGAAACATTAAAGAATGTTGACAGACTGACAAACTTCAAATTTATGTAGTCCCACAGTACTATCTTCTCCAGAAAAAAAAAAAAAAAAGCTCCTAATACTAAGAGGAGTTGAAAACTTGAAGTGACAGACAATTTTCAGTGTTTAGAACTATGAGAGTTGGGCATAGTGTCACATGCCTGTAACTCCAACACTCAAGGCGTGGAAGCAGGAGGTCTTGAGTTCAATTCCCAGCATCCACATGATGGCTCACAACCATCTGTAACAGGATACGACCTCCTCTTCAGGAATGCAAGTATACATGCAGCACACTCATAAAATATAAATAAAAATTCTTAAAAAGAATACTTTGGTCCCAATAATGTTATTTATATGAACTTATCTTAAACTTTGCCACGAGTATATAAGCATACATAAACAATGTTCATTGGAATAATAAAATTACAAATAAGCCATGTATTATTTTACAAGGTAAGCAAATTATTCATTCACCCAATGGATTAGCACACAATCATTAAAGTGATGTACCTTCCAAATAAATTTTCTTCACATGATTCACAAATACTTTAGAGAAACAGAAGAGGAAGAAAAAAATTATACTTGAGGGTATAGGCACACGCCTGTAACTATAGCTCAGGATAGTAAATGGCAAGCAAGATCCCATCTCAAATTCAAAAAATTTTAAACCAAAAGTTGCAAATTTACAATCAGAAATCCTTAATTAAAATATTTACTAAGTTCTTAATATGATATAAATATTGTATTGGGTGATAAGAAATCTAAAATTAGCAAATGGTCCTTGCCCTTGGGAAGCTCAGTCATTTGGCAATGTGGCATACTGGACTGGCACAACAGCCAGTATTGCAGAAAGGGCATCCTAAGGGAAGCTGGAGATGCTGACTAACAACTAACTGTGCCCAGAAGAGCCCAAACACAAAAACCCTAAAACGTTAAAAGCTGCGGTTGTAAAATGCTTGCTAAGGTAAAAATCCCATACACTAATAATGTAGTATGCCATTATACATACCTCAGGAATTTTCTGTGAAGGTTGATGAATGAAGATCTGGTCTTCAATTCTTAGAAATGCCTTTCAGATAAACTAATTTACTTACAAAACTGGTTTCCAAAGTGCTTTAAATCTTTTCTCATGTGAACTAAGATTAACTAATTTCCTGATTTCTTGAAAACCAATGTTTTACAACGTGCTTTCATTTATTTTCTTGAAGCAAAACATGACTTGAGAAAACAAAACAAAAAAAAAAATCATAATTCTAGGCAATGCTTCATGTGATCTACCTCCACCCTAATCAAGTACTTTAAATTCCAGGTGATAGCTTAGAATCAATTGTAATACTGTGATCCACCCAGTAACTTCTCTCTGCAAGTCACTCCTACTGGTCTACCATCTTCATTCTCCAACAAAACAGGAGAAAAAAGAGGAAGGGATTTTCTTTTTATTTAAGTTGTTATTTGACAGTTTCATACACCCTAGTTATATTGTCACTCTTACCCTTTCTTCTCAACGACCTTTCTTCCTACAAATTCCCTTTCCATATGATGTCTTTGTTTGTGATCCATCCTTTGAAATCATGCACTGGAGCTTGGTGGGTTGACCAGCGTGTACATGGTACCCCATGGACCCCTCCTCCACCCATGACAAACGTTCACAGGGCAGTACAGTGCAGTCCCAGACAGGTGCATCTGATGGCCATCTACACCCAGAAGATGGCCTTTCAAAGCCCTCCTCACTAGCTCCCAGTGCTTATTTAATTCTTCCTACCTGCTCCTTCTGTCATGTGTCCTGAACTTTTGGAGAGTGGTAGCTGTCTCCCATTCTCAGCACCATGAGCAGGTGTAAATCTCTACCTATTTTTAAGCTTTTGGTTTTTTTGTCTTGCAGACTCACTTGTCTTTTTACTTTTAATTAACAACACAAATCAGACACGTTGCTTAACTATTTCAAGTTTTATGTAGCTAATATTTCAGACTTTTAAATTATCGAAAATTATTAGCCAGGTGTGGTTGCCCAAGGCTTCAATTTCAGCACTCAGGGGTGGAAACAAGGAGAGCTTGTGAGTTCCATGTCAGTTAGAGATACAGTGAGATTTTCCCAGAACAGTCAGATTTTATAGCAATGTGAATTATGGTAAGGATTACCCAACAGGCAAAACATATATAAACATCCCAAAACCCCAAGGGATATCTAGACTGTATGTAAAAGTCAAGAAATACAATGAACTAATTAAATATACTCACTACCATTTTTTGCCATTCTTTAACACATGCCAATGCCAATCCATGTTTTAGCCATTCTATCCACAGCCACCATTGAACTCATAATTACTGTATCATACTCCAGACATCCTTTGGAAACATACTGCACTCATATCTGAAGTTAAAAACTGGGTTAAACTGGAAAACTTCAGTGGCCTCACAATCTGAATATTAGAGTACATAATAAAAATTAGACCTAAAACTCAAGAACTGGACAGACTTTATGAAATGACATCAAGAAATATGTAAGGATACATGAACGCATGAGAATAACCTACAGAGCTCGAGTCTGTACCCCCAATGACAAATGTACCATACTCCTCAAACCTGAAGTCAGAAATGCCCGAGGGGCCAGAGCCTCATAGACCCAAATAGTACTTCTCCAACTGAAAGGCAAATTGCAGGAAACTAAGGACCCTCTCCCTGAACAAGAACACCGAATGAGGCATTGATGCATCTCACAGACGCCATTTAAACAACCCGCTGAATTAACATCGTTCCAGGCCCTGGTAAAAGACAGCTGCTTAAACCCATGGCACTCGGAGGTTTCTGTGAAGTACATGTAGCTCCCTATGAAATACATGTGCTGAGTTGCTGACATGTGAACGGACAGTCATAGCAGTGGGCTCCCAAAGTGACTCTTGCCAGCTATTGCCATAATTTGACATTACTACCACATAAACAGTTCTTCAATCCCTGAAACCAAGCTGTACACTGAAGACTTAAAAAGCAAAGAAGCCAAACCCTGCTGCTGGAACAGACACAAAGCAGGCTAGTACCAGGGGTAAACTATAGAACCCTATAATACTTACGACTGTTGCTATGAAACAAGACTTTCTGTACCTGAAAGAACAACACCAGAAACGCCCAGGCACTGCAGACAAGGAGTCCCAGTGTACAAAATCTCACAGGGAAAAAGGCAGAGATCCTAATTTAGTCCCTGATGTCCCACTCTAACCAACTGATTTATCAACATCCAGTGGCCCTGGCTTCATGGGGTTGCAGAGCTTGTACTGCAACGGTGAGCACTGTATACAAGGATTTAAAATAGGTAAACAAAAATTCCTGCAAAAATAGCACCCCATTTCTAAAAGTAATACAGTTAGAAAAAGGACACAAAAAAATTCTGTAACAGAACTTACCAACAGTGGCTCTGATCAGAGGAGAGGAGTCACCAATATTATTTAGACATTCACTTTTGATGAAGTCTGTCACACCGTTTGGGAAGTTCTGGAAGTGAGCTTTCACATTATTCTTCAAGATCAGACCGCTCAATGACCTTGTGGGCTCATCTGTAAGAAGCAGTAACAGTACTGAGTCCTAAAGGAATCCTTACTGAAAAATGAACCAACAACAATCACTTTAAAAAGTATTTATACTCACAAATTGATTCCAATTCCTTTTTTTTTTTTTTTTTGGGGGGGGGGGCTATAGTTGGTTTTAAAAATCACAAATTACCAAAATCAGCTCTGTATAGTTCAGGGTTTCTCAACTTTGGCACTACTGACATTTTCAGAATAATTATTTGGAGTAGGGCACTGCTTAGTCCATGTTAAGAAGCTAGTGGCATTATTGGCACCTTTTCAGACCATGGCAGTCTAAAGTATTTCAGATGTCTCCTTGAAAGAAAACTGCTCCTGAAAATCACAAACTTCTTCCGGTTGGGGGAGCAAATGTTTAAGATATATATAGGGTCCCTTTCATGCAACATGATGGCTATGCTTGTTACTTGTCTATATGGGGAGACACAGTGAAGCAAAAATCTCCCAAAGCATTAGAAATAAACTGACTTTCAAAGATGTTCAAGGTAGAGCAGGAGACATAGCTCAGCCGTTCAAGGCTCATACTTCTCTTTTGAAAGATGCTTAATTCACTGCTCGTGCCAACAGATGACACTAGGCTAGCTGACATCTTTTAAAAGCCTGTGATGCACCAACACTATTGCAAATATTACTACATTCAACCTTCGAGCACTTTCTAGGTAGGTAATATTCTAATATACAGTTCAAACTGGAACCTGAATCAAAAAAGACAACACAGGCCAAGTTATTATTTCAAATCAATGGCTTTACTAGTTATTATTTCAAATAAAAAATTACCTGAGCCTGGCAGTAGTGGCACACACCTTTAATCCCAGCACCTGGTTAACAGGCAGGATCTGAGTTTGAGGCCAGCCTGGAATACAGGGTAAGTTCCAGGAAAGCATGTACGACACAGAGAAACCGCGTCTCAAAAGAACCAAAAGAATAAAAAATAAAAATCTACCCACCATCTCCCTCCATACAGGCTGCAAGGACCCCAGAGGCTGCAGCTAGATGCCACTGTTCTAGAAGACAGAAGACCCAAGTGGTTCCCAGCACCCATACTGGGTGGCTCCTAATCACTTGTAACCCCATCTCCAGGAACCCATTGAGGGCACACACACACACACACACACACACACACCACACACACACACACACGCAAACACTGACAGAGACAGAAACACACACAAATAAGAAAGGCTGTGTATCAAAATGTTACTGTGGTACAACTGTCTGACTGGCCTCACTGTTTAGTTAGTATGCGCACCCAAACTCTGACTAGGAGAATCTTCAGGATTAAAGCACAGTTCCTTGGCACAAATACCCTATTAGTGTCACCACGGCAATGAACTAAGAGCACTTATGGCAACACCTGAAAACACCTTTCTACTTCCAATTAGCATGCATTTCAGTGAGTGGCTTAAAATATAACATTAAGTTCTAAGTTTAAAACTCCATGGAAGGCCATCTTTGTCTAGAGTTAGATCCTAAGTTGCTATGAGATAAATGAACAAATACTAACTTTCTTAAGACACCACAGCTGAATAATTTAGTAATAGGTATTTTAAGTGGCATGCATTTATTCATAGGAAATACGTTGTCTTTTTATAAGAAATATCACAAGATGGGCAGTTTTAATAAACCACAAGGCAAAACAATTTAAAGTATATTTCTTGGGTCCAAATTCCATTTAAAACGCCACCAATGAATTGCTTTCCACCCTTTAAAATAAGATTTTACAGCATCAGGCCTTGATTTGCTTGGTTTGTAAAAGTAAAGACACAGACCAGCTCGTCCCAAGGCCTGTTCTGAACCTAAAGAGCTTACTCAGTAAGGTAATGCATGCCTGTGATCCCAACATGTGGGAGGCAGAGGCACCTCTTCTGAGTTCCAGGCCAGCCGGGACTACACAGTAAGATTCTGCCTCTAAAATAAAGAATTGAGAAAAAACAAAACAAAACAAAAAAAAAAAAAAAAAAAACTGCTAAAAAAATCTTTCTGAGTCAATAACAAGAGCATTCAATAATGGGGCTGGCGAGGAGGCACAAAAGCTGGGGCACTTGCTGCTCCTGTAAGAAGACCTAGGTTTGTTTCCCAAAACCCACACGGGGTTCACAGCCACCTCTAACTCCAGTTTCAGAGGATTCTGGTCTCCACAAACTCGACTTTCGTATGTATATTTGCATACATACACACTAGGTATGGCACTCTTCTGGGCTGAAGGAGATAAATTTATCAGTGGCATAAGAAGAAATAAAAGTTTTACACCACTATATCCTTGAAGAGTGCCTAAGAAATAGACAAAATAAACTTTAGGTCAAAAAAGTGACTACTTTGTGGGTTTATAATTTAATAGGTTCGTGGGGGGCGGGGGAGGTTAGCTATCTCTAGAACTTAAATTCTTCGTTATTTGAATGTCTTAAAGTACCTGTATATGCCAAGAAACTCTTAAATAAAAAATATAATACTGTAACAACTTATTTGTAATTAGGGTAAGAAAAGGCTAGAGCACAAAAATCTTAAAATAAAACAATTAAAGGTATGTATGTCAATTATAAATATTTTAGTTCTTTAAAAAAGTTAGCCAGGTATGGTGGCATATACTTTAATCCTAGGACTCAGGAGGCAGAGGCAGATGAATCTCTTGAGTTTGAGGTCAGCCTGGTCTATAGAGTGAGTTCCAGAACAGCCAGGACTACATACACAGAGAAACCCTGTATTGGTGGTGATGGTGGTGGTGTGCTGTTCTACAAATGGACTATACCACCAGCCAAATGATCACTGATCACAAACTGGTGTGTGAAAAATTTCTCTATACTAAGAAAAACAATATATTCCTAAGTATTTACCAAAGCAGAATAGTAATCACTGATTTTAAAGATAAACTAAAAGAATTTCTAGTTTAAAATCTAGACTTAGTTTAAAATTTTTAATATGTCCCTCAATTACAAAAGCCACTAGGAAATCATCTGAGAAATCAAAAGAATCACTAGAATGTGGGTGAATGATCAAATCTTTACTTCTGTAACGTGCTAGAGGCTGGAGCTGAGATCTCATAGGATCTGGTTGTCTAGTTGAAATAAGCAAGACAGGTTAAATGCCCAGAGTCAGAGTCCAAACAGCTTCCTTTACAACTCCGAGCACAGAGTTTTCACTACGGCTTCCGAAACACCCATTGCCAAACAAGGGTTAGTGGTCTCATTTAGAGGCCACAATGCTGTCAATACTAAGTGACATTCAAATGTTATACAGAACACACCTCATTATAGTATGAGCTCAGTAAGGGCAATGACCATTATTTGTTTTATTTGTATTTATTTCCCACAGCCTGTAAATTGTCTGACAAAGAAGTGAGGCTAACAAATAATTTGTAAAATAAAGTCCAGAAGGACATATGAATTGTATTAGGAATAATTAAAGACCATGTCATTTTAAAAAAGACTAGTTAGCTTTAAAGTATTGTAGGAATAACTTAAAATAAAAATTATAATAGTTACTCCATAATTTGTTGATAATTTTGAAATAGTATATAATCATAAGCCAGAATAAAGTTCAGAGACAACAGTTATCGGAAGGTGAAGTGTTTTCATTCTGACTATATGGCTATTGAGGTTTTTTTTTCTATAATGAACATACACATATAGTCAGGTAATAAATCCTACATCCAACCTGCATACTATTAAGAAAGTCATTCTTCAAAAACCAAGACAGACTGTGCAACACATTTTCCAGCTGCAAATCATGAAGGGAGTTACATAAGCATCCAATCAGAAGGAGCATGTTTATTACCCATCTAAACATTAAGAGTGGCAGTAACTCTAGGCAGAATATCTGACATCCATCAATCAGATGGCAAAATGAAATCCTCTAAAACTAATAATTCACAATATGTAAGTCTTAATAGTGAGAAAAGACATATTTAACCCGAATAATTGGGTTAATTATTTACCCAAGTTCTACTTACCTTCAGATTTCAATTTTGTAAGAACAAAAATCAAGTAGTTGTTAAAATCTGGATATTGATTGAGTTGTTCCAGTTTCTAGAACAAACAGTCGTTAAGGAAATGTCTCTGTATAACCTCAGAAAGAAATTAAACATTTTTAAATCTAACAATCAAGAACCCTTTCTACAGTATTTCTAGGCTTTCACTTTTTCTAAGAATATTTGCTCACTGAATCAAACTTGATGTTATTTACAACACACTAGTACTTGTCAAAAAAAAACCCTTTCAGCTCCTCATGGTTAACATCCAACATCGAGGCTATTCACTAAGACACAAGAGAAGGTAAGTGTCTGCACCCTCACTAAAGCAATGCATGTTCAAAAGCAGAGCTGACAACTTTAAAACATCCTAACCTAGTATTTAAGTGTAAAAAGACCAAAACAAACAAACAAACAAACAAACAAATAAATAAATAAAAAAAAAAGAAAGCATCCTAAAGAATTAAGAACAAGTTTTTGAGCTCAAGAGCTTTTGAGAATATTAGCAAGATTTTTGGACTCATCTGTTTAGAACTTACAAAGAACCAAATGCCATCTTTGCCCATGTCTCTACACCGATTCTTTATTAGATACAATATCAATCAATTCTCTTTCATCCCAAGATATGAGGACACAAACTGGCAGGTAAAAGTGACATAATGCTCTAAATTTTTCAAGCCCTGACTCTCAAATCAGTAGTATGCTTGCCAACAGCGTTTTACTGTACAACGATATTAGAATGAATTTTACTAAAGAAATCTAAATTATTAAATAAATAAGCTAAATAAGCTTTTTACATATCAGAAATGACCTCAAAATGCCTAGGGTCAGGATGTAAATTCTAGCAATGTACTTAAGTAGAACTTCAAAAATCTAACTACTTTCCACTGAGAAAAGCCAAACGTGTTATTAACATGTATTATTTTTCTGATAAAGCTTACTCCCATGCAACTTAACACACACATGCAAATATATACACATATATCTGTATAAGTCTTCCAGAAAGTGCTCAAGCCTATACAGAATAAATCGGCTGTATGCTAAGCAGACACAAAAGAACAGGCCGCCACTAGACTCTGAAGTCCTTTCAGCCTCCCAAGTGCTGGGTTACAGAGGTGGCAGACCATGCTTGATTTGTTCTTACTTACACAACATAATATGCTCTCAATACACAGAATAATCTGTACACTGACTACTGGACGGCCCAAGCACCACACTGGGTATACAATAGGTACTTAAAACAAAAAATTAAAATACTTAGTGCTACAGAAATTACAATGCAGTTCTGGACTTGGCTAAATTTTAGAAACTAATTATTCTGTAAAACAATACCAACATTTTTCAACTTCTAATGACAACACAAATCAAGACTTATCTACATCGTGGTTCAGAAAAAAGCTCCACTATATCCAAACTATTATTCTCCCTAGTCTCAAAGGTATTCAAACAAAATGGCTTTTTAAACAATCCAAGGAGATCTAAGCCGCTATCCCATCCATTTTTAATCGGGCAGTGTCACATTCAGTCATCTATTGGAAGGCTGAGGTTACAGCAATGCAGTACTTCCTTGAAGCCCTCTAGTAACTTCAGTTCTGTGGTGTTTTAAAATGAAACGAGCGCAAACGCCAGGAGCTTATTTACTAAATTCCCTATTAGGTGATTTTGCTGCTTACTGAAAACAGTAACAGGAGAATATTCTGCGAACACAGCAGACCTAAGTTTTTACAGAATTTAGTTGCTTGGACTTAGCAGGGGTTAAGTGGTTGAGATCTGCCTGTTCGTTCCTTGTGGAGCCTGCACGAGCCCTCCACCCGTGCATCCTGCAAATGCACTGCCTCTCTCCCCCTCTCCAACTGTGGCACCAGGACCGCTACACCGGCGCCCGGCAACCCCTGGGGTAACTGTAGTCCAGCCGCGGGCCAAAGCGCTATCCCGCAGACCTCACTGGAGCCCCGGGGAGGCTGCAACAGGTGTTAACCGGAGCACTAAGGGGCAGCCAGGCTTTCCGGCGCGGCCGGAGGAAGCCCCGGGCCCTCCAGACAGTTCAAACCCCGCGCCGGCTCCACCCCCGGCCGCGCCGCGCCGCGCCACGCCGCTCAGCCCCGCGCAGGCCCGGCGCCCCCGCCCCGCCGGGCATTGTGTGGGCCCGGCCGCTCCCGCTCGGCGGCGGGGACGTGGCGGCCCGGCACGTGTGGCCTCCCCGGCGGCGGCCCGGAAGCGGCGGCCGAGCCCCACGCGGCGGCGACGGCGGGCCTGGCGGGCTGCGGCCGCGTGCGCGAGGCCAGGCGGGGGCCGCGGGCGGCGGGCGGCGGGCGGGAGGAGCGGCGGGCGGCGGCGCGAGGCCCCGCACGGCAAGGATACTTGTTGCACGGTCCTCTGGATGGTGGTGTCTGGAGACTGGGACTCCTTGAGCAGCTGCAGGATCTGCTGAAGCCCTTGCTCGTCAGGTTTCCACTCATACTCCATCTTGGTTTGCTGCACATAAAGCCAGACACAGGAAGAGACGAGCAGATGTTAGTCCCGCGCACAGGCCCGCCGCGCGCCCGCCCGCCGCCGCCGCCGCCCAGCCCCAGCCCCAACCGAGGCTCGGACCCGAAGCCCGGCCGGACCGCTCCACAGCCCCGCGCCAACGTCCGCCGTGCCTGTGCCGCCGCGGCCGCCTCGAGCGCCAGGAGCCGACCAGACTGAGTCACCGCGAATTTGCAATCTGGCCCCAAGATCCGCTCACGGGAGCCCCCTGGGTCCTAGTGCCACGGAGCGCTCTCAGGCCAGCCCGGCTCATTGAGCCAGCCAGCTACACAGGAGGCTCCTCAAAGCAAGCCCGGCGAAGCCCCGGGGAAACGGGGCTCGGCTCATTCTTTTCAATAAGCGTGGAGGAATAACGACAGCCACCGACACGAACGGGGAAAACGCCGGTAACTCTCCTGACAGCTCAATAGTGAAAATAAAAGCACTTGCACTTCACCTTAATATAAAAAGCTCTTAGTCGTTCAAATAAAATATTAAAGGGCGCGTTGCAATCATAACCACACCTCAAAAACATTAAATGCAACCTTTGTAGAACGTCAGTGGGAAAAAAATGCATCTTTTCATAAACCTCTACTTAGGGACTCAGTAAATGAAATAAATTCCATCACCAAATAACTAACTGCCTTCCACAAAGGGCTGTGGAAAGACGGAGAAACAAGAAAAATCCTGTAGTTTACAATGGGGTAGTGTTTAATTCTGTTCAAGTAGTCTCACCAGTCACCCCCGATTTGAGTCTAATACCTAATGAGGTGCATTCTTTGCTCCCCCTAAAGCTGAACACAACGCTGAGCACATTACTGCAAAGGTTAATCGGTTGAGACTGGGCATTAAAGTGTGAGCTGCATCCGCTACAGCAAACTGAGCTACTGTATCAATGACACCGTTTCATTAAAATTCAATTCCTGAACAAAACTAATAAAATTGAAGCGTTACCTGTGAATTATTTTTAATAAGCAAACCTATGAGAGGCTTGGTAAAGGAGAGGATTTTTAATCAACTCTACTACTACATATGGGTTAAAAGCCTTTCTAGCAGGCTAATTTTTCTCCTGATATTACTACAATCCTCTCATTGACCTTGCCCTCTCCTTCATTTTTAAAAATAAGTTTCCCCCTCCTCTCCTTCACTGTTTTGGGCTTCTTATCTGTAACATGACTTTGCTTACATCTTCTATTGCTCCCTAAACAGGGGAAACAAAATCAATTGTTCTTCCAAAGGAACAGCAACAAAAAGCACCGAACAACTGCACCAAACCCATAGCCCTCATCTGGACACAACAAACACTGCTATAGTAAGGGTTTTATTCCAGTTTGCCTAGTATCTGTTGATATTGTAATGCTTTACATTTATATTCAATGTATTTTTTTATACTATGTAGTAGTCGGATTTTCATTTCTTCCCAACTTTACACATTAGGTGGGTTAAGAAAAAATTTAAAACATATTGTGTTCCATTATATTTCTGTACTGTAATTTTTTAAACTTTGAATTGACATAGTCACAAAACTGTACAGATGACAGCAATAAGCAGATGGACTTCTACAAGTGAACACACCTACTACCCACACCCGGTTCAAGATGGAGGTCTCTTGTTTGTTAGCACAATAAACCCTAGCATAATTTCTATCAGATTATTCTCTTTTCTTTCTTCTAACTTGCAAAGCTTTTTTTTTTTTTAAACTGCAAGAACTACAAAAACAACATAGCCATACAAGTAAAGTTATTCAATCCTACCAGCAAGCTTACCTCTCTGAGACAATGATTTTAATTTGCTAGATTTTTACACTGTCCTCTAGTCTCAGTTACAGTGTTATGGCTGGAATCTGAAATGTCCCCCCACAGGTTCATGTGTTTGAACCCTTGGTTTTTAGATGGTGATACCACTGAGGGATGTGGTGCAAACATTTAGGAGGTGGCACCTCCCTGGAGGAAATGGGTCACTGGGGGTGGGCTGAGGTTTTATGGCCCTTTAGACTTCTGTCTGGTCTCTGCTTCCTGTTTCTAGTCTATGGAGCCACAGAACACCATGCTTGCCCACCACGATGAATGGTTTTCTGCCACAACAGACTATCCCCATCAAATCAACTTTGCTTGAAAAAAAATAACTAATGCATATAGTCCTTCGTTGTTAGGCAATACTCCATGCTACAACCTTTCATATATAATAGAGCACCAACCATCATTGCAGACCAATGCATGTAGTTAACACCTGCTGAAATAGCCTATGTATTCCCTCAGGGCCCTTTGAATGAGAAACTAAAGCCAGGGGCTAACAAGTCTCCCAGTCCTCAGAAAAGCACACCCATTCTAAAGGTGGCTCCCAAAAGACCTAATATATTATCAGAATATTACCACACTTCCATCTCTAGACCTGTATTCAAATCAACAGGATATTTATTTATCATTCATTCATTCAAGAGTCAGGGTCTTATGATGTAGGCCTGGCTGTCCTGGACTAACTCACTATGTAGACCAGGTGGCTGGCTCAAAGATTGCCTGCCTCTGCCTGAGAGATGGGATAAAGGTGTGCTCCACTGTGCTTGGCTCTTTGTTTTGTTTTTTTCCAAACAGCTGATACCTCATTTGAGCTGGGTCTGGAGGTGCATGACTTTAATCTCAGCACTAAGGAGACAGAAGCAGGCAGATCATCTGAGTTAGAAGTCAGTCTGGTCTATAGAGTCAACACTACACAGAGAAACCCTCTCTCAAAAGAAAAACAAAACAAAAAAAGAATGTCTAATTTGGTCAGATGATGCTGATAAGTGATGCCCAATACCTTATTAAAGTTATCTGTTAACAAACGGTTCTCAAAAATGTTTGAGTCACTTTGAACTTCTGTTACCACTTTTTGGTAACTGGCAAAGCTAAGCATGGTGGCATGTGCCTATAATCTCAGCTCTCAGGAGGATTAGTCAAGAGGATCAAGAGTTCAAAGTCAGTCTAGGCTACCTAGAACCTGCCACAGCATAGTAAAGCATAAAACTGCAATTACAGATACATAAAATTCATCACTTCAACCATTCTTAGTGTATAGTTCAGCAGCATTATAGTGTACATCCTCATTATTGTACAACCATTACCACTATCAACTCCAGAGCTTACCACAGTTTACTACCAATTCAAATTAGGAAAAACCCTATCTCAGATAGAATCATTTCAGGGTCAATTAGACAACAAGATAACCAAGCATACCAGCATTATATGAGGTAGAAACCATTTATTATTTAAAGAATATTTATGTTAATTAAAGAGAATATCAAAAGTAATAAAGATTTTCTTTTAACACTTAAACAATTACTGGCTGACATACTTTTTTTTTCATGAAGACTTACAGCTAAATGTCTCAAAAAAAAAAAAAAGAAGTAACATATAATGATAAATAAAAACCCAAAAGGCAGTTCTGGGATAGTCAGCTATAGGCAAGAAGATCTATGAGTTTGAAGATCGGCCTGGTTTGCATATGAGTTCCAGGCCAGCCAAGATTTCATAGTGAAATTCTGTCTCAAAAAAACAAAAACATATTTTTTGAGAGATGAAGACTAAAGTGCTATAAATCTTAGAAGCTGTGAAAACCTAGGCAAGTAAATCAATCTCTCTGAGCCTTAGTTTCCCAACTATCTCATTGATTGATTGATTGATGATTGCAGTGTTCTGTCTGCATGTGTTTCTGCCAGAAGAGGGCACCAGATCTCATTACAGATGGTTGTGAGCCACCATGTGGTTGCTGGGAATTGAGCTCAGGACCTCTGGAAGAGCAGCCAGTGCTCTTAACCTCTGCGCCATCCCTCCAGCCCCAGTTCCCCAACTATTAAATGGGGGATATACCAGCTTCAAATTAAATTATAAATACCTGACACAGAATATGAATGACTTGAAAAAAAAAAAAAAGTAGTTATGAGCTATCCAAGGGGCTGGAGAAATGGCTCAGTGGTTAAGAGCACCAGCTACTCTTCCAAAAGATCCAGATTCTATTCCCAGCACCCACAGTTCAGTTCACAACTGTCTGCTACTCCAGTTCAGGGGAAATCGGACATCTGGCCTTCACAGGCAACAGTCATATGTGGTGGTACACTGATACATGAAAGCAAAACCTAACACATTAAAAGAAAACAAACCCAGACATAGCACACCTTTAATTCCAGCACTCAAGAGGCAGAGGCAGATGGATCTCTGTGAGTTCAAGGCCAGCCTGGTTTTATAGTGAGTTCTAAGACAGGCAGGGTTACCAAAAAAAAAAAAAAAAAAAAAAAGAAAAAGAAAAAGAAAAAGAAAGCTACCCAACAGGGCTGGAGAGATGGCTCGTGGTTAAGGGCACTGACTACTCTTCTAGAGGACCAGGATTGGAATCCCAGCATCCACATGACAGCTCACAACCATCTGTAAACCTAAACCCACGGGCTCCAATGTCTTCTTCTGGCCTCTGTAGGCACCAAGCACATATGTGGTTCATGGAGTCTGATTGAACAAATATTTGTTAAATACTACTGTGTTGCTATTCATTCAGCTGAATAAATATGAAGTTGAGCAATTATCACGTGCTAGGTTAAGGATGGGAGAGTCTGCTAGGAAAGAGAGGAGTGTTTCTCTTATTTGCTTCAAAGTTCTTCCCCATTTCAATTAAATACAAACAACCATTTGCCAAATAGTCCTAAGTTTGCACCTACATATTGCATCACTGTGAAGAGGTACATGTTGCCATCAGTGACAAGACTTCCCCACAGGTAAATAAGGTGTGGTAGCGTTCCAAAGGAGACAAGGCATAATCACCCTTCAGCAACACTGCAGTTCTGTTCCTAGAAAAGCGTGAGTGTGTGTGTGTGTTGTGTACACGTACATAAAAACCTTGCCAAAAGTTCCATGTGTGTATGTAAATAAGAGTAAGGCTACTGTCTCTATAAACACATTTTTGTTTCACCTGTATGAGACATTCTAGTGGATCATTCAAAAATCATACAGAGTTGATTAGGGCAGGTCGTCCCAGTGAACACCCAACACCGCTCTGTCTAAGCCAGTAAATGAAGAGAACCTCTCAATCATGACATCATTCCCAGCCAACAGCAATGCCTCAATGGAGACAGGCTACGGTAAGGTAAGGGTAAGGGACTAAGACAACAGAATACTAATTCAGGTAGGAGGTAGGGAAAGGCTTCCTTGAAGAACTGACTTCACTTAAGATCGAACAGACCAAAAGCAAATGTGAGGAGATTGGGGGGGGGGGGGGCTTTAAAAACCCCATGGCTAATTAAGTAGACGCAGCCTGAAGAGGGGTGAAAGGCAAATCACTTAAAGATCCTCCTACCCAGGAGATGCTCTAGACTCCCATGCTGTTAGGCTAATTTTTCGGGGATTTTGAAAACTCCTCAGGCTATAGTAACAGCAGGAGGAAACCTAAGTGTCCCAACTTCATCCAAAGCAGAGTTTCAGTGTCAGACGGGAAATCATGTTTCACTAAAAGTTCTGGCCTTAAATGGTGTAAGATTTAAACACTGTTCTATATATGTGTGGGCATGGTGCTGCTTGTCTCTATTCCCAGCACGCAGAGGCAGAGGCAGAGGGGCAGAGGGGCAGAGGGGCAGAGGGGCAGAGGGGCAGAGGGGCAGAGCCAGAGCCTGGTCTACAAAGTGAGTTCAAAGCCAGCCCATCTAAAAAGACAACAAAAACTCCAATGTATTATTATGCAAATAACAGTGGCAGCTAATATATTTTTGGGAGCCAAGCAGTCTTCTAAGCACTTACATGGTAACTTCATGACATGGTGTTGGTAGTAACCACCTGCAATAGGCAAATTGACTCAGAGGGAAATTACTTGCCTATTACTCAGCAAGCAGATTCAAGACTGCGACTCAAGACAGGCAGTACTGAGGAGGGTGAGGGAGATCACAAACAAGTTCAGGTGTCGCCTCAAAACATTAAACAAAGAGTAACAAAGCAACACCACCCATGACTCTTCTCTGGTATCAAATCAAGGTTCAGGGCATTTCCAACAGAAATATCAATCCGTCACACACACACACACACACACACACACACACACACACACACACACACACACACACCTGGAAATAATATACTGGATACCTCTGTGTAAGGTAAAAGAGTAAAGCCATTCTTTACCACTGTAAAAATCCTAACAGATATGAAAAATTAGTATGTAGTATGAAAATATAAAAGTGCAATATTTTGACACTGAGTTAAAATTGTTCAAAATCTAAATCTTCACTAAATCCCTTTGTATATACACACCATGTATTACTTTCATTTAAAAAGCATGTAAATCAAAGTGGAGCTTGAAAATCACGTGCTCAATTGTTTGTAGAATAAAAATTTAAGACATAGACTCCTCCAGTAAATGAATGTGTCTTACTTTGGTTTTACCCTGGGATGGGGGATGCTATGAAGAGCAAGGAAAGGGGGAAACAGATATCCATGGGGTGGGAGAAGAATATCCACTGAGTGAAGGAGAGAGGGTAAAGCAAAACTAGACTTGAATCTAACCTAGTTCAGCAACTGATCTCAATCAGGCTGAAAGGCAACAAAGATAGTGGGGGGGGGGGGGCGACGACGACGACATGGCGCTGAACCTAGGGCTTCATACATCCTAGGCAAGTACTGTATACTGAGCCATATCCCCAGCAAGACACTATATCTCACATGGTATTTGACAGCTGAATTTTAAAACACCCTTGACTGGTTGACTGCTTAGGGTAAGTGGTTCAATTAGCCACTTGGAAGAAATATGCTAACAAGTAAAATTTTAATTTTCCAGCACTATAAACTTGTTGCTACCAAAGGACTGGGAGAGACACAGAACAGAGAAAACAGAAATGAGGGAAATGATCAAATAAATGTATTGCTAGCATGCAGGAGATCTTTGATCATTAGACATGCCACTCAGATGCAAAAGTATGCACACCAAAATTAAAAGGTATGGTATCTTAGTGACTGAATGACAAGGGAGAAAAGCTTGATCCCAAAACCCAACCCAAGCCCCAACCAAGCTCTTCTTGGACTTCAGCTTAGCTGACATGCACAACAGTGTGAGGACACAGATATTAATCCTTCACACACAGGCAGAAGTTGGGAGAGGTAATGCAGCCTGTTCAACTTCTATGTGGCTAAGGGGGTTATTCAACACCAAATTATGATCCCCAAGCCTGTACAGAGCTGAGTAATAACAGTGGTCCATGTGCCAGACTCTACACTGCTGTCTAATTCTATGCCGATTATCATCTCTATTTTCCAAAGGAGGATGAAGGCAATGTGTCCACTCACAGACAGTATAAACACAAAGCCAGAATTCTAACCCAGGTCTGCCTCATTGGGGCCAATACACACGCTACCCCATTATTCCCTTTGTCACTCTATACATGTGACTAGCACTTCACACAACTTAGCAGTGGGTAACACTCTTAGGGATCCCCTCCCCGCTTATCATATGTATCCCCAAGAACACAGCAGCCTTCTTGATTCTACCTTCTCTAGTTCAATCACTTCAGGTATGGTAACTGTACCTTGTTTTTAGAGTGCCTGGTGTGTGTGTGTGTGTGTGTGTGTGTGTGTGTGTGTGTGTGTGTGTGTGTGTGTGTGTGAAGGTCACCCTCAGCTACTGTCTACTGTAGGAGACAGGGTCTGTCACTGGCCTAGAACCCACCAATTAGATAGATAGGCTGACCAGCCACCTGGGGCTCACTCTGCCTCCCCAGCGCTGGGATTGTTAGCATGCAAACACCATGTCTGGCATTTTGCCTGTGTATGTGTGCTTAATGTGGGTGTTGGAGATCAAACATGTCTTCATGCTTCCACAGCAAGACACTTTACCAACAAAGGTGTCTCATCAGCCCTATAGTTTAGAGTTTAACCCTTACATCTTTAATCAAAACAAAAGTCTGAGAGGACCAGTGTCTTGTTATATTTAACTTTTGGTAATACTTGTCATTTGCAAAGAAAATAAAAATAAAACAGCAGCTCCTTGTTGCGTTCTGTAACAAGTTTAACCATCACAGTTACTCTCCATCTCCGCGTATCTATCTTTAAGCAACTTAAGCCAGTGGTTTCCAAACTCTAGCCATATATTATAATCACTAGAGACCTGCAACCAGATGAGAACCAGTCTAACTAAATATATCTGCTTCTGGAAATGCTCAGTGAGCAATTTCTGAACAAAAAATGACAAAAAGGGAAGAAAGGAAGAGAATGCAGATTTAACTGGTTAATATGGAAGCCTAGCTGTCAGAAGGCTGATGAAAATCAAAACTCAGGAGTATACTGCTCAGAGTTACTTAGTAATTTGTACCATAGAGCTAGAGATGGCACAGTGGTTAACAGTGGGTACCGTTCTTGCAGAGGACCTGAATTTGATTCCTAGGACCAACATCAGGTGGCTCACAACCACTGTAACTCCAGCTTCAGGAGACGCCTATGCATTCCAACTGCCCAGGCGCTAAGCCTTTGTGCATGTGAGTGAGTTCCACGAGCCACGCACACACACATGCGCGCGCGCGCACACACGCACACACATGCACACTCAGAGAAAGAGAGAGAGAATAACTATTAAGAAATTATTTGTACTTTACAGCCCAGACATGCCAGAGGCTTTGTCATTTAATGGTGACAGAGACTGGGTAAGGAATTTCACTTAAGCCTGGTGGCAGAAAAGGAAACTTAGAATTCTGAGTTCAGCATGGATACAAGAACAAAAGTACTTATTTCCAATAAATCTCAAGTAAAACTAACAAAAGTAAATATGAGAGCCCTTGATTGGCAGTTTACCCTGTAAATAACCCTGACCTTCAATTGGCTGTGACACCAAAAGTACAGTGAGCTGCAGGAGCCCAGCAGTGCAGTAGCCGTCACTAAGTTTCACTGGAGCTTCTCCATGGCTACATCACAGGACTCTATTTCTTTAAACTGAATTAGTGCCATTATTTACTGCAATGGACACAGGACACAACCCCTGGGACATGGATTTAAGGGAAAAGCTTTTTAAAAGTCTCCTCTAACTATTACAACATGATTATACGTTTTGTTTCAGAACATTGATTATTGCCAAGAGGTTTTAATAATTTTCAAAATGCTTTTGTATTTGGTTTGTTCAAAATTCCCACTTGAAGAGCTACTCTTAGTGATATTAAATAACTCACTAAAAGTTACTTAGCTACTTAACACGAGTGAGTGTTAAAAACAGAGCCGAGGGCTGGAGAGAGAGGCAACAGTTAAGAGCACTGATGCTCTTGCAGAAGATTGGGGTTTGGTGCTCAGAAGCCACACAGAGACTCAAACTGTTAACTCTAGGGGCTACAGCAACCTCTTCTGATTGTAAGAGTATCAGGCACACATCATTTGCATATATGCACACAATCAAAACATTCATGCTCATAAAGTAAAAATAATTCCTATTTTGAATCCGATGATTCTACTACTCCAAACTGCCTTGGTTCATAGGTAATTTTCTAAGTACAATCAATAAAAACTGGCCTGTCTTAAAGAACCATTTGATTTTTAACTCACTAGTTTAAGTGTTGGCATGCATAATTCTGGTAACCAATCTGTACTAGTCTCACCAGACGGTGGTAGTGCTTGATAAAGCGTTGGTACTGAGTGATTAAACCCACACCTGTTAGTATTCAGGCATCTATACTGGCCTGCCCTTGGGGTTCTGACAGGATACACCCTCAGCTGCAGCCACTAAGACACCACCTGTGCACATTCACTATGTTCCCTTTTAAAAGGGCCCGCCCACCTCCCTCTCCCTGTCCCTCTCCCTGTCCCTCTCCCTTTCTGTTCGACTCTCTCTCCCTCTCCCTTCCTTTCTCCTCTCTCCTGCTGCTCCTGTCTCTGGAGGCCGGTCTTCCCCCTTCCCTTTCCTTAATAAAAAGTCCTCTGCTTGAACCCTGCAGCATGGCGTCTTTCTCGAGCCACTTTTCTTAAATTATAACAACACCAACATTGGGTAAGCTACTGTTCTTACTAAATGAAAGGGAAAAAGCCAAATCAGCTGGTGGTGGAGGTACATGCCTCAATCCCAGCTCTCTCTTGAGTTCAAGGCCAACCTGATCTACAGAGATTTGAGTTCCAAGACAGCTTGGGCTACACAGAGAAACACTGTCTCGAAAAACAAACAACAAAAACCCAACCAAATTCCTGTGAAATAAATATCTGAAACCGTTAAGTCAATAAAAAGGAAGGATCCAATACTTTAGACAACAGTGTACAGTATTTACCAAGTGAGCCATGCTGGTACAGTCAACAGAAAACTAAGCTGACTCTAAGAAAACAACTACATAGCACATGGGATAACCACTACATACCCTTGTGATGACAAGTGTGCCGTGTCTGTTAGACTTGCTCTTTCTCATTCACATCTCTGACCATCCTTAAGTACAATGCATTGATTCAGTATCTTATCATTTCAAGAAAAACAGAACGAGGAGCACAGTGCTATATTCACCCTCATGGGCTAAATCAGAAAATGGATAGAGCAGTGTCAAAAGTAAAATAAAATGGTTAGAAAGCGGTAAGCGAGAGGGGATGTGCTGGGGTTTGGTGGGGGTGATTGGGGAGGATGGGAGGGATTGGGGAGGAACTGGGATTGACATGTAAAACAACCTTGTTTCAAATTTAAATAAAAAAGGGGGGAAAAAGCTGTAAGCAGTTAGAAATGCAATTAGCATCAGAGTTTAGCTAATTCTCCATTTGTTCACTAAAGCCCATTCACTCATGATGGGTGCATCTCAGTAATGTTCAGCCACAGAAGGATGGACACAGGCGAAAAACACAGCAAAGGAAATTCATTTTTAAACAGTGTTTTGACACTTATTTAACTTTTGTGTATATGCATTTTTATCTGCAGGTATATGCACAAACCACAATTGTGCCCGGTGCCCAAGACCAGAAGAGGGTCTCAGAGGGGACCAGAAGAGGGTCTAGGAGCCCCTGAAGCTGGAGATACAGTTGTGATTCTGGGAACTGAACCCAAGTCCTCTGTAAGAGCAACAAGTGCTATTAACTGCTGAACCATGCCCCTCCCCATCCCCTGCCCAGAAGTCAATTTCTGCAGTATTAGTTCCTGGGCTGAATACTGTCATCCTCATATATGTATCACTGTGGACAATCCCCTGATTTTACTTTCTCAGTAAACTTTCTTAGCAACAGTTAATTATCTGTAAAATAGAGCCAATGAAGAGACTAAATAAGGACATAAAGAGCCACAATAGTATTCAGCCCTTCACACGACACTCCCTATTAAAACTGTCACTAAAACTCAAGATTTACCCACGCAGTCTGCATCACTGAACAACAGTCAGGAAGATCATATACTTTAGTTTTGTATTATCAAACAATACTCAACAAAAATGGGCTGTTTAACTTCTCATTTAAATGGGAGGAGTTGCTGTGGCTTGAATGTCACATTGAAACTTACTTTCCAGAGGACAGTTAAAAAGAGCTTAGGAGAGGGTTGAGGCAGAGCCTTCCATTCTTGCTCGGCTGCCTGCTACAACCACATGAAGACACAGAAAAGAACTAGGAAGGACCCCATCCAGTATTTTGTGACAGTGGCATGAACAGACTTAGACAGGTGATACCACAGAACCAGAAAAACTAAAAAAAAAAAAAAAAAAAAAAAATTAGAGGAATATGAGAAACAAGCAGAAGACACAGAAATCAAGAGGTGGATATGAAATCAGATAAGAATTGAATATACCTGTAAAAGTTATATAAGAGAACACCACAGCTGTTGCTTGATGGTGATCTTCATAGTGTGCAGAGGCAGATAAAATACATCACAAGAGAACATTATAGTCAACAATGGGGAAAATGTGCAAAAAATAATGACAAATAAAAGATGCTACCACATAACTAAGTTTTAGTACAAAAGCAATGCTATCTAGTCTGAGTGTTCAAATAGGTTTTCCTTTTTAAAAACCTTTATATTGAAAATTATCCTAACATTATTAATTTGACAAAGTAAAATATACACACTTACATCACTATAGAGCGCTTCACACATCCCAATTTTTACGATGTGCCAACACTTTGGCTGAAAAAAAATCTCTTGGTACTTTCTCTCGTTTTCCATCCTCTGAGGGCATTGTCTCCTATTCTGTTAGATGGGCTTGCAGCACACCTAAGCGGTTTGGAGGGCAGCAGGGAATCACCAGAGACTTGCCATGGCTTGGGCATGAATAGTAAACCCAACTGTGGCTAATGTCACAGACAACAACTTGGAATCATGAGCTGAGATCGTCTGTTTTCCTTTTACCATAACACAAACAAGACAACAATAACAAAAAATGAAGCTGAATGAGAAATAGAAAGTTTATAAACTAAGGCCAGGCATGGCGACACACACTTTAATCCCAGCATACCACTGGGGAGGCAGAGGCAGAGGCAGAGGCAGAGGCAGGCAGATTTCTGAGTTCAAAGCAGCCTGGTCTACAGAACAAGTTCCAGGTAGCCAAAGCTACATAGAAAAACCCTGTCTTGAACCCACCACCAAAACTAATAAATTAAAAAAATTAAATATGAGGAATTTTGAGACTATGTTGAACACTGGATAATGATAACCAACTATACACAAGAAATTATTTGGTTATAATTATATGACTGTAAAACTGAATATTGGCCTAATAATAACCTTGAAATTTCATTCACAAGCAGAGGCTGATTTAACATCTCATTCTGCCCCCTCTCCCCACAAAACTGGAGTTCATCAGTTAAAATCTAACTGTAGTTAGAGAATAACAACCATTCTCATTTAACCATGAGAATAAAACGAGCGCCAGACAGCAGTGAGCCAATCCTTTTATTTAAAAAATAAGGCTCACAAATCAAAATTGTAAATTAAGGGGAAGAACTTTATTTCTGATTTTAAAACCAAAGCATCTACTTTTATGAGTCCTTTTCTACCTTCATGTTTGAATGGTACACTGACATCTGCTAAACATTCCTAAAGAATTAGTAGCTCAGAGGCCGTGTCTCAGGGAAGAGGGTCACGGCAAAGCTTACTGTGATCTCATTTCCTAAACAACACTGGTGAAACTTCAGACAGTGACCTCTCACGTGATGGACCCTAGGACAAAAAGGTGAGCTTTATTTAATTGCCTTTCCTGGGAAGACGACCAGGAAGTGCTAAGAGATTTACAATTTGCCAGTTCTAAAAGCTCAAGCTAAAAGGTCACAAGGCAGGTAGCCACACCCAAGATGAAATTACATAGATCTCTAAGCAGAGAGAATGGACCAGCAGAGGATGTACAGTACTGCTGTGGGATGTACAGATCATGTGGGATGCCTTGCTTCCTGATTATTTATAATTCTAACTCATGACACTTAAATGGACCTCACTCTTGTTTTCAAAAAATGGAATGTGTTTCTTCTTCAAAAATGTATAGCCAGAGCCTGGCATGGTAGTGTACGCCTTTAATTCCAGCACACTGGAGGCAGAGGCAGAAAGATCTCTGAAAGTTTAAGGCCAGCCTGTTCTACATAAATAGCTCCAGGACAGCTAGGACTACATTGAGACCCTGTCTCAAAACAAACAAACAAAGACAATCACAAAAAAAAAAAAAAAAAAAAAAAAAAGCTTAGCTAGAAAAGAAATACCAAACTATTCAAATATCTATCATACACTTTATGTGATTATATAACAATATGAGCAACAAACTTCCCCAAATGTTTTTGCTTCACCTGAATATTTGCAGTTCTCTGGGAACTGTTTATTGAGTTGGTACAATGATAGCTAAAGATCATCTTGGGAATGCATTTTCTTAGCTTGCATGACCAGCGTGAATTTGCAAGGGGACATCAAAGTCTGTGAGAGGTACCGGGAATAAGGAATATATCCAGAAGGTAGAGAGGATACTCAATAGAGTAATGCCAGCAGCCAGTAAAGACATGCACCCTCCTTTACTTAAAATGCTTTTGCTATCCACTTTCCTTTCCTTCTTTCTTCTTTCCTTCCTTTGTTTTATGTAGGTGCATGGCTGTGTGATGATTATTTGCAAGTATATATGGAGGCCAGAGGCTAATCTCAAACATTCCTCATGAATCATCTACTTTTATTGTATGTATTTTTAAACTAGACTCTCAGTGACCTAGAACTTGCCAAATCTACTAGCTGGCTGGCCAGAGCACCCCAGGGAACCACCTGTCTTTGCCTCCAACGTCTGGCACAATACAGGCACCACTAGGTTTTAAATGTCGGTTCTACAGATCCAGGTCCTTTGAAGGCAAACACAGACTGAGCTCTCTCCCCAGCTCCCTCTTCTACTTTCGTTTTGAGGAAGGGCAATCACCTCATAATATTCACTTTATTAACACTTTTTCCAAGTGACAGAGGTGGGACAGTGGCACTGTTTCCTACTGTGCCCGTTTTAGGGTACTGCCTGTTTCTCAAGATCCTTCACATCTTCTCTATTTCCAGGGGGTAGCACTACGTTTAAGTTGGTAGACAAATACATACTTTATTTGGACAGACGTGAAAGGGTCTCCAGCATCAGTACAAACTAATATGTTCTCATGAGAGTAATACGTAAATAACTCTGGGAAACTAATTTAGAACCACAGACAGTACATTAAAAAAAGTTCACAAAAGAAACTCCAGCATTACACACATACTGAACCTCACTAAAATGCAATAAACGCAGTAATGGAGTAAAGTAACTTTTCAGTATAACTAGCCATGCTAGTTTTGCAATAACATGTCCTATGGAGCCAAGGCTGTGATGAAGCCACATTAACCATGATAGAGTCAAACTAACCCAGTCTGCTGGAAGTCAGCTTAATGTGTCTGAGCCTTAGACACATTAACCCTCTCCCCTCAGGGTTATTTTTCTGAGCATGTATTCTAAGACTATTAAATACAGAAAAGCATCAACTTAGATTTTTTTTTTAATCCAAGGTATTTCTGCTCTCAGTTAATCTACAGGTAAGTAGCATAACATTTAACTGATGAGCAATGTACAACACAGCATCAAAAAGATAGTAATTTCTGTGATGACATAAAAAGTGTTTGTGCCTAGGAAGTAAAAAGAAAACAGAAGGTGCATCCAGAGTATAATCACAAGTATATATAAAGTACTTGTATGAACTGTGATGTTTTCATAACTGTAATATATAAATAACTTTATCTGGAAAACTAATTTAGAACCAAAAGACAATTCATAAAAAAAATTCACAGGAGGACACAAACAACAAAAAGTTAGTCAATTATCAAAGTGTTTATATCATAGGGTCTATGGGTCTTTATTTCTCCTCAAAGCCTTTTAATACTGTGAGTTTATGATGCTAGTGATGAAAGCTCCATCTTCCCACACTGTAGTTGTTGGAAACCATACAGAGCAGGGACTCCAAATCATGTCCCAGATTCATGCACAATGCAGCCTGCCATTCAAAGCGATGACTTAAGTCCTAGAGCTTAAGCTACTTTTAAAATGTGTTAAGAATGCACAGGAGCTGGACAGCCGGCTCAGCCACTAAGAGCAAGGAGCAGGGACTGGTTCTCAGCACTCACATGGCAGTTCAAAACTATCTGTGTGGAACTCCAGCTCCAGGATCCAGCACCTTCTTCTGGCCTCTACCAGCATCAGGAATACAAATGGTACATACACACACAGGCAGAAAAACACCAGCCACAAAATAAATAAATAAATATTTAAAAGACAACACAAAACTTTTTGAAAGACACAAAAGCATGAAATACAATGTAGAAAGTTTGTGTGTGTGTGTGTGTGTGTGTGTGTGTGTGTGTGTGTGTGTGTGTGTGTGTGTGTGTTGACTCAGTTGTGAGGAGCAGTGGCTGCTCTTGCAGAGGACCTGGGTTGGATTCCTGCACTCACACTGTGGTTCACAGCCATTCCTAACTCCAATTCCAGGGGATCTAATGCCCTCTTCTGACCTCAACAGGCACCCGCACACCAGAAGCACACACGGTACACACATATATAAAACATGCATACACATAAATAAGTATTCAAAACTTTTTAAAGAAGTCAAGACTTAATTACCTATAAGACCTGGGGCCACTTTTTTCCCAGATTATGCCACTAAATTAGTAAACAGGATGATAAAAAACCTTCATAGGAATGAAAAACAAACAAAGGAATGAACAAAAACTTTGGTTTAGCTTTTGCAAGCTGTTTTGTAGTTAGAGTCCTGGACACAAAGAGGGCTGGTCTGAATATCAAAGGATAGAAATGTTATGTTTCTAGAAAACAAAAAAGTTCACTTGTGATAGATAACCCCTCTAGCTCTGTATGGAGCCTACTTTAACAATGTTATCACAGGGAGAGGTTAATATTCAGACTGACTTAAACGTAAAACATTAAGTAAACACACAGAGATGCAGTAACACTGCTCAAAACTTACCATAAGAACCGATGCCACAATTTTATTGAATTTCAAAAGAAGATTGCAAGCATCTTTTAGTAATTTCCTAATTTTTCAAGACTCTGATACATAATTGTGAAAATGCCATGCAGGAAAACACCCTGAAATAACTCAAACAACATGGACAGAACTAACAAACTAAATCTTAAGACAAAAGAAAGAAACTACAATAGACTTTCAAAAAAAAATCCTAACTATAAATATCTAAAAAAAAGCTTACATGCATTACAAGAAACTAGATGGCATACGTCAAGTAACTAAAAGAGCTAGTGTTGCTGCACTTGTTAAGAAATAAGTTCATAGAATACTGAAACCCTTAAAAAAAAACCTTAACAAATCAGCTTTTGCTACAATTAAAAAGACTTCTGATGGAGTCTGCTTGCTGAAGCTAGCTTGGGAAGAAGGGACAGAAGGGAAATGCATGCTTTCCCTGGTGTAAATTCAGGGCATAGTTCTGGTGTCTATATCACCTTCCAGGCAGATAACCACTGGAGCCTGCATGCACTTATAAGTGGTAGACACACCAAGTCTCATGAGATGTCTCAAAAGGACTCCCTGTTTCTATTACTCCAAACTGACTCTGAGTCAGAAATGCACTTCTTACAAAATAAATTCCTAAACTTCTCCCTAGAGAAGGGTGGGGCATGGACAACAAATCTCTTAAGTCACTGTGACCCGGTCTTTCAGTTTAAATAGTAACTGCAGGAAACAACTGGTCTACAGTACAGATTCTAATTGTGTTTAATAATAAAAACTCAGAGTCAGATATTGGGGTTAATGCTGAAGATCAGAGAAGTAAATCGGCCAGTTACTAGAGAGTTCTTACCTCTACCAATGCTCAGACCAAAGGGGTGATCCTGTCCTCAGACTGCAACCTCAAACTACTCTCTCTTGTCTCCTCCCACCTTATATTCCTCTCTCTGCTCAGCCACATCACTCCTGTCTCCACCTCCCTAGTGATGGGATTAAAGGCATGTCACTCCAAGTGCTGGGACCACCCTTGTGTGAGCTGTTTCTCTTTTAGACAGGACCAATTTCGTGTCACCCAGGTGGCCTTCCTTGAACTAACATAGATACATCTGCCCATTTCCCGAGCCTAGTGCTGGGATTAAAGGTGTGTACCAACACTGCTTGGCCTCGATGGCTAGTGTGGCTAGCTTTGTACTCTGATCTTCAGGCAAGCTTTATTTGATAGATCATAAACAAAATATCACCGCACCAGTCCGTATCACTTAGTTAGCAGATGCATAGGCCTTCTTAACTCCTGGTTCTATGGGTTTTTGAGGTGAGGTCTTGTATCTCACCATGTTGTCTAGGCTGGCCTCAAACTCGAAGCCTCATTCAGTATCTTCTTGCCTTAACTCCTGGGGCACACAAAGCAACTGTGCCTGGCTTGGCTTACACACACATACACTCTCTCTCTCTCTCTCTCTCTCTCTCTCTCTCTCTCTCTCTCTCTCTCTCTCTCTCTCTCTCTCTCTCTCTCTCTCTCCCCCAAGTTCCTATGTGGTAAGTCAGAATTCCCTGGCGCCCTCTCTGTATTTTTGCCTTCTCCTTTTGTTCTATTCCTCATTCACCTTCTCAGTTAAACTATGACACAAAAGCTATGCTACTAGCTCAATTCAGTACTACTTATGCTAAAACAAGATTCCAGAAAAGTCCGCTACCTTTACTGGGCCTCCCCGCTTCACATCCTTTATTTGTTTGAGCAGAGGATTTGGGCCAAAGGGATGGTATTTGGCAAGGTGATTCAAACTCACAGCTACAGCCTGTCTGGAGCTAGAGCCAACAGCCAGACTCAACACAAACTGCCTCCCTCCAACAGTCTCAAAGTCTTCTGTGCTGTGAGGAGTTTAAAAAAAAAAAAAAAAAGAGGAAAGGGCATTAGGATTTCCAGGCTCAACTCTCAATTCTCTGCACTATTAATAGCTGTGGGACAATGCTACACAAATGATTTAAGTTCTTTTGGCTTATTTCTTTACCTAACTAAAGACCATATTCCTTTCAGCTTCTAGTAGTATTTACTGTCTGTAACAGTAACATGGTTATAATTCATGTACAAAACTAGCCTCATTTCTACCACCTTCCAGAATTTGCTCTTCCGTTCAGTCACGCAAGAGATGCTCTGGGAAGACCGAGCTACTCGAGTGAGGACTACCTGTCACTGGGTTCTTCTGAAAACTATGTGGGTTCCTGTGAAAGGGACAGGGCTGAGCTTGCCTTGGTCATGTCTTACACAAGTCACATTCAGCAAGAAAAATAATGCGAGCTGGGTGGGCATGGTGGCTCATGGTTTTAATCCCAGCCTGGGGAAGTTGGAGCAGGAGGATCTCTGTGAATTACAGGGCAGGCTAGTCTACACAGGGAAATTGAGGGCAGCTTGGTCTACACAGTGAGTTACAGGGCAGCCAGGGGACAAAGTTTAAAAGACAAAAAGACAGAGAAGCACCTTTTGAGCAGAATCAAACTGCAGCAAGTGCTTCTGTTTATTAGTTTGGTTTCTGTTGGGTTTTGTCCTGAGACAGTGTCTCTCTGTGTAGCCCAGGCTGTGCTGGAACTGAGATCTGCCTGTCTCTGCCTCTTGAGTGCTGGGACTAAAAGCGTGCACCACAAGGCCTGACTCAGATCCAGTATTTTAATTTTGTTTAGATACTACTAACAGACTTTAGCACAAGAATATTAATCTAAGTATTTTATTTTACACAAAGTTCTTGGCCAGATGGTGTCTGCCCATACCTTTAATCCCAGGAGGAAGAGGCAGGTGGATCTCTGTTAGTTTGAGACCAGCCTGGTGTACAAAGCTAGTCTCAGGACAGCCAGGACATGTTACAGAGACCTTGTCTCAAAAAACCACGCACGCACGCACGCACGCACGCACGCACGCACGCACGCAACCCCAAAACAAAAAACAAGCAAACAATTAGTACCAACAACTGAAAAGTATGCTAAAGCCTGACATTTCGACACAAAGTTTAAATACCTTCATTTTTCTTGCTTTTCCGTCTGTCCTACACAACTCATCAGCATGAAACATTAAGTTGGTCTTTTCTTAGAAGCACTGTACTGGAGCAACAGCTCAGAGGTTAAGAGCACTTTACTACTGCAGAGGTTGGACACCCTCTTCTGCCCCTCTGTAGGCAACAGGCACACACAGTGTACATACATATGTACAGCATAGCAAAAATAATACATCTTTTAAAAAGTTAAAAATAGAAGTAATATACTACAGGCCTAGAAGTGCTGTCAAATTTACTTTTAGTTGATGCATATGGAACTTCTGGCTGCAGAACTTCCATCTATGCATGCCTGGTGCCTATGGAGGCCAGAAGAGAGTCAGATACCCTGAAACTAAAGTTACACCTGGCTGTGAGTCCGTATGTGGGTGCTGGGAATTGAACCTGGGTCCTCTGCAAGAGAAGCCAGGGCTCTTAACCACTGAGCCATTTCTCCAGGACCTGATCTAGAAACTTTTAAAGCATCACTGACTTTGATCTATATTTGACTTCTTTGTCTACTTCAAATCATGAATTTCATCTTTTTCTTTTCTTGTTTTGAATTTCATCTTTTTCTATGTACTGTATGAGTATTAAGGCTTCAAACACACATTGCACTCCTCTGCTTGGCTCTGAGTTCTGGCTCTATGACTTAGAAGCCATGGAAAAACAATGACTGTAGAATTAAGTCTAAGAATAAAATGAGATTGCCAATAGTACCTACATCTCAGGAAGTTATTATAAGAGAGTAAAATGCCAAAGTACTGTGTCTGTCTCTCCTTTTGGTTTTTCAAGACATGGTTTCTCCGTGTAACCCTGGTTATCCTGGAACTTGCTCTGCAGACCAGGCTTGCATTGGACTGAAGAGATCTGCCTGCCTCTGCCTCGAACATGCTAGGATTAAAGGGGTGCGCCACCACCACCTGGCTCAAAGTTCTGTCTTAAAACAAGAGAAGAGACACCTCTTCTCTAAAAAAGTGTTAACAATTAGATACAACACAAGGGTCTGTACTGGATTACATACTGACAGAAAAGAAAAACACAATTGGTGTACAAGATTTTATTGGAATAAGCAATGACCTTCTCTGTGCATTTAAAATTCCTGCATGCAATATTTAATGACTACAAAAAAGACTGCTCATACCCAAGTTTCTCCACTCCCTTCTATTTGCAGAAATGCTCCAAGGTGACCTAGTCATCATCACCCCTTCACTCCACTCCACTGAGACAGAGTCCCTGGTTGATTTCCTGGCCTCCCTTCTTACACAGTGCTGCACAGAGGTGACCACATTCACACTGTCCCCATGGTGTCCCTTTCACCCTGCTGGCTACCGTTAGTCTCCTTTGATGGCTCACCACCCTTAAACATGGTAGGTTGTATTCTTTTCTCCATGTCCACAAGTCCATGCAGTCAGTGCCATTAGACAGCACCCTGAATTCTAGACCCAGATATCCATTTGTCTGTCAGACAGCCATCTCATACCCAGCTGGGTGAGGCAGGGAGGCCTCTTACCTGTTTGGGGACAGTCTTGTTGCAAGAACCTGCCTATGAGAGAGAGACCTACCATGCCACAATAGACTGCAAAAGAGCTCTTGATTCCCTTCCCCACCCCATTCAAATCTACCCCAGCCCTGCCCATGATCACTAAATGTCACTAGTTTCCACCCAGTTGTTCAGATCAAAATATTAAAAGGGCATCCCTGACTTTCTGTTTGTCCCACATCTAAAATCCCTCCTGGTGCTGTCAAATATACTTTCAAATGTGCTCAGACTCATATTGCACGGTCCCCCACCAGGGAGGCCCAGACACTGCTCTCTAAGAATATGACCGGCTACAGCTTCCAGGCCTTCATTTTGCTCCTGTATAAGCTGTCTGAGATACAGCAAAGATGACATGGTGAACCCTGTAATTAATCACGGACAGGCTTATCCTCCTGCCATCGAAGCTGTTACCTAGCCTGGGCCAGTACTTCTCTACAACCCACCTTGTCCGCCATGTGTTAGTCACGTCTGTTTTCTTGAGATCCCTTGCCATGCTGAACCTGTCCCTACCCACTGGCCGTTACTTTTGCAAACTCTCTCCTAAACTCACACCGGTTTCTCCTCACCTTGATCAGCTTTCTGACCACTCTGACACTTTAGAAAGGCAATGTCCTGTGTCCGCCTCTCTAGCCTATTAATCTATTTCTTCTCACTGTTTCATGTTTTTAAAGTATCTAGTTCATTATTTCCCTTTTACTTTGTTAAAAAAAAAAAAAGCCTGGGATGAAAAATTAATATGACTTTTCATTGTCAGGAAAAGGAGACAGTATGAAATTCCAGCTCTCTAAAACCATCGTAATCCTGGTTCCCTTCCTAGAAGTACTCTGGGATTTGCTTTTGCGTTATCTCTGTGAAGTTCTTTCCTGTGCATCTAAATATGTAGAAATAATGAAGCATTTTATTTCTGCTCTCAAAGAAATCAAAGTACACCTTAGCTTTCCCAGTCATTGTGTATGCCCTGATGAACACAGTGTAATTCTCTGATGAATACTTAGCCTACTAACAGTTTTGAACCCCTGCAAGGTGGCTGTTCACTTAGCTATTTTACTGGGTGCCTACACATTCTAGGGTTCCTTCAAATGTGCATTTTAAAAGAGGCCTAAAAAGGAACAGAGCAATTGAAGGGCTGGGACTATAGCTCAGTGACAGAATGCTTACCTACCGTGCGCAAGTCCCTGGGCTCACCCCCAGCACACCAGAAAAAAACAATAGAACAAACCAAGCAAAACAAAGACATTGTGGGCATCACAAGTCACATATGCCTTGCATGTTCTTTGTTTTACCACCCTTTAAAAAGGTCTGAACAAAGCCTTGGAACCGAGCCAAGCAGGTATTTGAGAGGCCACAGTTACCCGAGTCCTAACAAGTAGGAGGAGGGAAAGCAGCTGTAAGAAGTGAGGCCAAGGATAATGGGGGGGGGGGGTGAGCAGATGAGGCAGAACTTTACAGGTCAGTGTAAGGACTAACTGCTCTGAGAGTCAGTCAGGAATGTTTCAGTATGTACAGGCCATTATGACAAAATACCTTAAGTTAGTTAATTTAAAGACGGTAGGAATTGCTCAGCACCTGAGGGTTGGAAAGTTCATGATCAAGGTACAGCTGGAATCTCATTAGGGCCTTTTTTTTAAAGTATCCTCAAAGGAACAAGAGGCATCCGGCTAATGAACTGAAAAATTAGCTAGCAGAGGCCAGGTAGAATGGGCAGATCATGCAGTAACACATGGTCAGTGAGCAGGTTACAATGGCAGTAGCTGGGACCAGGGTTGATGGTGGTAGGAGGAAGCATGGGTCGGTTGTCCATGATATTTTGAAGATACAGACTGACCTTAAAGAACAGATTTGAAGATAAGAGGAAAAAGCGAAGTCCAGAATAACACGAGAAGACGCAGTTACTACTTGTAAAACAGGAACTATGTGGGGAGCAGCACTGAGCAGAAAGTTTAGGAGTTGAACATGTTGAGATTGATAACTATCAACAGACACTGAGGTAGATATGATGACGAGGCAGTCACATAAACAGAACTGGATTAGAGACGCTAAGGAGGTATATTCAGGCATTGCGATTGTTTAGAAGAAATGTAAAACTAAGGCTAAAAGAAGGGAAAGTGGATGGCGACGTGGGGCCCGCAGCTTTGAAGCATTAAAGCATCAGTGAAAAGAACGGCAGAGAGGTACAGTGGGAGGATTGTGGTACCTGGAAAGCAAACGCGCCAAGTGTTTCAAGATAAAGTGAGGAAAGGGCTCAAAAATTGCAGTACAGGTCGAGAATGGGGAAAGACCCCATAGCACACCAAAGGAACCCTTAGGTAGAGCAAAGGCCTGACTGTAGAGAGATTAGCAGAATGCTAGAGGGACAAAGTCTTAATAGCAAGTGTAGACACGTCTGTTGAAGGATACTACAACTACAAAAAACCAGAACCCCGAAATAGCAGAATCGGGTATTATGCTGAAGCGGGTCATGTTCTTAGGACGAGAGAGATACAACTGTCCCTCTGTACAGAGTTCTCCATTCATGGATTCAACCAAGAGCGGACTGAAGACACAAGGGCAAATGAAACCTGTGTCTACTAAATACAACACAGACGTCTTTCTTATTTCCTAAATAATATAGTAAGTATGACAGCCATTTACACGGAATAAACATACAGTATCACAAGTCATCTAAAGATAATTAACAGAATATGGGAGTGTATGTGTAGGTTCTATGCAAATACTTAGCCACATTATAAAAGGGATTTGGCCAGGCACTGGTGGCGCATGCCTTTAATTCCGGCACTCAGAAGGCAGAGGCAGGCAGATCTTTATGAGTTTGAGCCCAGCCTGGTCTACAGAGTGAGTTCCAGGACAGGCTCCAACGCTACACAAAGAAACCCTGTCTCGAAAAACCCAAATAAATAAATAAATAAATAAATAAATAAATAAATAAATAAATAAATAAAAGATAAAAAGGATTTGTACATCTGTAAATATGGTACACTGGTGAGGGTTGTCCTGGAAACAATGCTTCGTAAACACTGAGAAATGATTTCAATCACAGGTCTGTTTACTTACAGAAATTATCTCATAATGAAAATAAAATGGGCCAGACACAGTGGTATACACTTTTAATCTGAACAGTACGGAGGTGGAGGCAGGCAGATCTCTGTGAGTTCAGGGTTGGCCTGCTCTACAAAGTGAGTTCCAGGTCAGCCAGAGGACGACACTGAGACCCTGTCTCCAAAAAGAGAACAAAATGAATGCTATAGGAGAGAAGTTAAAGCAATGTTCTCAAGCAAGTAGGAGAAAATGGATCTAGCAGAAAAGCAGTCAACAGTAATAGGCATTCCAAGGTCACAGGCAGGAGATAGGACATACTAACCCTGATGCTTGGAGCTCATGGGGTGGCAAGGGTATGTGGAAATCCTCTTGACATTACTTCAGTTTTCTCAGGAAAGCAGGAAGCAAGGTGATAGGCTCAGAGTGATGCCGGGAGAAGAGGCATGGGTTTGGAAGAGAAGCCATGAACTAGTAGTCACTTAGGGGCAGACAGGAAATAAAGGAGGACCACTTGGGATCATGCAGGACCATGACATTTGTGGCCATGTGAGGTTGCCTGGCTGTACATTTTTGTGGCTGTGGGTTCCCAGCAATTCAAGGAAGGATCACCAAGCCATGGCCCATGAGAGGCAGAAGTTGCATTGGAGACCAGCCTTCGATATTCAGGGAACCCTAAACAGTAAGAAAGGAAGGAAAGTAGATGGGAGGAGGACTTGGCCATGGTGAAAGGAAAGAAGAGAATGTTGATGAATGAGGGGCTGGAGAACTGCCATATCATTTAAGAGCACGTGTTCTTCTTGGAGAGGACCCAGGTTCAATTCCCAGCACCAACATGGTGGCTTCCAACCTTCTGTTACTCTAGTCCCAGGCATGTACATACATACACACATGCAGGCAAAACACTCATACACAGAAATAATAAATAAATGAATCTAAGGAAAAATGTGAAAAGAGTATGCTGAGAGGGGGTCTGGGGAGATGGCTCAGTGGTTAGGAGCACTTGCTGCTCTTGCACACGCATGGTCACTCACAACAATCCCTAACTCCAGTTCCAGGGATGTGATGTCCTCTTCACTTTCTCAGGCACCAGGCACGTACAATGCACATACATAGACACAAGCAAAACACTCATATATAAAGAGTAAAAGACATAACCTTTAACAACATGAATGTGCTAAAAAGTTTGTTGTTGGTAGATGGATAGTAAATCCCAGAGGGCACAATACAAGGGTGAGAAGAGTTAAGATGGGGAGGTGGGTGGGGGTGAGACCATAAACATCCGTGTTACAAATCTTATTAATGGGATGCAGAAGACAAAGGGTGACAAGGAACCTGGAGGCTCTGCAGTTATTGACAAAGGTGGCCCAACACTTGACTTACCCACCCTGTTAAAATTTTACTAGGGCAAAATTGGCTTTACTTTTACATTCCAGGTTCAGGTATGGTGGCATATACCTTTAATCCCAGGTGGATGAGTTTGAGGCGGGGCCTCGGTTACATAGTGAGATTCTGCCTATAAACAAACAAACAAACAATATGTCTGTGCTTATTTAGCAGTGTGTGAATTCTGCCAGACCCCTTCAGCATGCTTGTTTTTAAACTTCTGCCAGTATGAGGGGACTTTACTGCTTTACTGTCCATGTCCCTTTCAGTGAGAGCACCAACCTCACTGACTAGCCCTATTTCCTCCTCTGTCAATTTCCTCATTCAAAAAACTGGGTTAGGAAAGGGCTTTGGGAGCACATTCCCCATGGAGGGAGACTCCCTTAACCTAGAGGCAGGGGGGAGGGCCTGGTCCCTGCTCCAAATGACTTCACAGATATTGTTGATCCCTCCTGGAAGGCATCACCCTCCCTGTGGAGTGGATGGGGAATGGGATGGCCGGGGAGGGCATAGGAGGATGGGAGGGAGAGGGAAAACTGGGATCAGTATGTAAAATAAGAAAAAATAAAAAAAAAAACCCTCTTGAGTTCTAAATTGGTTATTTAGATCATGGGAGGGAAGGAGGGGGAACTGGGATTGATATGTAAAATAAGAATGAATATATATATATATCATATATATATGTATGTATGTGTATATATATATATATATATATATATATATATATATATATATATATATATATATATATATATAGGGTTGGGCCAGGAATGGTGGCACACAACTTTAATCCCAGCACTTGGAAGGCAGAAGCAGGAGGATCTCTATTAGTTCCAGGCGAACCTGGGTTACATAGAGCGAAAAAAGAAAAGGAGGGGAGAAGGGAAGGAAGAAGGAAGGAAAAGGTTTTCTTTTTTTCTTCTTACGTATTTCATAATTTTTTTAAAAAAAAAAAACTGTTTGTAAAGACAAAAGTGACAGAAAGGACTGTGTCAGTGGGAGTGATTTATGCCCTAGAAGAAAGGGATGCAATGGTACTATTTTACCCATGTTTTAAATACCTGTAAAAATTTGACTAAGGGTGCGTATGTGGGTTTTTTTTCCCCCTTTCACTTTCAGCATAAAATCTTCTATTCTCTTTATGTTAAACAGCTCTAGCCTTACTGGCTTATTTTTCCATTAAGACTTTCATTTATTTCACCAGTAATGGGCTTCATCAAGTGTAGTTTTCAATTCAATTACTTAATGGGCCTTTAAACTTCTTAGTCACTAAATTTAATCAAATTTGTGATTTCTTTGGTTTTCCCTTTCCCATTTGTTTGAGAGAATTAATAAGAATGCTGAGCCCACAAATGCTTACTGCCTCCATTTTAGAATTCAGATATCCATCCATCCATCCATCCATCCAATTATATTTCATCCAGATAAAGATTATTTTTTTCATTTTCTAAAATGTATAAAATTAAGCACTATCTAGTTTAATTTTGAAACTTAACCATTCATTACTTTCAATTCAGCTAACTATTTTAAATGTGTGGCCTATGGTCTATAGGTAGTTACATATGTAACATTTAAAAAATACGTATTACATAGAAATGTACAAATAATATCATCTTTTACTTAGGCAGGCCTAGATTCAGAGTCAGGCTTGCACAACCAGCCCTTGTGCAAAATGTGTGTTTGTCTCCTCCCATCAATTAAAGGGAAGTAACTTTCATTTATAAAAAGGGACTATGATGAGAATTATGTAAAAGAAATACCAGACAGATGTGTATAGGGAACTCCTGACATACTACAATGGAAAAAAGTAATCCAGTCTTTCTTCCTCTTTATCTCACATCAGCCGGTGCACTGATGTTAAGATGCTTCTATTTATTTTAGGAACACCATTAAATTCCCTCCTGCAAGCCTAGCTATTATCCCAGCACTGAAACAATGGTGCCAGAAGGTGGAATCTGAGGCTATACCTGAGCAACACAGAGAAACTGTCTTAAAACTAAACAAACAAACCAGCAGGTCTAAAAGTAGAGGCTTACATAAGCATATGCTAAGGCAAAAGGATTAAGCACTACTACCTGGACTAGATAGAGTGAGTTCAAGGCCAGAATGTGTAACTTTGTGAGTCTTTTTTCAACAAGTGTAGCCTGAATGAGATCATGAGTTCAATCCCCAGCACTACTCACACTAACAGCCACAATATTATAGTCAAAACACCACCAAGATCCAGGCATAGTGGCCCACACCATTCATCCCAGCACTCAGACAGCAGAGGCTGGCAGATCTCTGTGAGTTTGAAGGCAGCCTGATCTACATAGAGCATTCCAGTATGGCCAGGGCGACAGAGATGGACCTTGTCTCAAAACACTACCATAAAAATCTTGCCTTAAGCAAAAGCAGCTTGGCAATATGAATCCACAACTTGAGAAGATACCCAGGATCACAATGAAACATCAAAAGCACAGTAATTGTTTTATGCACAGAGATGTTCATTACAGTGTCTCTTATATAACAAGAAATTCCTCACTTAGGAGAAATTCACACAAACATTACATAGTCATTTTTTAAAAAGCGGACAAAAATAACTAGCTTAAGAAATGTTTATACCAGTTTTTTTTTTTCCTAAAAAGCAGGAAATTACTTATGTAATGAAATTTCAACTGCAGGAAAACAAAAAACCCATACTGGAAGGAAATATACAAAGGGCTTATAGAAATGGTTATATAGTCTTGAGATTGGTGACTTTATGTTTATTTCTTAATTTTCTGAAATAATCAACAATGACAATGAGAACAGTAGTAATCTGTGAAGTACTCACTACATGTAGGCCAGGTTATAAGAGCTTATTGTACTAACTCATTTAGTTCTAGAACACAATCAGACAAAAAACAGAGACATTGTAACCTGCTTCAAGTTACACTGAGAATTACAAAGGGCCTGCCTTAAAGTGTCTTCTCCTGATGTCCACCCCATGCAGGACAGCTCTAGCTTACATCAGGAAGTCAACCGTTAGAAAGGCATCCATTGATTCCAACTGCATGGCATTCACAGCAACAGCAACCCCTTGGTGCTGAGTTCAAATAGCTCCACTGTCCTTGACTGTCTTTTGGAAATAAGATGTGGCCACATCCTGGTATGGGACTTCAGAAAAATACAAAAGTGGTCACATATGGTAGAGCAAGCTTTGATCCCAGGACTTGGGGTGGGAGATGGGAGCAGAGGCAGGGGGATCTCTGTGGGTCTGAGACCAGCCTGGTCTACAAAGTGAGTTCCAGGACAGCCAAGGCTACACAGTGAGACCTGGTCTCAAAAGACAAACCAACTAACCAAAACAAAAAAAATTCCAAGGGAAAACTCCATCCTCATTTCCTGTTTCAATATTTCATTTGACCATGGAGACATTTGAAAGCTAACATTCTTATTACACCAAATGACAGTACTTCCAGGAACACTCCCTAGAAGTCTCAGAAACATCCAATCAAATGCACTTTTCAAACCTCTCTTCACTAACCTCTACATGCGTCATCACAAACCACCTGTTCTCACAGCCATGGGTCCTACTGTGAATTCACCCCCTCTCTGCCCTGCCGGACACTTACTGACACTAGCCCAGTTGGCCTTCATCGTGTGAGAAATTTTACTCACTCCAACCCTTCCTTTTTTGAAAGGGCACTGTTCTCCATGATTTTGAAAACCTCATCAGTTACTCATACTTTAGTTCAGCTTTCTCAACCTTTGCAAGTAAGCCAGTATGGGAAGGGGTGGGAGAGGGAGGAGACCTGAGTCTTCCTGGCACCCATATGCCACTTTTTTTTTTTTTTTTTTTTTTTTTTTGAGAGAAAGAGTTTCTCAGTGTAGCCCTGGCTGTCCTGAACTGGTTCTGTAGACCAGGCTGACCAGAACTCAAAAGATCCACCTGCCTCTGCCTCCTGAGTGCTGGCATTTAATGTGCGTCATCAAAGCCCTGTGTCACATTCTTTATACCTGGCAAAGAAAAGCAATTCCCATTGCTCTGCACTCCTCACTTCTGTTTATACTGGTTAAATTTAATTCATGTGTAACTTGATTTGGCTTCCTTATAACCTGATTTCTTTTCCTTAAAAAATGTTTGCAAAACCCAATATGGTTAACAAATACAAGAAATTCCTCTAAGTATAGCTTGTTCACATTCCAACGTAATTTATTCAGTTTTTAAGAAAACTGAATGCACACATCACTTTAACATTATATGAATAAGGAAAAATCAGTCATGAAAATAATGTGTATAACAAAATATAATTAATTACAGCGAGAATAATATTTTTTAGCTCCCAAATCTATTCTGTTTATATTATGTAATGACAAAAGGCTTTTAGGAATGGAGGCAGAAATACAAAAAAAAATATATATATATATTTTTCATAGGTCTTTTAGTGGGAGGAAGCACATGAAGGCTAATGGAAGGTGGAGGCCCCTTTTCAGAAAAAGAAAATGAAACACTCATACTGCTTATATTGCCTCAAGTGAAAACAGTGTGGCCAAACCACTATCCACCCACACCCAAGTGTCAAGGATTTTAAAAGAAATCCGAACCTCTAAAGTAGCATTTTACCTTTGCAGTTCCAAGTTTTCACCCGGGACAGCCATTCTATAGAGCAACTGGGATGCAGGGCAGGGGGGTAGAAACCATAACCCCTCCCCAAAGCCCAAATCCTCCTACTTCATTAAGTACACTTTCTCATCGGTCTTAAATGAAAAAAAAAAAAAAAAAAAAAAAATCGATAGGGAGACTTAAAATCCAGCAGGTACTTTTGGGATCCAAAAGATGAACACATCTGAATGGGCACATTCCAGACAGGTCGGTCCCAAACACCGATTTCACCAAACACTTGGCACTTAAGCATCTTTTTTCTTTCTTTCTTTCTTTCTTTTTTTTTTTTTTGGGGGGGGGGCTGCTTACGTATTCACTGAAGCCATTGCTGTTTTACAGCAGGACAAACTAAGCCGCCTCATACAACCTTCCCAAATAGTGGACAGCCTCCAACTTCGTTTCTAGTTACCGCCGCTGATTTGCGATTGGCATACCAAAGTGAAACTGTAAACAATCCCTGCAAAACCCACGTGATTTAAAAGAAAAAAAATTAAACAACGCGAGATCATTTCCAAGAGGAAGAAAGGCTCTCTCGAGGCAGTTCGATAGCGGTGGCGGGTCTGTCTGTGTCGGCGGCCGTTCCCCGTGGCACGTCCGGACAGGGCAGGGACAGATGTGCAGACCCCACGAAACCCCGCAGTTACAAACACTGAGACGGCGTAAACACGCGCCGCCAGGCCAGCGGGCCCCGGGGAAGACCGATCAGCCGGCTGCAGCAACTGCGGGGTGTGAGCTCCGGGACAAAGGCCGGCGACCTCGGCCGCTCGCACGGTGCGGCCCGACAGGCACCGCCGCCGCCCGCCCCGGCAGCGCCCCTCCCGCCTCCCCGGGGGCGCCACCCGCCTCGTCCGCGTCCGCGCCCCGCAGGGCGCCCGGGGCGGCAGCTGTTGGGCTTAGAACCGCGCCGTCGCCGGCGGGCTCCAAACGGCCGGGCCGGGGCCGGGAGAGCGGGCAGCCGCGCTCGGTCGCCTCGGCACGGCGGCGGCTCGCAGCCCGCTCGGCCGCTTCCGCCCGTCCGCCCCGGCCACGCACCCTCACGCCACCTACCCGGTCCCACACCATCCCAGAGGCCTCCGGCGCTCGGGCCTTCTGCCGAAGCGGCGCTGCCTCCCGTCCGGGGCCTGAAATGGCTGCGGAACAAAGAGAATCTGGGCTCGGGCGAGCGCCGGTCCGATTGGCCGGGGGGCGGAGCCCGGCGCGGGAATCTTCGGCGGCGGTCGCCTTGGCAACGGCGGCGGGGCTGGGAAAACCGCGACCTGGGCCTGCGGGCCTGCGTCCGTCGAGCGGCGCACGGCAGCGGTTTCCCGAGCGGACCCCGGGGCCGCGGCCTCGGCCTCGGCCTCTGCCCCGCGCCCGCCCGCAGGCCCAGCCCGGGACCGGTGAACGCTTAGACGCAGGGCCACACTCGTGTCCCCGCGATTGCCCCCGAGCGACACCAAACACGCCGCCTGTCCCACACTCCAACAGTGGCGGCTTCCCCGGTTCCAGGCAGAAGGCTGTGGGCGATGTGCTGATCCTGCACTGTATAAACCAAATGCAACTATTTAGAAAATTAACTCTCTAGGTATGCATAATGTAAGAATAGTTTGAGCTTGAGAATAATTAGCTCTTCTCGCTTCATACAGCCACCACGAGAAAAGTACTGTGATTTCAAGCTGAAAATGTTTTAAAATGGGAGAGGTAGACATTTTAAAACCCAGTTGCCATGAGGGTGACGAATGGATACAAATTGTTCTCCTTCCCCGCCCGATTATTTTTATGCAGATTTACTCTGTGTGAATCTTGTAAATGTGCATAGCAAGGTGCTCCTTATTTCCTAAGGTGAGTTGTCCGTGAGAATTATCCTTGCATCAGCACTTTCAACTGCCTTAGTGCCACATACTGTTTTTGTTTAGACAGGTATTGCTCCTCGTCACTTTATATATAAAGTTATAGTACCTAATTGTAGAGAATGTTAAATATTTAGTAAGACAGTTTATTTTTAAGAAACTTAAGAATCTTTTATTGTAATACTCATTACAACTGGTTTAACTCACTTTTAGACTAAAAGATGGTCTTATCAAAAAGGTGAACATAGAAAGGGAATATTTAAAATAACTAAAATATGGCCCGATGTGGTGGTCATACCTTTAATCTCAGCACTGGAGACAGAAGCAGGTTGATTTGCTGAGTTCCAGGACAGTCTGGTCTTCAGAGAGAGTTCCAGGACAGCCAGGACTACACAGAGAAAAACTAGTCTAAAAAAAACATAATAATAATAATTAAAATATACATATCAACATCTTATAATGTTAACTTAGCAGACGTTGGATAGTGTAGTGTTCTTGAAAGGGGGTTTCTAAGAGGAAATATGTTCCTAAGAAAAACAATGTAATGTAACCTTTCTCCAGAGCTGTTGGTGTATCTGCAAGTAAATTTACTGCAGGGAAAATGCAAGCAGGTCTTATTTTTGTACTTAAAATATTGCATTGTAGAATAGGGACATGTATAAGATTGTGGTAACTGAATTTTACATCACTGGAGTTTAAACTTTTTTATTGTTGTTAAAATCTAAAAGATTAGGGGCTGGAGTTAGAACCCTTGTTTTTGAAGAAGTACTGCATTCTATTCTTGAACTTACATGGTAGATCATAACTTCATAATTCCAATCCCAGGGGATCCAATGCCCTCTTCTGACCTCCTCAGACACTGGGCACACACATAGTGCACAGACATACATGTGAGCAAAACACTCATACCCATAAATAGATCGAAAACTAATCAGAAAGAATAGCAATTAATGACAGTTATAAAACCTACCAAGCAATTAACTTGGATTCACCTAGATAATACTTAGGGAATATATGAAATTAATTGAAAGGGAAGAGGGATTGATTATTAATTCATGTATGTAAGAGGATTTATTCCCTCAAAATCTTAAAAAATGCTTGGTTATCAGATGTTATAAAATTGAGATGAGGTAAACCAAGAATCTATTCTTTCATAACATTGAAAAGATAACATTACTATAAAGTGGTTCTGGGTAACCGGGCAATGGTGGCACACGCCTTTAATACCAGCACAGGCAGCTGTCTGTGAGTTCAAGACCAGCCTGGTCTATAAGAGCTAGTTCCAAGACAGGCTCCAAAACTACACAGAGGAACTCAGTTTCAAAAAAACAAAAACTAAAAGCTCATTAATTTAATAAAGTGCATTCACATTTAAAAAAAAAAGTGGTTCTGGGTAGAGAAATGTTTATCTAGGCAGCCTTTGTCTCTATCTTTTAGCCTAAATTAAAAATGTGTTTTAAATAATAACTCTTACCCATCATTAAAGCATATTAACATGGCTTATTTCATTTTCCCTTTGTGCATATGATAATGGCTACTTGGTGGTGTTTTTCTCTTTATATTTCATGTGGTTAAATGCTGCAGCATTGCTGGCATTTCTCAAGGACATGTTTTGAAATTTAAGATGGTAAATAAACATTGCTTTTAACCTCAAAGCCTTTATAGTCTTTAATTTCTATATTATTCTTTTCTTGGGTGAAAAAGTTGACAAAGATAAAAAGCAGAGAACATTAACAGTTACAAAATGGCACCCCAGTAGGAAAATAGACACTTGGGAAAACAGACACGTGCTTCCTCTGTCAGATGTGGCATCATCAAAAACTGCGTGACACTCAGGAGGCCACGGCCCACATCCAGATGCCAGCTTTGTCACTCACTGCTGCATGCTTTCCATTCTCTCTCTCAGAGCTTTACTTTCTCTGTCTTAGATAGGACTAAGTAAGATAAAGCACATACGGAGTTCAATAGCAATAGCTAGACAGTGAGGGTGCGATAGAGAAAATCATTGCTGGACAGTAATATATATAAAAGACCATGCTTGCCTGTGGGGGGATGGGAATGATTTTGAAAAGAATAGATCTGGAAGTCCAAAACTTGCTACGTATCTTTATTAGGCAATTATTACTAATGCTTTTGTTATTTTAATAATAGTTTCATTAGTGTTAATAAAATATTTTATTGTTAATAATTACTAGTACTATATAGAAATTCACTAAGGGAGCTGAAGTGATGTTTCAGGCAGGCAAGCTTTAAAATGAGGTATTTATGAGAACCAATGTTCCAGTTGTGCTTCTGGAAGGATACTGTTATCTTACCCTGTACCCACTGCCCTTCCTAAAGCTTCATTATTTAACCCCAGACTGTTTAAAAAATTGTCTTCTGTTTTGAGACATCTCCAGGTTAACATTAAGACAAGTCTTTTGTAAGTAATAATTTAGGAGAATTTAAAAGTGTTAAAAGAAGACAGTTACATTCAGGAATATGTAAATAATCTATAGGTATTTCTTATTTAAAGCAAACCCTTATATAAGGCTTTAGTTTATAAAATGACAAATTCAGGAGTTATTACTAAGTGGGAAAGGATTAACTTCAAAGTTCCTTGAGCTATTAATAACTCCTAGTAATTAAAATATAATTCTATTTATAAAAAGGGCCTACTCAGACTCCTGCTTCTGGGAAGATGAAGTAGACACAGTTTACTGTTCTCAGTACAGCTAAAAGTCCCAGGCATTACGTAGAAAACCAACAGAAGAAGCAGCTTCTGGTAGAAAACACACAGACTGAGCAGGGACTTTGGAACTCAAGGAATGGCATAATGACGAATTCTGGGTTTTCTTTGGCCGAATGAATCCCACACTTGAAATTGAAGACTCAACAAGCTGGAAATACCAATGGCCCAGACCAAACACAAAACAACAGAGAAGTTTCATCAAAACACTGGGCTCTCCAGCTGAAGGGGACAGCATGGAATACAGAAAACTTTCAGAAAACAAACTGGTTAAATCAGCAAGAATCAAAGAAAATTAGAAAACATCCCACCCTTCCACATGTCAACAAAGACCTAATAGAGAACCTAGATTTCTACTCTTAGGCAGTTAGAGTAAGGTGTCTAATTCCTTCTTCCTTAAGATAATGTCTATAATTTAATCACCTCTGAGACTTTCTCTCTTCAGTGTCAAAGACACTTGGACCTCCATGGGCAACAAACATGTAGGGGGTGCACAGACAAAACACTTATATACCCAAAATAAAACAAATAGATATGGCAAAAAAAAAAAAAAAAAAAATTAGTGGTGTTAGAATTGTCTGACAAGAAGCCTGGCAGAGTGGCCCACACAGTTAATCCCAGCACTCAGGAGATGGGCAGGTAGATCTATCTCTGTGAGGTCCAGGCTAACTAAGGCTACACAGACACTGTCTCCAAAATCAAAGAGAGAAAGAGAGAGCCTTAATGAAATACAAAAACATAAAGAAAATAAAGTGAGACATTCAGAGCTGAAAAATAAAACTATCATACTAAAATGTGGGGACAAATTAACAACAGAGTAGAGGAAGCAGGGGAAAAAGAGAAAACCAAAGACCTGGTAGAGAAATTATCTAGTCTGTTGGACCCTAATTCCGGGGTCCTGATGGGCCGGTGGGAGAGCCCCGCGACACAAACACCAAAACCAGGAGATGCAACAAGCAAGAGGTGTTTATTGAACAGAGTGCACTGGGGTGACAGCAATCTCGGGGAAAGCTGCACACCCCCAAAAGGGTACAGGCTCCTTTTTATAGAGACAAACCACAAATCAACATACATGCATGAGGTACAAGGGGATTGATTACAAAGTATGATCTCATGTTTGAGAGATCACCCAGGTATGACCTGTTCTTATTCATAGAATTCATAGAATGACTTGGAAAGTCCCCAGACTGTCCATTGGCCAGGAGTGACCTAGACAGTGCTGTTCATCTGGGACCATTTGTTCCAGTGTTGGGGGCCTATTTCCTTGTTGTGGGCCAAGACCTGGGAGAGGCTTCACTTCAGTTATTTCACAAAAGATTGATGATTCAGTTACTAGCCCTATTTAACAGACTCAGCCTAGCATAACCACTAGCCCCATCACCATAGTAACTTTCTTGTTCTCATATATGTTCTTTCCTCCCATGTCAATGTCCACTCTTTATGATTTTTTATATTCTACTTGTAAGAACTATTTTCCTTATCCTTTCCTACATCCTTGCTCTGCAAACTAAAATCTTTCAGTCAACGAGAACAGGCTGTAGAGCAACTGAACAGTTATCATGGAACTGGTTCACCATAGTAAATGGTCCAATAGTGGATCATCAGACTTCAGGGAGGAATAAGGAAAAGGATTATTTAAAAATCTAACAAATAATAGCAGAAAGCATCTGAGGTCTGTTGAAAGATACAGACTTATAAGTCAAGAAGCTGAGTACATTTGAGCAAAGGTCTCTGTAGGCAGAGTTTTCCTGTCCTGACTGCCCACACACAAATAACCAGCAGCCACTTCCCAAATAACTGACTCAGAGAATTATTATAAATGCTCAGCCAATAGCTGAGGCTTGTTACTAGCCTCTTACATTTAAAGTTTCTTTCTCACCAGGTCCTGCCACCCTTTGCCCCAAATGAATACACAGACACTATATTAATTATAAAATTGTTGGCCGGTGACTAGGGCTTCTTATTGGCTAGCTCTGTCTTAATGATTAACCCATTTCTATAAATTTGTGTATTTCCATGTGGTCTTGTCTTACTGGAGAATGCCCGGACCTGTTACTCCTTTGGCAGCTACATGGCGTTCTCTTGAGGCTTCTCTCTGCCTACCTTTCTCAGAATTCTCCTCGTCTCCTAGTCCCACCTGTCTTCCTGCCTCTATTGGCCAAACAATGTTTTGTTCATCAACCAATAAAAGAAACAGATATACAGAAGGACATTCCCCCACCAGAGACTTATTATAAATGCTCAGCCAATAGCTGAGGCTTATTACTGGCTAGCTAACTCTTACATTTAAATTAACCCATACGTCTTACGTATTCTTTGCCATGTGGCTCACGGCTTGTTACCTCACTTTCTACATGCCCTGCTTCCTCAGCAGCTGACGTCTCCTCTGATTCCATTCTTCTTCATCCCATTATTCTCAGTTTGGTTTCCCCACCTAACTTTATCCTGTCCGGCTATTGTCTAGTCAGCTTGTTTATTAAGCCAATCATAGTGACATATATTCACACAGTGTACAGAAGGATTATTCCACAGCAGGTCTCAACATAGTTAAATGGAAGCAAGATAGCCTTGTAAGGAACGGTGCTATTGTGATTAATTAAGTGTATGCCAAGGAGTCAAGTTGATTCTGTGCATCATCATACGGTATATAAAAAGTAATTTGATCATTTTGCAAGTGCTGAAAATTGAGCATTTTTTTTTTCTATTTTGTTTTTTAAAGACATGGTTTCTCTGTGTATCCCTGGCTATCCCGGAACTAGGTCTGTAGACTAGGCTGGCCTGGAACTGTCTTCCACCAGCACCACCTGTGTAATATATCTTTTATTTTTTTTACTGTGGTCTCACTAGGCTGGCCTAGAGCTTGCTATGTAGACCAAGATGACCTTGACATTACAGAGATTCAGAGGCCTATGCCTCAGGAGTGCTGAGATCGAAGGTGTGTCCCACCAAGCTCAGTCAAGAAATGCATTTTTTTTTTAAATAAAAGAATATAAGAAGTTCTGCATCAGTATCTGTTAAGGGTATGCAAATCAAAGCATGGAGGCACCACTTGATACCCACTAGGATAGCTATGGTAATTCCCATCGTATTGGGAGCTCAAGGGGAGCTGGCACCCCCATGTCTCATTAGTAGGGCTATAAAATGCCATGGCTGCTTTGGGAAACAGTCTAGCAGTTCCTCAACAATTAAATCCACAGTATCTCTGTCTCTCAACAGTTCTTTAAGCTGAAATGAGAACAGGTCTACGCAAAAACTGCGCACAAACGTTCACAGCAGCATTATTTGTGACTATAAGTAGAACAACAGGAGTATCTATCAACTGATTAATGAGTAAACAATATATTCCTTACAGAGCACAGCATTTTTGTTAACATTAAATAGGAATGTGTTATAATATGAATGAAACCTGAAAAGATGCCAGGTAAAGGAAGCCAGTTTTTTAAAAAGTCACATACTGAATGGTTGTGAAATTTCTGTGAAAGTTCTGGCATGGGCAACAGTGTAGAAACAGGAGATATATTAGTGGTTGCTAAGGGTGTAGGCAGGGTTGGTGCCGTGACAGCTAGTAAGTATAGGGTTTCTTTCTGAGGTGGTGAAAGTTCTAAAATTAGATAGTGAAGTTTTCACAACCCTGTAAATATACCAAGAGCTACTGAATTGTACATTTTAACAGACTAAATTTTATGGCATACAAATTATATCTCAATAAGGCTATTATTTAAAACAAAGCACATGCAACCTAAGTAGTATAAATGCAAAGAAGTCTTTGCCAAGATAGCTTATCATTCAATTTCTGAGAATTAAAAACAAAGAGGACAGGAAAGCAGAGGGAAAGGCACCTTGCCTCCAGGGGAAAACAATTCAGATAACAGTGGATTTCAGAAACCCCAGAGGCACAAGGAAGGCGTGCCAAGTGCAGAAAGGGAAAAACAAACAAACACCCAACCTCACTCAAAGGGAAAAAACTCACTCAAATCCTAAACCCAAGAAAAGAGCCCTGAGAAGTAAGGATGAGCAAAGACATTCTTAGATGACAGGAGACTTAAACGTTTTTGTCACCAGAGGGCTTTTCCTGAAGGGAAAAAAAAAATAATAAAAAGTTAAATTGAGTTCTCTAAAGAGGAAATTGTAAAAGAATTATTACAGGAACCATGGGACCCAAGAAAGACATTAAACCAGTGATTCTCAACCTTCCTAATGCTGTGACCTTTTAACACAGTTAGTTCCTCATACTGTGGTGATCCCCAGCCAAACAATTATTTCATTGCTAGTTTATAACTGTAATTTTGCTACTGTTAGGAATAGTAATGTAAATACCTGATGCGCAGAGTGTCTAATATGTGATTCCCCAAAGGCTGAGAACTATTTCATTAAGCAAAAACATTTGTAAATGCATTCATACAATAAAAATGACGCGATCCACCCAACAGAGAGTGTGTGTCTTGAAGAGCCTGGAGCTACTAAGGAGAGTGGAGACACAACTGACTCACTTCAGACAGCTGCTCCTCTGATGCCCATGAAATCAGACTGGCTTGTCACCACACACCTACTGGAAACCGGCTGGAATGAAATATATAAGCACCGGCACTAAAAAGAAAATTGGCAAGATTTGTGCACGTACATAACTACAGGTATCCATGGAGGCCAGAAAGAGTAGAGGGTGTTGACCCTTGAGGTGGAGTTACAGGCTGTAACGAGCTGCGCCCGTGTGTGTGCTGGGCACTGAACTCAGGTCCTCTGAAAGAGGAATACACCCTGTAAGCCCTTGGGGCATCTTTCCAGACCTCTTTTTTGTATTATTATTGATCATGCTCAATCATCTTTGGAAAAATATCTACATAAAGCACATCCTAGCTCTGCCTTCTAGAGATGCTGATCACCCTTAGGAAACCTCAGTTCCTCATCTGTACTACGAGAACAGTAGTGATACCCACTACTGTGGCAGGGAGATGATTAGACGACGACTATGCTTGTAAAGGGACTATCACTCGGTAAATGCCTGCAATGATTCTTGTGGTTGCAATGGGTACTGACCCACTAGCTGCAATGACATCACTCGTAACGTTACTGATAGTAGATGTGGAGGCATGCGCACTCTTTTCTTCAGCATCCCTTCTCAGTAGGAGTCTTTCTCGTGTTGTTTTCTCATCTATAGACTTCAACCGTTTATAAACTCTCTTTACTATCATTTTCAGAGACTTCTAATTTTCTAATATGCTTAGCAGGTTAAGGCAGAATATTTGATACTAATAAACATCCTTTCCTCCTTCCCGTTCCCCTCCCTCCCTCCTCCATTCCTTTCTATGGTGAAAACATATATATTTAGAACTAGCAGCTGGGATCAGCTTAGTTGGTCCCAGTCTTCTTGGCAACATCCAGAGCATCATAATCAGAAGCCTGCCAAACGCAGGCCTCCTTCTCTCCCCCAGGTCTTGTGAGGGTCTTGTGAGGCCACATCAGTGCCATAGAGTTTCTTCACAGCCTGCTTAAGCTGGTGCTTGTTGGCCTTCCTTGATATCCACAATAATCACAGTGTAAAGTTGCCTTCTGTCTTCTCCATGGCTGACCCAGTGGTCGGGGATCTCGATGACAACAAAGTGCTCACGCTTGTTTCTCCTGGTCCCTCTTCCCAGGGTATTTGCGCTGCCTCTGGGGCCTCGGGGTCTTGGGCCTCAGGAAGGTGGGTGACAAATGGGTCTTCTTTTTGTGGCTGTGGATGCCCCTCAGCACTGCCTTCTTGGCTTTCAAGTCCTTTGCTTTGTCTATGGCTTTGGGAGGGGCAGGGACCTCCTTCTACACCTTCAGCTCGCTCTTGATCCATCATTTCACCTTTAATTTGACAAAGATACAAAAAAGTAGTAGATTTTGGATTATGTAAAATACGTATTTTGTATAGTATGTTTAATATATACATATATATGATTAAGCCAAAATTGCTTTGTTACACACTCATTCAGTGTGTCTCTATGTGCATCTGTGCTCTTGGAGGCCGTGGGACAACTCATGGGAATTGGGTCAAACTCTCCTTCCACCATGTGGGGTCAAGAGCAGCAGACTTGAGTTGTCAGCTTGGTTTGGTGGCAAGCACCTTCACCAGGAAAGCAATCTTGCTAATCTCAGAACTGGAATTTTAAATACTTCTTTTAAATTGATTTTATTTTACGTGTGCATGTATATACCATGAAATGCCTTGTGTGCCTGGTGCCAAGGAGGCCAGAAGAGGGTTTCAGATTTCTTGGGACTGGGGTTATATGTGTTTGTGAGACATCATGTGGGTTCTAGAAGCCAAACTCGGGTCCTCTGCAAGATTGCTAAGTGCTCTCAACTGCTAATCTATCTTCCCAGCTCCTGAAATCAATTTTTAAAATTTTTATTTATTTACTTAATATTTTTAATTTTATTTTTTTAGACAGGGCCTCTCTATTATTGTAGCCCTGGCTGTCCTGGAACTTGCTGCCATGTAGGCTAGTCTGGTCTTGGATTCACAAAGATCCACCTGCCTCTGCCTTCTGAGTGCTGGGCCACCTCTTGTGGTTCCTAGACCTGAATTTTTGACTCTATTTACAGAAGCTATAAGATGAGGATTAACTACGGTTTTATTTTTTAGTTTGACTAAGAGAGAAAAAAACCCATTTTGCCGTATGTAATTTTGTGTTATCTACTAGATTTACATTGTAATAAAATATTTTAAAATTAAATTTAAAATTAATGCCATGGATAACTAAAACGTTACTCTTCGGATTTTAATGTAATCGATCTAAAAATTACCATATTTTTTCATGCTTTAAAAATTTTGTTTTAGACTCTTCTATGTGTCTATTTGCTTGCTTGTATACATCTGTACAGCGCATTCATGCAGTGCCTGTGGAGACCTGAAGGGGGAGTCAGGTCCCCTGGGACTGTAGTTACAGTTGTGAGTCACCATGTGGGTGTTGGGAATTGAACCCAGGGCCTCTGGAAGAGCAGCCAGTGCTCTTAACTATTGAGCCATCTACCCAGCCCCTCTTGTTTTGTTTCTATAATTCGGCACAAAATGAATTATAAATAAAATAGAAGCATTCAGAAATCAGACAGTCTACCCAGAAAGGATGTGTGTGCATGCATGCATGAAAGTAGGGTCGTAGTCTGTGGTCTTGAACTCGTCTTCCAATGCTGGGATTAAAGGTGTGTTATACCATACTAACTAGAAAGGCTTGTATTTTTGGTTGTGAGCCTAGCCTTTAACGGCTGAGCCATCTCTCCAGCCTGAAAAGCTTGTATTTTTAAAATGAGATTATTATGGCAAAATTTACAGATTAAAAAAAAAAGAAAAAGAAGAAGAAGTAGTTCAAATGAGTCAGTTTTGATAGGGAGAAAGCACAGGTCACAGGAAAGTTTGGAGTTTTCGGCCAGAAATTCAGGCAGATAATCAAGCATCCGGCACATCTCACAGACCCGGGAGGACTTACTGCGTTCAAAGCTTTTAAAGAGATTAAAGATTCCTTTGTGAAATTTTCCCTTGGGGGGCTAAAGTTGCTTATAACTGGAGCAACCCCACCATTTTCTTTCAAGCTATGGCGGGGAGGGGAGGCCTGGAATTCATAGTGATCCACTTGTCCTGCCTCCTGGGGACTAGGATTAAAGCAGTGCACCCACACTCACGGCTTTTCCCCTGCACGTTTAGATCGGTTTTCCACACATTTCTCCCCACCACTCTTGTTTTGTTCTTAGCCTTCAGTGTTGCTCTTTAGAAATCAATAGATTGGCAGTTTGTCAAAAGAGCAATTTGCTATTTGTGTATGTCATGCTTTTCCTGGCACTTCTGTCAGGGAAGGTTTAAAGGATTCTTCTGTAGCTGGCCCAAAGTGGAAGTGGTCATTTGGATTGGCCTTGCTCATACTGGTGGTCATTGCACAACGAGAGAAGTGAAATTTGAAGCATGAAAACCGACACCATTCCGTGGGGCCCGTGTGGTCTTCCTCAGAAATATGCTCTGAGCCTTGGAGTTCCTAATTACACTGGCGTGGTAGTTTGAATGTGATTGGTCCCCATAATCTCAGGGAGTGGCACTATTAGGAGGTGCGGCTTTGTTGGAGTGGGTGTGGCCTTGTTGGAGGAAGTCTGTCACTGTGGGGGTGGGTTTTGAGGTTTCCTATGCTTGGGATACTGCCCAATGTCTCAGTCAACTTCCTGTTGCTTGCAAGCTGTAGGACTCTTAGCTACTCCTCTAGCACCATGTCTGCCTGCACGCCAACCCAATTAAATGTTTTCTTTATAAAAGTTGCTTTATTTATGGTGTCTCTTCACAGCAATAAAAACCCTAACTAAGAAACTTGTCACATACAGACATAATACAGGATTAGGGCCAGGGAAACAGAATCTCGTCACTTTACTGTATTGGAGATTTACTGTGATTCTTTATATCTAGGGCTGTTTCTGATTTCTTTGTTTAACTATTTGATTTTAGCCAAAATACTGGGATATTACCAAAATGGTTTCTCACAAACTATCCACATCTTTCCCCCTCTCAGCTCAGGGTCTGAGAAAGAATGATTAAGGCCCATTTTATTGGTGCAAGAAAAGTCTAGTAACTAGGTCGGTGTCTGTTCTGTTTTCTTCTATGGAAGAGAACTTCGAAGAGCAGATCTGAAGGAGGAGGCTCAGAAATGGAGGGTCAAGGTAGAGATAGCTGTAACCTGGACTGGTCAACCGTAGCTTAGCTAATATGAGCTAAGCTAATAGAAAATTCACAGTCTGAAAGGAAGAAAGGGTAATGTGACCGTGGGAAGCACGGAAGAAAAGTGCCGCAGACCAGCAGGACAGACATTTCATTCTGTTTGAATATAAGCTGCATTGGTTTAGGTATTTGGACATGTAAGGAGGAGAGAAGGCAAGAAAGTTAGATTGTTGAGGCAAAAAGGCGGCCTCATTGGAAGTGCCCTGGAGTGTTTCTCCAGGAGAAATGGAACAATCTGTTCTGGAGCTGAGGAGCCATCTAGTCCTGGGACCATCTGCTGCCCTCTAGTTTCTGCAGGCATTGTTCCCTGGGCAGCACAGCTGCTCTGTATACCCAAGGTTAACATCCAATGTTTCCGGCATTAAGGGTCCACTCACTTTCCATGTTTGTTTGTATTTTCCTATCTCAATTCCAAAGTCCTGGGGATGGGAGGAGGTGCCTCATCTGGACCACAGATGGTTTGGTGTGATCAGAAGTCTTTCTCTGTGTGTCTGTGTGTCTGTGTGTGTCTTTCTCTGTGTGTGTCTGTGTGTGTCTTTCTCTGTGTGTGTCTGTGTGTCTTTCTCTGTGTGTGTCTGTGTGTGTCTTTCTCTGTGTGTGTCTGTGTGTCTTTCTCTCTGTGTGTCTGTGTGTGTCTTCCTCTCTGTGTGTCTGTCTGTGTCTTCCTCTCTGTGTGTCTCTGTGTGTATGTATGTGTGTATATATCTGTGTTTGTGTGTGTTTCTGTGTGTGTATGTGTCTCTGTATGTGTGTGTTTGTCTCCATATGTGTATCTCTCGGTGTGTCTGTGTTTCTGTGTGTGTGTGCCTCCCCTGCCCCCTCTCTGTGTGTAGGTGAGAGAACGATTTTGGGTGTCAGTCCTCATTATCCACTTTGAGACAGGTCTCTTTGTTGGTCATCTGCCTGGCTTATGTGTGAGCTTCTGGGGACTCCCTCTCTCTGTCTCCCGCCTTGCTTAAAAGGCACTGGGGTTAGAGACATGTGCTGCTCTGCTGATTTTACTGGGGCTCTGAGATTCAGACTCAGGTCTTCATGATTGCAGGGCTGACAGCAGGGAAAACCATCTCTCCTGGAGAAGAACTTGTCCAGGTCAATGTTTCTGAGATATTTTTATGGTTGCTCTTCCTTCCTTCATTCCCTCCTGATTTTGGTTTTTTTCAAGACAGAGTTTCTCTGTGTAGCAGTCTTTGTAGACAAGGCTGGCCTTGAACTCAGAGATCCACCAGTTTCTGCCTCCTGAGTCCTGAGATTAAATGCGGCTACCATGCCCATGGGTTATTCTTAAGACAGGTTGTTACTCTGTAGCTCTGGCTGGATTCGAACTTGTGGGAATCCTTTCTGCTTCAGTCTCTGAGTTCTGGTATTACACATAAACACCAGCACACTTAGCATGAGACTTAACTGGAAGGCATCATTAGATGTTTAGGGAAAGAAAAAAAAAATCTCGTAATGCCATCATCATATTTGAGTAAAAGCAATATTTGAAGGTTTACCAGAGTTTACTTTATATTTTAGACCTAAAAACAGTTTATTGATATTGATTTTATAAATTATTTTTTTTTGAATTGAAGCTAGAAAGCATCTTAAATCTATATAGTCCTCATTTTATAGATGGAGACCCTGAGTAATAATAACCGGAGCAGTGTCCATTTGGACTGGAATCCAAGTGTTTATTTATTTATTTTGTATTTTTTGTTTTTTTAAGACAGGGTTTCTTTGTGTACCGCCAGCTGCCCTGGAATTCACTCTGTAGACCAGGCTGTCCTCACACTCACAGAGATCTGCCTGCCTCTGCCTCGGGTGTGCTGGGATTAAAGGCGTGTGCCACCACCTGCCTCAGTGTTATTTCTTATCTTCATCTCCTTACTTGTTTGGAAATACTTGGTCTTTTTCTTTTAAAATATTTAAAGAAAATAGCCTCTCATCTTATTAGCATAACCTTCGAATCAATGTGTACAGAAAGCTCAGTTCTCATTGAAACTGTTACCAAAGAAGCTGAGGTACATCAGGACCCTCTGGGTCTCTGCTTCAACTCAGAGAAGCCTTGCACTACTGGAAGCCAGGATTGAGGAAGCAGCTTTGGGTCTCATTAGTTTCAAGACAGTGACTACAGTGCTAGCTTAGTCTGTTTACGGGAGGCAACGCATATGCACACAAATAAGCAAATTCAAGATGACAATGATAACTGCCAGGGAGACTAACACGTGGGATGTAGTAAACAGTGATAGGTGACTGTTCAAGGCCAGCAATGAGAGGAATTCCTTGAAAACTGTTTAGATAAATACTACCTAGCAACAACATCACCAATAAAACCACGAAATTATCTCAATAAAAACACTATATGACAGGTGATTAAATTCAACCTTCAGTCTTAAAACACCCTGAAAATTATTGGGTTTTGTCACACTAAAAAGGGCTGGGTAGTGGTGAAGGACCAGCCGCCATGCTGGGAACTCGACTTCATCCCCAGCAACGCAAACATGAGAAAAAGAAGCGAAAGGTTAAAAAGGAAAAACTGAGAGAGACTAAAATTAAGATGACTTTCTAAGGGGTGGAGCAAATCTAGTGAACCTGTCCCTTTAAAAGAGGAACAAAGCAAAGGTGCCCTTTGTCTCCCTTATTGCCCAATTTAATGCCAATTTTGTTTTTACTATCACAGTATGACTTCCAAAAAACAAAACAAAACTGAGAAGCAAATATTGGCAAAAATGTGATTCAAAGAAACATAAAATGCAAATTAAGCATTCCTACTCTGCAAAACTGCCAGATTCGGAAGCATCCAGGGAGATGGGAAAATACAGATGCTGAAAACACCTGCAGTCTTCCCTAAATGTTCTGTTAGTAGTGATGAGCTAGTTAGAATAACCTGAAAGTTCTTACAAACTACTAACACATCAATGAAAGAAAGTTTAAAATGACGGCAGAGACATAATAGTAAAAAGTAACAGTAAAGACATTTCTCAAATTAATAGGTAGATGCAGCATGTCCCCACCAAAATCCAGACAATACTGTATAGAATTTGAGAAAATGATTCCAAGAATGTTTGGCTAAGTAATTGAGCAGTATTATCAAGGAAACAAATGTTATTCTTGCAAGGTATTAAGGTTTTAAAGGTGATAAAGGGAAAAGACAGAAACGTAATAAAAATGAATAACTGGGTGGATTTCCAGTATGGTGGAAGCTCAGCTGAACTGAATAACCAGGAAAGGGACTGTCACTCCAGAGCCAGCAAGACACCAGGCCAGGCTCAGTACGGTAGCCACATGTTGTTATCTCTGCACTTGGAGGCTGAGGCAGGAGGGTTACACATTTAAGACCAGTTTAGGCAACATAACAAATTCCAAGGCCAGTCTTGGCTCCACAGCTAACCCTGGCTCAAAAGAAAAGAAATGACAAAATCCCCAGAACTAAGAAAACAAAACAAAACAAAAAACAAAAAAAACAAAACAAACAAACAAACAAAAAAAAAACATGTGTCAGCTGGACAAGAGCTAACCCAAAAGACATAATATATTGTCAGAATATTACCACACTTTCGTCCCTAGACCTGCATTCAAACAAACAGGATGTCTGTCTGTCTGTCTGTCTGTCTGTCTGTCTGTCTGTCTGTCCGTCTATCTACTATCTATCATCTATCTATCTGTAGTCAAGGTCTTACTGTGTAGGCCTGACTATTCTGAAACTCACTATACCAGGCTGACCTTGAATTCACAGAGATCTTCCCGAGGCCTCTGACTCCTGACTCCTGACTGCTGGGATTAAGGTCATGAGTTTACCACCCCAGCTTCACCCAGGCCTCTTTCCTTCTCACAGCAGAGAAACCATCAGATGGTCTTTGGAGAAGAATCTCTTTCTTTTGAGAAAAATCACCAGAATGAACCTTCTAAATTACCCAGGTGTTTGGTAAATATCTCCGTGTTGCTTTTGGAGAAAATTGAAGCCTCTGGTCGGCTGATGACCATTTAAAAGTGTGAATTGGGTTTACTGGCTGGTGCTCTGTTGTTGTTTGTTGTGTGCTTGCTTGTTACTGTTTTCAGGATCAGAGCAGAAAAGCATATAACCCTGCAACATGGATTTTATCCTTCTAATGTAGCTGATTTAAGGGGGGGGGGAGAGGGGAGGAGAGGACAGGGAGGGGAGGGAGAGGGAGTGAAACATGGTTATATAGATCTTACCCTTGTCCAGAAATGATGTGTGAAGACAAACAATAGTAACAAAAAGGCATACCAAGTCTGCAGTAATTTCTGTCAATTGGTGAAGCACTTTTTGTGTCTCTGGGGATCAAACCCAGTTCCTTAGACATGGTAGACAAGCACCGTACCATTAACTATAGCTCAAGCTCTTAGCTGCTTTAGTCCTGCATCAGCCACACTTTGAGACTTGAGGGAGAGCCCGGAGTCCAGACTTGGGAGAGACAATATAGTAGGCCAGAATGACATTCTGGAGAACCAGTTATTGGATGCCAAGAGTAGCTGTCTGGAGCTGGTGACAACAAAGACCATAAGGACTGAGCCAGTGGGACAAGTAACGGGTACAAGGAAGGCCAATCCCTCAGAAAATCGAGCTCCAAGAGGCTAGAGGACGCAGGTGTAGTTCCTGGTTTTCCTAACTCAGCTATTAATGACCTTCGTGTGTCACCCTGTGCCTCTGTGGTCTGCGGACTAATGTCTACTCTCCTTCCTTTGTAATTCACTCCACAACTACTTTTTGGCTGTTGGTTACATGCTGGAGCTAGGCTAGCTGAGAGGGTTCTAGAATGATCAACGTTTGCCCTTAAGGACAAAAACTATAGGAAGTAAAACATTAACAAATCCAGTGGTTAGAAAAAAAAAAAGAAGTCAGGAAACAGCCATGGGAAAAAAAAAATAAAAGATGGAAAACACGTGTTTCCATAAACATTTAAAATGCCTATAAAGTGAAAAACAATAGAAGAATTCTTGAAGGAAATTGACAAATAAGTAATGGCATTTTTTGTTTTGTTTTGTTTTTCAAGACAGGGTTTCTCTGTGTAACAGTCCTGTCTGTCCTGGAACTCACTTTGTGGACCAGGCTGGCCTTGCACTCACAGAGATCCCCCTGCCACTGCCTCCCTGGTGCTGGGATTAAAGGTATAATGGCATTTTGAAGTTGTTAGACTTTAGAGAAAGCTGGGGAACAGGAGGGCATCAACAGCAGTAAGGAAACAGTCAACTGTGAGCATTCTCTAAGTAACAATATAATAAATCCACATTGAAAGCACCAACAGAGCCTTGTCTCACATTTAATATGCTTGAGGATATATCATAGAATTATGAAGAAGCCGTGGAAAAAACTTAACCATTGTCAATATAAATTGATGCAATACAGAAATTTAAAAAGTGACAGCATTAAAAATGAAGAATAATAAAATGCCCTGCTGCAACTAAGAATTCATCAAATTCCAGCCTGTGCTAGAGGGGTTTTATCTAGGGCGCTTTCTTTGTACTGGGTACCTCTTCCTTTGGAGAGGGTTAAGTATTGGTCCTGGGGCTTGAACTCAAGGTCTTACACATGTCAAGGTAGTCACTACCTCTATCTCCCCAGCCCTCTTTTCCTATTTTTGAGACAGTCTTTCTAAGGTGCTCAGGCTGGACTTGAACTCACTCCATAGCTGAGGCAGACCTTGAACCAGTGATCTTCTCGGCCCAGCCTCCTGAGTACTTGGGATGATAGGCCTACACCATCAGACAGATGTGTATGTGTGCATATGTATGTATGAAATGGCTTCATCTTCATGGCACGCATGTGAAGTAGAACTTTCATTATGCCATTTTACACAGGAGGAAAGTGAGGTGCACAAAGGTTGAATAGTTATTTTAAATCACATGGTCAAGAGAAGAGGTGGAATCTGAAGTTTCTGAATTCATTATTACTGAACTGAGTTGCTTCTGTAAAAGAAAAGACTATAAAAATTCTGGTAGCATCAGTATTTACATTGTGAAAAGAAAGCACGTAGGGACCACATAGTACAAAATGGTTAAACGGGCTATGATTCATTCTGTAAATAAAAGTTGTTCATCCACAATTGGGCTCATATTTTTCTTTTCCTGGCTGCCAGAGTATGGGTCATACATTTCTCAAACGTGTTACCTGTTCTTTCAAGTTTTTTCTATGTTCCTATGTAGTAGAGGTCCTGTCCCAAGAGGACAGCTCATTTGTTCTGTTACTGTGACCTGTAGCTTCGCATAGTATGTCATTGCTGAGGGTTGCTAAAATGAAAGGTCTTTGGGAATATAAATTACTTTCCTCCCTAGGTAGCCACACTTCTTTGACATCATATTTTCATTCTTAGCATTACCAAGTATATTTTTTTAGAAAGGGCTGTGGAGATTGAGGTAGATTTCTTGCTATTAGTGTATATACGATCTTGTGTTGTAAATATTATGAAATAATTATTAAAAATTATAAGTAATTTTCATGCAAGAGAAAAATTGAAGTAAGGGCTTAGCATAAAATTTCTCCATATCTTTTTCTACAAATTACAAAAATGGCACATCCCATTTATTAGATGTCTACCATAAGCCAGGAACTATGGAAAACTTGCTAGTAATTTATTGTTCTTAATCCTGTATATATCTGTAAAGTCTGTATTATTTATTATTATCATTTCACAGGTGAGAACACAAAAGCTTGAAGAAGTTGAACAATTTGCCTCAGGTCACACAATTTGCAGGATTCTGGCCTTAATCTAGATCTGTCTGAGTCTAAAGGTCAAGCTGTCAATCATAAGCACACTACTTCCTCCTGTCCTTTCCCCTGAATAAAGTCTGAGCTACTTTCTCTTGTTTGGTTCGATGTCGAAGTTCTAACTCTGTGGCTACAAATAGCATCACAGGCAGTTGCCTTGGAAACAAATTATTATCATAAATTAAAGCTAGGTGTGGCTTTCAGCGTCAGATACGGAGTTCTTTGAAGAGAAAACTGCCATGCTTATAAAATAAGGAAGAAAAACAGTGAAAGAATATTAAAGTAGAAAAAGGGACACCCCTTCAACAAATTTACATTTGCATTTCACAAATATCTTTCTGGAAAAGGAATGCTGTATACAGGAAAGAATGAGACTTTGAAAGTTACCGAAATACCTTCTTGGTTCAGTTGCAAATCTTCCGAAAGTATCCCACTTTTCCTATGTCTGTTGATTTAATCATACAAAATGCAAACTTACATGCAAGTCAATCGTTCACCCTGAAGACTATGCGTAACAAGATCGACCTTGCATCCCCAGTGGTAAATTCTGCTATATGTCAAGCTCTGTCATGAGTTGTTCCTCCCCCCCTCCTCTTCTTTGAGATGGGGTTTCACTCTGTAGCTGAGAACAGCATCAGATGTGGGGTCCTCCTGCAGAGTGCTGGGCTTACAGATGTGTGCTACCATATGCAGCTTTCTTCTCCTTGAACTTGAGAGTTTAAAAAAAAAAAAAAAAAAACTTCTTACTTCTTGTAAACATATAAGACTGTGAAGTGACAGTGACAAGTAGCCACCACAACTGGTTCGAGTCCTGTTCAACCAAACGACTCACTTCTGTAAATACAGTTTCATAGGGCGACCTCACTGTAGATCTCTCACTTCTGAAAAGCAGCTAGAGAGGAACAGACACAATCTGGTAAGCATGCCGGTGAGTGTCACGCAATCAACAGTGGGTTTTCCTGAGAAACCACATTTCCATAGACGATGCCAACCTACTTTCAATTATGAGAGGCAACCCACTCCCAAACCCCATACTTACTCAGAATGAGAGTATGGTATGGCCAGCCATTGGTTCTGCCCGGAAGGACTGTCCCAACTCACATATCATATGCTAATAAGCAATAGTTGCCTTTGTTCTTTTTTTTGTTTTGTTTTGTTTTAGATATTGAATAATGGCCTCTGTCTTTTGACAGTTGCGGAGTCTTTTTCAAGACTGTTTTGAACTCTCCAGTTGAAAGCATCATGGGTGACCATTAGGTGAGGATGAGGAGTGGCACTTGCTGGGCACCTTGTGGCCAAATCCTGCATATTACTTACTCTTCCGGTGCGCTGCCAAGCTCGCCAGGCTTGATCATACTCTGATCTCTGTTGTTTCACCGAGTTCTTACTGCAAACTCATTTTGTTATTCTAAGATTTGTAGACAAATAGGCCTTTGTTTGGATTTAGGTTTTGTGTAAAGCAATTAGATTTTATATTTTATGGTAAATAATTAGACCGAGGTTTTTGTGCAATGATAATCAGGCCTTTCATTTTGGAGGTGAGCCACTTAGTGATTTTTAGATGATTAATCCACTTATTCCCCTGCTTGTTGTCTCACTTTTGCTACTGTCTGTCTCTACACACAGTCTTCCTTGTTTTCCACTGTTTGCTTCTGTGGCATGTATAAAGGAGTGTTCTCTAGGAAATATGTGCCAGTGCGGGCCTGGCAGCTTTCCAAGCTAAGTAAGCAAGCCTGGAGACTGATGTTTGCAGTCCATTAGACCAGTGACCAATTGTTAAGAAAGGGGAAGGGGACTTGGTCTGGGACCAAACATAAAACTTTCAATGGCCGGGCGGTGGTGGTACATACCTTTAATCCCAGCACTTGGGGAGGCAGAGGCAGGTGGATCTATCTCTGAGAGTTTGAGGCCAGCCTGGTCTACAGAGCTAGTTCCAGGACAGGCTCCAAAGCTACAGAGAACCCTCCTCTTTCTCTCTCTCTCCCTTCTCCCCACCATCACACACACACAAAACAACCCTTCAATGATTGTTTCTTTTTATCTGGAAATTTGGGAAGGGAGATCACTTTGTTTTATACATCCTGAAGTCAAGTATCATGAAATCTGTGTGGTTCCTTCATTCTCTAGCTGGCTGATCACAGCACCCTCTGCCCTTCTGGGATACAGGTTTGCTCATGTCTGCATGTCTCCTGAAAAAGCCTCTGGTTCCTTTAAGATGTACCACAGTCCAAGGGCTGCAGCTATAGCTTCGTGGTAGAGCTTGAACACAGTATGTCTTTCATTCAAACCTTACTATTGTTAGGGGAAAAAAGATGCACTATAATTTAAAAATGGTAACAGTACATGGCAAAGGAAAATTTGATTTGGAACAATAATATATCTGACATACATAAATATTTAAATTAACATAGTGAAGGAGAACTCTTTAAAAAAAAAAAAAACAACAAAAAGTAGGGGGGAAACCACCAGTCAATAGCCCCCTTCTTTAGTGGTATGTTAAAGTCCCAGGAAATCATTCTAATACCAAGAGAATCAATCAGAGAATCAATTTATTCTAGACTTCTCAGCCTTTTGAAGCCTCTTTTGTTGTTCTTGGAAGAACAATTTTTCTCTTTTTCTACTTAGCTTTACCCAACCTTCTAAATCAGCTTTGCTTTTTCTGGGTAATGGCAATCAGATTGTAATTTTTTTTTTAGGTCCCAGGATAGATTAAAAAATTTCATCTAGAACTACATGATGGGTATAATTAAAAATTTTCATAAATGAGGGGCTGGAGAGATGGCTCAGTGATTAAGAGCACTTGCTGCTTTTGCAGGCGACACAGGCGGGGTCCAAGCAGCCACACTGAGTGTCTTACACATGTAACTCCAGGCATGCAGACGCCCTCTCCAGCCTCTGCAGGCACCTGCACACACACACTTGCACACACACATGCACAGTCACACACACAACATAAATAAAAGAAATAGAATAATTTTCCTAAGTATTAAGAATTCAAGAAGACAATTGTTACATAATTGATACCTTGTTATCTATTTGGCTTCATTTTCTGTAAAAGTTTGTTTATATATACATAGGAGATAGGATTTGTATTCTCTAGAGATTGGGGACCTGTGGATGTTGTAGATACAACGGTCATAGAAAGAGTGAGTGTTCTCCATAGCAAAGGAGCAGAAGGACAATTGTTTTCATTCTGTGTCCACCGATGCTGCAGACAGATCCTTGGAGGCTCCTTCCTTCCTCTGAACTTGCAGAGGGATCAAGGCAGCTTTGTTTTTGCTAGATCAGCAGCTGTATCTACCACTAATCTCTTTACTATGCAACATCATATTCCTCGGGGTAAAAGCTTAAAGTTCTTTGAAGAATATCTAATTCTTCCATTAAAAACAAAAACAAAAAAACAAACTATCTTGCGATAAAATTGACTGGCTGAGGCAGATGCCAAAGAATGAAAGACACACTTGAGATTACACAGTGAACTACAGAACACGTCAGGAAAAATGAGGTTCATTTACTTCAGTTTGCGGAAGCACTCAAATAAGGAAACTTTGCAAAACTTCCAAGTCCTTTTCCAGATCTTATCTTGTAGTTGATGGACCCCTTGATCAAAAGAACAGCCATTTCTTGTCTGTAATAGAGCATCTATGGATTTAGTATGTAGGGGTTATTTTACAAACTGCCAGACAAAACATCCTGCCAAAGGACTACATTAAATCCCAGGGAGCTGAGCATGGTGATGTCCCCTGTAATTCAAGCTTTTGGGAAACTGGGTCAGGGGGATCATAACTTGGAGACCAGCTGAGATTGCATAGTAAAACCTTGTCTCAAAAAAAAAAAAATCCTAAAAATTTTCTTAACTACAAGATATGGTTAATATTATGTGAGATTTAAGATTCTACTGATACAGGCAGCTTAATTAAAGCAAAGCCTTTAACATCTTCATGAGAGCTATAGAGATGACTCAGTGGACTAAGGCATTTGCCACCAACCCCCATGGCCTGGGACACAGCCCTGGGAGCCACATGGTGGAGGGAGAGAGTCAACTCCTGCAAGTTATCCTCTGACCTCCACATCCATGTTCTGACATGTGTAACCCACTCATGACCTATGTGTACCCTCATATAAACACACAAAATATGCAAATTTAGAAGATTCCTATCTTCTGCCACGCATAAAATTATCTCAGCATGGATTAAAGACCTTGAAGTAAGCCCTGAAACCATGACATCCAGAAGAAAAACGTGGGCGAAATTTCCAAATATTAGACTTGACAATAATTTCTTGAACATGACATTAAAAGCACAGGTAATTAATGCACAAAGAGATAAATTAGACTTAAGAAACATAACAGTTAAAGGGATTTCAGAAAACATATATATGTATATATGTATATCATATCTCTGATAAGAGATATATAGATTCCATATAATATATGAAGAGCTCACAGGACTCAATAGCAAAAAAACTCAAGTGTTCCCATTAAAACATGGGCTAAGACTTGAGTGGACATTTCTACTGAGGTGGATACAGATAGATAACAACATCGCTAACAAAGAGAAAAGCAACTCAAATCACAACTAGAGGCCATCTCAGATCCATTTGGATGGCAGCTATTGAAATAAAATTATGTAATTGAATTTTAATTAGAAGTTTTTTGGACATAAATAAATAAAATTAAAAATAATGAGATAAATTCAGAAGGGTTCTGGAAAAGATCCAGACAAATTAATAATCATGCTCTGTGAGTGAGATTAGAGGATAGTTCAACAGCTACAGAAGACAGTTCTGAGGCTCTTCAAAACATTACAAGTTCAAGTGATATATGATCCAACAATCCCACTTCTGCATATGTATACCAAAGGGTCATAGGCAGTGATTCAGAGAGTCTACAAATGTGGTATAAAACACACACACACAAACACACACACCCACACATGATTATTGTGGTGGTTTGAAAGAAAATGGTCCCCAAATGGAGTGGCATAATTAGGAGGTGTGGCGTTGTTGGAGGAAGTGCGTCACTGTGGGGGTGGGCTTTGAGGTTTCCTATGCTCAACCTATGCCCAATATTACAGTTCACGTCCTATTGCCTGCAGATCAGGATGTAAAACTCTCAGCTACTTTCCAGCACCTTGTCTGCCTGCATGCCACCATGCTTCCCATCATGACGATAATGGACTAAAACCTCTGAGACTGTAAGCCAGCCCAATTAAATGTCTTCCTCTACAAGAGTTCCCATGGTCATGGTGTCTCATCACAGCCACTGAAACCCGAAGACAAATATTCTTCAGGTTGTAAAAGGAAAGAAAACTTGTCTCATGCTACAAGAGGACATTGTGTTAACTAAAATAAGGCAGACAAGACATTCTGTGTGATTCTGCTATCACTAGGTGTCTAAAGCTGTCAGATTAGTAAGAAAATTAGGATGAGGTTTATAGGAGCCAGGGTGGGAGAATTGCTTTTTAAGGGGACAGAGCCACAGACTTGCAAGATGAAAAGATCTGGAGATACACTTTACACAATTATAAATATACTTGACACTACTGAATGACACATTTAAAACGAGTAACATGGTAAGTGCAATTAACAAGACAGCTTTCACAATCTGTAACTAGTCTATTCTCTCTTTAAAATCCAATTCCTTCCAGCGCCGGAGAGATGGCTAAGAGGGGTTAAGAGAACTTATTGTTCTTCCAAAGGAACCAGGTTCAGTTCTTAACACCCACAAGGTGATTCGCAGCCACATGTGACTCCCTCTGCTAACCTCCATGTGCATCAGGCACACATGTGGTCCAAACACACACATGTAGACAAAACATGCATATACACCACAAGAAAAAAGTACAAAAATGTATTTGGAGGAAAAGAAGAAAAGGGAACTTGGGGCTGGGAAGACTTCTCTGAGGGTTATAAAGGCACTTGCTGCCAAGCTTGACTCCCTGAGTTCGAGTCCCAGACACCCATGAAGGAGGGAGAGAACTGACAGTCGTCCTCTGATCTATACACACACACACACACACACACACACACACACACACACCATAGCACACACACACCATAACACACACGCACACACACACACACACACACACCATGGCACAACGCACTCACATATGTACAACACAAATAAATGTCATAAATTTCATTTTAAATAAATGTCATTTAAAAAAATTCTTTACCATTGTTGATCAAATTAGATGAATGACTTAATCTTCTTTGGAATATCCAAGTTAGAAAAATAAAAAATTAAGTATGTAAACTAATTGCTGATATTACCTTAAAACAACTTAATTATTTAAACTGTGAAACAAAAAGATTTATAAAACTCTTAGGTAATGGCTGGGTGTGGTGGCACACACATATAATCCTAGCACTTGGGAGGCAGAGGCAGGCAGGTCTTTGTGTGGTCCTGGCCAGCCTCATCTTCATAGTGGGTCCCAGGGCAGGTAGGGTTACACAGTGAGATCTTGCCTCAAAAAAAAAAAAAAAAAATAGGTTCTGTTTAAAAATAAATACGAGGCACATTAATTACCTGATGCCTTGATTATGCCTAAAAATAGCTGCTACATTAAAGGTAGAGGCAGTAAAAGAGGACTTCTAGATGCTGGTATAAAATAGTGTAGATAATTCTAGATGGTGGTATACAATACTGTAGATAATTCTAGATGCTGGCATACAATACTGTAGATAATATCTAGATGCTAGCATACAATACTGTAGATAATAAGTACTATAAAAGTGCTTTTGAGCTCCGGGAGTTCAGAGTCAACCTGGTCTACATAGCAAGTTCTAGGGCAGCCAGGAATACACAGAGAAATCTTGTCTCAAAAAACAAAACAAACCAAAGCAAAGCAAAAGTTAAAAAAAAATCTCCTTAGATAAGAACTTCACAAAAGCACTATCATCATCATCATAAAAAAATGTGCAGGGGAAGTTTATGAATTCCTTAACAAATGCACAAAGAATAGGTGTTCACAGTCTTTTAAAAACTTATTGCTTAGTGATTTAATTTTTGGGATAGGGTCTCACTATTCATCCTTGGCTGGCCTAGAATCTAGAACTCACTATGTAGACGAGACTGGCCTTGAACTCACAAAGAACGGCCTGCTTCTGCCTCTCAAGTGTACCATTATGATTATGCCTGGCAAATGTTTATATCTTTCCACATTACGTTTAATTATATGTAGAGGTGTGTGTGTGTGTGTGTGGGGGGTATGTACATTTGAGTGCTGGTATCTGCAGATCTCTTGGAGCTGGAGTCACAGGTGGTTATGAGCGGCCTGCTGTGGGTGCTGAGAACTGAACTTAGGTTCTCTGGGAGAGCATCGTGTGCCATCTCTCTAGCCCCAGGGCCAACATTCTTAAAAGAAACACTGAGAATCATTTGGGGATGAGGAATGGGGATGGGATCTGTCAAACCTCAAACTGATACACTTTGAGCTTTCTCACTAGACATCCCACTACAGTGTTATAATTTAAGTGTTATAACAGAAGTGTTATAATTTAAAAACAGTGAGAGACTCACACCATGCCACTAACTCTCACATTGGAGGTTTATTGGGGAAAAGGGGAGGATGTTGGAAGACAGAGGCTGCCTCTTCCAAGGAGCAATGGGCAGGGGGAGGGGGAACAGGCTGGGCTCACTTTTAAAGGGGGCTTAGCACATACCTAGGGACACGGAGCATCAGCATGGCGCATGCGCACAGATGGTGTAGCGCCTTAGAGGACACAGTACCCTGGGCTGGCCAGACGTCTGCCTGAATGCTGACAATGCATGCATGCAGGGGATGCTGCTAGCGGCTACAGTTGAGGACCCTGGGGGCATGCTAGAGTGATGCTAGCTGGAAATGCACGTGAGTAAGGAGTGGTTGTGGTTGGTGATGTACTCTGCTAGGTCCCCAAGGGCAGGCCAGCAAAATGCCTGAATGCTAACAGTAAGGATGATTTGCCAGAGCATTAAACAATGTCTAAAAAACATTTGTGTACTAGAGGGATGGCAAATGCAAGCTTTAAATTAAGCCAGATATAGCCAGACAGGGACCCTTTCAGCACTCCACAGATGACCGAAATGACCAATGGAATCCGGCAGTAATGACGGCATGTCACTCCCAAGGTTGGGAAAGTGTGTTCCCTGCCTGCCTCACTTCTGATTAATTCTCTCTAGAGGAAGTCAGCCATCACAGTGCGAGTGGAGTTTTAAGAGCATGGGGACAGGGAACTGAGACATCCGGCTCACAGCCAGGAGGAACTGAGCTTCCAGCAAAAAAACCTGCTGAGTGAGCCTCCTCGGGGCAGGCTATACACTCTCAGTTAAACTCTCAGCCACAATGGCTGCAACCTCCTGAGAGACACCGACTCGGAGCCATTCAGGGAAGCTGCTCCCAGACTCAGAGTCCTCAGGACTCGGAGATAACATTTTGGATTTCAAGCTGTTAGTTTGAGATAATTTGCTCCAGGAGCTGCAGATAACTAATACAGTTCTCCAGCATCCCAAAAGGAGTGCTTCCCATTTTAAAGACAACAAAAACATAAGTTTTGTAATGAGGAGAGAATGTCGAGAAGAATGATCACAAGCCACAGAAACAAAAGTGCAGAGGCATTCATCAGAAGGCCACTCCATCGTTTTAGTCGACAGAGTAAATAATAAGGCCCAACTCCTGAGGTTAAATTCCTTAACCAAATATGTAGTTAGAGGTAATACAATGGCCTCAGAATTGTTTGGGCCAAACGAACGAACATTAAAAAAAAAAAAAAAAAAAAAAAAAAATCATTGCTGACACTGAATATCCACCCCAAGCTTTGTAGGTGGACTTCAATAATCTATATCCAAGACAACCTGACTACCTGAAGTAGACTTAGGACACACACACACACACACACACACACACACACACACACACACACACACACTCCTGGAACTCACTGTGTAGACCAGGCTGGATGACTCACAAAGACCCAACCTCTGCTTGCTGAACGCTGGGACTAAAGGGGTGCGCCACCACGCCCAGAGACTTGGAACATCTTTGAGATTGTTTCATTGATTGGGTCTCGGGATTTGAGGTCGTTGATCTGAAGTGTGTTCCAGGCCCCGAGTTACACTTACTGTCGTTCTTCAGTGTCTACTGTGCAGAATCTTAGGTGCTCTGTCTCCACTGTTCAGACAGATGACTGAACAGGTGATTCAAACACAAGAGCCAGAGTACTCAATCAACAGACAGACAGGTAAACTGCAAGTCAAACACTCACTAATTGTCTTAGATACGGTGACTGTTGTTGTGATGGGACACCACAACCAAAAACAAGTTGGAGAGAAAGGGTTCATTTGGCTCACACTCCCACATCACTTCCACCATCAAAGGAAGTGGACAGGAACTCAATCAGAGCAGGAACCTGGATACAGAGGCCACGGAGGGTGCTGCTTACTAGCTTGCTCTCCATGGTTTGCTCAGCCTGGTTTCTTATAGTACTCAGGACAACCAACCTAAAAATATCCACATCCAAAATGGGCTGGGTCCTTCATTGATCACTAATCAAGAAAATACCTTCCAGCAGGATCTTATGGAAGCATTTCCTTATTTGAGGTCCCCTTCTCTCAGATGACTTTAGCTTATGTCAAGTTGACATAAAACTAATTAGCACACCATTGAAATCTCACTCCTAATCTGATGGGAGATGTCATTCTGTAAATATATTCCTCTTATTGGTCAATGAATAAAGCCCAGTTGGCAAATAAGAAGGCAAGATAAGTGGGACTAGGAGACAAAGAGGATTCTGGGAGATGTAGTAGGGGAGATTCAAGATGTAGAGACTTGAGAGAGAAAAGGTCTAGACCCTCTCTCTGGTAAGATGAGAGCATGTGGAAACACTTAGGTTGATAGAAATGGGTTAATATTTAAGACAGAGCTAGCCAATAAGAAACACTAGTAACTGGCCAACAGCTTTATATCTAATACAGCATGGGTATCCACGTTGCAGGTTCCACGTTGTTATGAGCAGATAAAAGAGTTATGGTCAGAAAAAGATAAAGATTTACAGTAAAGACAGATTCAGATTAAGAAGAACCTCTAAAGGTTTATAGTGTGTTTTAAAATATATGTAGGCTTGGGAGAGAAAAACAGGATAAAGTGGAACAGTCTGATTCTAACCAACATACATCGGAGTGAAAAGTGACCAGTGACACTTCTCACTGTGCAGCCATGCTCTCCAGGTTATATCAGCTTCTTAATAGCCCAATAGTCTGTCTATTCTCAGCTCACCATGCTTCTCCCAATAGTCAACATCTTGATTTATATGCAGGCACTGTGTCTGATCAGCATAGGCCACCTCCGCAATGGCAGAAGCAGGAAATGCATCTTTGTCTTTTTGCTTTAGATATCGAGTGGTCTCATCACCCTCTCTTAAACCTATCTGATTTTTTTCCTTTTAGTGAACAGTGTTGTTACATTTCTATTCTGCCTGTGTACATATGTATGCATGCACGTATACACTAGGGGACTGTATGTGGCAATCGAAGGATAACTTGCGGAAGTCGGAGTTCTCCTTCCAAGATATTGGACCTGGGGATTGAACTGTGTCATCATGCTCGGTGGCAAATGTATTTGCCTACTGAGCTATCTCACTGGTCCCCCCCACCTTCAAAACTTCCTTTCTTTGACTAACAATAATAGTAATGGTGATTTCTTAACCTCCATTTACTGTAATGCATTGCTTAGTTTGATATAAGCTAGAGTCATCTGGGAAGAGAAAACCTCAATGGAGAAATTGCCTCCATAAGATTGGCCTGTAATAAGCAAATCTGTGGAGCATTTTCTTGGGTTAATGACTGATGTGTGAGGACCTGGGATCAGTAAGACAAATAAACCCTTTCCTCTACAAGTTGCTGTGATCATGGTGTTTAAATCACAGCAATAGGAAGCTGAGTAGAACACATGGAGAGAGCTTTAAAAGCATTAAATTAATAATTGGAGATTTCCAGTAACCTGTGGCTACTGGTTCTTTTCAGATGTCTGGGTAACACTCAGATTTGAAGTTATTAGTCTTGACTCATTTGTTTATACACCTTTAGGTCTGTTCTTCACTCTTTCTCTGTTATCTCAATGTCACAATGGGCTCTTTCCATCAGCTCTGCCAATTGTAATCTGTGGTAAAAGATGGAAGTGATATGGGCTGTCCTCCTGGATGCTGAGAATATGAGTTGCTTTTATTGGTTGATGAATAAAGCTGCTTTGGCCAGTGGCCAGACAGAATATAGCTAGGTGGGAAATCCAAACAAAGGTGCAGAGGGAAGAAAGGCAGAGTCAGGGTAGATGCAGCATTGTTGGAGCATTACCTGTAAGCCACAGCCTTGTGGCAATGCGTAGATTAGTAGAAAGGGTTTATTTGTAAGAGAGCTAGCCATTGGCCAAACAATTGTAACTGATATTAAGCCTCAGAGCGTTATTTCATAAGTGGCTGTAGGAAATAATGGGAGGGACAGAGCACTTCCAACGACATGGAAGGCCCCTATTTCTCTCTTTTTACGTCTGGGAGTGACAATAGTGTTTCTTTCATCACCCCAGTCCTTTGGACACACCTTTTCTCTTGCTGGAGGAGATGTGTTGCTATATATAAGGCCTCAAACCCTGTTTTGATTCTCAGCTTTTGCTTTACTTACATCAGCCCCCCTCCCCCCAAACATCCACCTTGCTTTCAGATTTCCTGGACCACAGTTAGCAACAAACAAAATCAGAAATTGTACCAGGCAGAACTGAAAGACTTAGTGTTTAGTGTTAGATTTGCCTCTTGAACTGGACTCAGTGGTTGTATTAAACAGAACTCTCTAGAGCAACAGAACTAACAGAAAGTGTATGCATTATAAAAGGGGACTTGTAGACTGGTTTACATGATAGGGGCTGAGTGATCCAACAGTGGCTTCTGCATGCTCCAGGGATGCCAGGGATGCCTGGTTGCTGTCAGTCCACACATCTGGATGCCTCAGCACTCTCAAGCTGGCACTGGAGGCTGGGAAGGTGACTGAAGGATTACTAGTCTGTAATCCACACCGAAGGCTAAAAGAGACCTGTCTGATACCTCGGTGGGAGGTGTAGCAGTGGTGTCAGCAATGATGGATACATTCATCCTTAAGGAGTAGAGTCTGGAAGGCAGCAGGAAGGATTGCTTTTTACTTGGGTATCTTTAGATCTGGGTCACTCATTGGGAGGTGTTGTCAGTTCTGGGTAGGAGGGTCTTTTCTTGCTTAACCCATCCTGAAAGTGCCCTCACGATTCCAACGAGTTGCCAATCCCCTTCCCCCCCCAAAAAAAAAGTGGGCTGGAGAGATGGCTCAGCAGTTGAGAATGCTCTAGCTTCCCTTCTAGAGGACCTAGCGTACGCGCCTACCCTGACCAGCAAGGAAGAGCGCGACTCCGGGTAGATCTTCTTCATGCAGTTTTAATCAGGACCCTTTAAACATATTGCTTCTGGCCCGAGAGAGAGAGAGAGAGAGAGAGAGAGAGAGAGAGAGAGAGAGAGAGAGAGAGAGGGAAACAGAGAGAGACAGAGAGAGAGACAGAGAGACCCGGGGGACCCCTGCACAGGCTTAAATACCCTTGCACTAACCTAACGCGGAAGCAGACAGGCTGAACAGACTTAATCAATTAAGGGCTTGTTTACGCCAGAGAGCCTTCACCAACGGGAAGGCGTAAGGCGACGACGCCAGCGCCACTTTAAGGCGTGGCACTTGGAGGCTCTCTACACCTAGGAGCTATTCCCAGCACTCACAAGGCAACTCACACCCATCCTTAACTTCAGTTTTGGACTCCGATGCCCTCTTCTGGCTTCTGAGGGCACCAGGCACACACATGGTGCACAGACATATTTGCAGGCAAAACATCAATACATTCAAAATGACAAAGCAAATAAAGACAAATTAAAATATCAAAACACAAAGTGAAATAACAACAAAAGATTAACCATCACTGGTGATGTGTGCCTATAGCAAACAGAAGGAAGAGGGGGTGGGGGAGGAGTCTGTTCCTAAACCACCCCGATCATCAAGGATCACCCTCACCATGCACAAGTAGAACACTTTGTACTCCTGGGCTTGTACAAAATAATTCAGCGTTGTTTAGAATTATAGCTTTTTCCCTCCTCTCATATAAGAATTTAAAGTGACTTTAAATAAAAGTTTAAAGCCCTTCATTAAAAAAACAAAAAAAAAACAAAAATGAAGGAAAAAGTACCAATAAAGGCACCGTAGAGGCTTTCCTTTGAAATGTTTGATTACTTACAAATTTCCCCAAAGTTAAAAGCATAGTATTATAATTTTGTATAATATAAAGGATAGGAAAATGTTTTGTATGTAGCATCTTGGCCAATTATGTGATTTTTTTTCAGGCTTGTCCTTCCATGGTTTATTTAATGGATCATTCAATTTAAACTTTTTACAATTTTGTTTTCAATAGGTATAATTAGAACTAACATTTGTTGATCCTGGAAAATGACAAATGGAAAATACCTTCTGAGTGTTTTAGTTTTTGACAAGGCTTTCTGCTAACATTATTGGAGTGATTGCCACAGTATTTTATAACCTGTGGGTAAATTTTTGAAAAATTATTTTGAAAAAAAATTCGGCACACAGAGAGCTGACAGTTCTCATGGAACATTTTTTTTTTCCTAAAAATATTTAGTCTTTCATGTAAATCAGTTTTGTAGAAACCTAAATTTAATTTTAAATGTAAATTTGTACAATAGAATTCTGTTTCCTTTAACATTAGCTGAAACTTGTGAAGATTGTACCAGAAACAATGAAATATGGGTTCCTGATTTGTGGGAAATTAAAAAAAAACATGGCTTATGCATTCTACCAATGTGTCTTTAATTACGTGGAAATAGTAATGTTTAAATCCTCCTCTTTGTTAGTAATTTGTCCATAGGAAGCTTGCTGTGGAAGTGGTATTCTTTACCACACAATGGCCAGACTCTGATGGCTACTGTCTCAAGCCTGTGGCTATGTGCTTCGCAACGCGGAGTGGAGAAACAAAGCTCTTTCAGTGACCCCTCATAGATTTTCTCACAACAGCCATGTGTACACTTGGATTTCATAATTGTTTATTGATAGTCTGCTGCCTGCATCCCAGTCCCAGCAGAGACCAGAGTTAATGCTTGTGTGGCCATGGAAGGGTCAGGCTCTGGGGACGGATGGGCAGGCCAGATTCTCACATGACTCATGGGGATGTCTGCACACAGGATTTCTTCTCTTTTGAGGCTGCAGCCATGCCTGCTATGGCATTGCTTCTCTGTTATTTTCACCATCCCTGATCCCTGCTGCAGATCCGGGCCTGGGTCCAAGCCCTGCAGTCTCGGTCAGTGAATACAATCTTCTTATGCTCCTAAGACCTTGGAAGAGGAGCAGAATACTGTAGAAGAGGAGCCGGGATGTTTGTCTCTCTTATAAAATGGTAATAAAATTTTCAACCTCTAATGGAAGGGACCTCTATAGCTGAGACTTGCTGACTCCTGTAAGTCTACACAGCAGGAGTCTCAGCAAACCCCTTAGCTGTGTGTGTGTGTGTGTGTGTGGGGGGACCCATAGCAATGAGCACTGTTGTTTTGCAGAATGTCCAAGAGTACAGTTAACATTACGGCTCACCGAGGGTCTTTCAGAAATGGTGTTATATGAAGATGTGTGTGATAGGTTCAAATTATCTATCATCTATCTATCTATCTATCTATCTATCTATCTATCTATCTATCTATCTATCATCCATCATCTATCTATTTATCTATCTATCTATCTATCTATCTATCTATCTATCTATCTATCTACCTCTTTTTCTGTTTTGAAATAGTCTCAATGTAATCCAGGCTGGCCCTGAACTTTCAATTCTCCTGCCTGAGCCTTCTGGGTGCTTTGATCACAGTCATGCAACACCATACCAGACTTCAAAGACGCATTTTGCGCGAGCCTGTGCTGATCTGAATGAATACCTCCTCTAAGCCACAGTGGCCTCTCTCTTGAACTGTCTAACTACACCGAGGAAACTCGAGGTGTTTTCTTAAGCCCCCTTCCAGCCTTTAGCTTGCTTTCAAGATTCTAAATGTGGGCATGAAATACATTGTATTATTTTTCAGAGGTATATTTTGGACATTCCTCATTATGGAAAAATTTCAATCATACAAAAGTAGGGAGAAAAGAAAGACAAGAAATTATGGGGACACGAGGGGGAAAGGAACCCTGGAGTCTGGTTGAATCCTCTCACCATGTGAGAAGCAAGACTCCTGCACAATTAACAACATTTTCTGTGAAGGCTGCCAGGTGGAATAAGGCTCCTCTCATAGACAGACATTTTATATTAAAATAGTAATGACCCAGCCAGGTGGTGGTGATGCATGCCTTTAATCTCAGCACTTGGGAGGCAGAGATAGGAGGATCTCTTTGAGTTTGAGTAGCCAGCCTGGTCTACATGAGTTCTAGGACAGCCAGGGCAACACAGAGGAACCCTGTCTCAATTTCAAAAAAAAAAAAAAAAAAAAAAAAAAAAAAAGAAAAAGAAATAAGACACACAACCTCACCTCTAGGGTCTAAACCAGTGGTTTTCAACCTTCCCAATGCTGTGACCCTTTAATACAGTTCCTTATGTTGTGGTAACTCCAACCATAGAGTTACTTTATTGCTAATCCCTAACTATAATTTGCTACTGTTATGAATCATAATATAAATATATGATGTTCAGGACATCTGATATTCAACCTCTGTAAAAAGGGTCTTTCAACCCCAGAGGGTCATGACCCACAGGTTGAGAACTACTGCTCTAGAGGAACTCCCTAGGCTGCTGAGGGTGATGGCAGGAAGCTATGCCTTCTTTTGGCTGTACTCCAAACTGCTGACATAGTGAATTCTCTTGTATGTTTTAACTCATCTTCAACCATTTCATGAATAAAATTTTTGTCTGTCTGTCTTTCTGTTTTTAAAGACAAGACCTCATTATGTAGCCCTGGCTGGCCTTGAACTTACAGAGGTCTGCCTACCCCTGCCTCCCTGGTGATGGAATTAAAGATTGTACCCCTAGACTCAGCATCATGAATATGTTTAAACTACCTCCATCCACTTTCCACCTCTAGGAAAACAACCCTGATCCGTTCTCATTTTACATGCAACTGTTTCCTGAGTGCCTTTAAAAAAATATATAGCAAGCATTATTTCACCTGAAATCTGAACAGTTCTTAATAATTCTTATAACTCTTTATGTGTGTATATGTGTGCATTTTGTGTGAATGTGGGTTTATGTGTTTATGTGTGCAAAACTGTATGCATGCAGAGGTCAGAGGACAGCCTCAGTACCACGTTTCAGGAATACTATCTGCCTTGTTTTCTGAGACAGGGTCTCATACTGATCTGGAATTCACTAATTAGGCTGAATTGGCTAGCCAGGGAGCACCAGGGATCTGCGTGTTTCTACACTGCTGAGATCTTAAACATGTATGTGCATATATATGGGTTCTGGTGATCAGTTGCAGATCTTGTGCCTGCAATGACAAAGCAATTAGTCAGTTGGATCAATTCAACTTATAATTGTGCCACACCTTCTTTATTTGTTGAAGAGATAGGACCATTTGTCCTGTACCACTATGCATGATCTGAGTGTTCACTTCTTGAATCCAGTTATGATCAGAATGTTGTTTCCTCCCCTAAGGTCATGTGTTGAAATGTTGTGGTTTATTTATTTGTTTGTCACACTGGAGGATCAAAGTCGGAGCCTGTGCATGCTGGACAAGCTCTTTACCACTGAGTTGCTCACCCCCCTAGCCTCCTGTGTTGACACTCTATTCCTTAAGTAACAGAACTTGGAAATGGGGCCTTTGAGTGGTGCTTAGATCAGGGAGTCAGAGCTCTCCTAAATGAGTTCCTTATAAAAAGGACTCATGATAAAAACTGCGGTGGTTTGGAAGAAAATGGTCCCCGAAGGGAGTGGGACTGTTAGGAGGTGTGGACGTGTTGGAGGAAGTGTGTCACTGTGGAGGCGGGCTTTGAGGTCTCACAAATGCTCAAGCCATGCCCAATGAGACAGACCACTTCCTGTTGCCTGTTCAAGATGTAGAACTCTCAGTTCCTTCTCTAGCACCATTAATTGCCTTCACGCTGCCATGTCCCACGACGATGATGGACTGAAACTCAGAAACCATAAGCTACCCCATTTAATGTTTTCCTTTAAAAGAGTTGCTGTGGTCATGGTAACTCTTCATTAGCAATAGAAACCCTAAGACAGACACTTCTACGTCCTTCATCATGTCAAGATAGCTGTACAGGAGCCACTCAGCAGACCCTTTCCAGACAGTGTACATGTTCTAAGTGTCTAAAACTGAGGACTATTTCCCTCCGCACTTTGCTATAAGCTCCACGCTTTACTAGATTTTGTTTGAGAAGTCTGCATGGGTCAGCTAGATCCCCTGTGGCAGTGTCTTCAGCGTGTGCTTGCTCCTTGTGCTTTTGTAACTTGTTCCTTTATTTCCACAGAATTGGGACATTTATCTTTGATTATTTGTCATGTGGTGACTTTTAACGTGGTCTTGTGATACTTTCAATCTGAACACAAGAATGTCGCAGGGTTTATACGATGGTTATATTTAGATTATAGAATTATTTATTAGCTGGATGATTCCTGAAAAGATAAACTTCCTTCACAAAATAGGTCTGAGAAATAGTCTGGATGGATAAAAATGTTAAGACACACATGACTCTTTCTCTTTGTTTATCAATCTTTGAAATAATGAATTATTTTCCCAGGATCTTGTGGATACGAGCAATGAGGGATTTTTATTTAGTTTTTTTTTTAAACTTAATTTTTTATTTTAAACAAGGCATTTCTATATAGTCCTGGCTGGCCTTGAGCTCACTGTGATCTTACTGCCACCACTACCCCAAGGTCTGGGGTTGCAAGTGTGCACCACCATGACCAGCCATGAGGAGGTTTTCAAATCTCATAGTGCATTCATAGATTTAAACTTATTTCATCTATTTCTATCCTTATTAACATCCAAACTGCCCCATCTCCAGCCAATTGAAACATCATCAAGTTAGTTCTTTGGTTGTTTTGATTGGACCCAGCTAGTCATTTATAATTTTCTTGCTTTTTGGAATTACGTGACATTCCAGCTTCATCTGGTACATTCTCTGTCCCAGATCTGGAATCAGCCAGTTCTCCAAGGTTGTGTGTGTGTGAGAGAGATGTGTGTGTGTGTGTGTGTGTGTGTGTGTGTGTGTGTGTGTTGTATTGATATGGTGTATATAGTACATGGTGTGTGTAATATAATAGGGTGTGTGATGTCTTGAAGCTGCAATCAAGTTTCTACACTTTTTCAGTGGACAGTTAGGAATTAAAAAAATAATAGAAGTGGTGAATTCAGACTAGTTCTTTTATTTAAAACTCAAGATGACCGAGTTTTTATTTCATACTCCAGTCATCCATCATCTGTATCTCTTTTCTCCATGCCAAAACTGGTTTGTTTCCAAGGATACCAACATAATTCTCAGTTGCTTTATCCTACAAAGCATATCCAAAAATTAAGCATGAACTTTATACTAATACTTTCTCTAGAAATAACATATGACTGTTTATGTATTTCTCCTTTGTCTTTAGGGAATTTTCTACAAAGATTGTATCATCAAATGATTGTGTTGCAAAGTGACATGAAATAATTTGTGTGAATCATTTTTAAAATTTGGTTGTTTTATAAAAATTAACTTTTCAAAGTTTTGTTTTTGTTCCATAGTCACTTAAAATACTTACACACCTCCTAGTCAGACACAAAATAAAATACATTCGGAGCAGTGTAACTCTTGTCTGTGTTTCTTCTCTGTTCTCTTCCTGTACCATAAATTTAAGTTTATTTTTTTTTGAACTAGCATGGGAGTGCATGTTTGTAATCCCAACACTTGTAAAGAAGAATTATGAGTTGGAGGCTAGTTGAGGCTACACAGGAAAGGCATCTCAATTTATTTTTAAAAATTTTATATAAATTAAAAGCAATCCTATTTTACATACCCAGTTCCCCCTCCCTCCCATTCTCCCATTTCCCCCACCAACCCTTCCATCCTACCCTCATCCACTCCTCAGGGAGGGTGGGGCCTCTCATGAGGGATTATCAAAGTCTGTTGCATCACTTGGGGCAGGACCTAGGGCCCTCCCCCTTGTATCTAGGCTAAGAGAGTATCACTCCATAGGGAATGGGCTCCCAAAGCCCTTTCGTGCACTAGGAATAAATTCTGGTTCCATTGCCAGAGGCCCCATAGACTGCCCTGCCTCCCACCTGACACCCAAGTTCAGGGGGCCTGGTTCAGTCCTATGTTGGTTCCCAGCTGTCAGACTGGAGTCCCTGAGCTCCCTCTTGTTCAGGTCAGATGTTTCTGTGGGTTTCCCCAGTATGGTCTTGCCCCTTTTGCTTATAACTCCTCCCTTTCTACAACTGGATGCCAGGAGTATTCCATTTTATTTATTTATTTTTATAATATGTTAAAAGACACATTGTTACAGACTATGTAACCGTAGCAATCTGAAGTGGCAGAGTCTAGGTGAGACGAGAAGGAGGGTAGAGATGCATGCTCACATCAGCTGTTGTGATAGTCATAGCAACCATGGCGCAGGGCAGTCCAGTTTCTTGTCGGGGAAAAACAAGGTACAGTGTAGGTAGTGGAGAGGATGTTAGGGAAGCTAACGACAGCGAGAGGGAGGGCAGAGTGAATATTCCTTTGTTCAATAATTTCCGCAGACCTGCTGTTTTCTGGAAATAGGGACAGAAGCAAGACTAACCAGGTTTCAAGGAAGGTGCAGTTTTATAATCAGGAATGCGTTTCAAAGGCAGGATATGTGTTTTATGGTCAGGCACGTGTTTCATAAGCAGGGTACATGCTTTCTAATCATGGTACCTGCGTTCTAATCAGGGTACGTGTTCATTACAATCTTTTGGTTCTTTGTTGTAATAGAGGCCATTCTGACAAAGACCCACTGGTGAAAGTACTACCACACGAACCCATCTCCATAACCTTTCGGCTGAACCGTGCCACGCTGTGAGGTTCTATAAGGATACAGATGTCTGACAGATGTGGTTCTGCTCCCTCAAATGTACGGTTGTGACTTTTGGAGTCAATCAGAAGGTATGAAGAAGTTTCCCTTAAAATATAATTGTGGCCAATAAGTCACACAAACTTGATAGAGGAGAAGTGAATTGGATCAGGGCTGTCAGGAAGTGTTTTACTGTTTCGTTTCAGTACATGGCTCTTGAGTTATGAAGGTATCTCAGGGGGACCTATTCAGTCAAGGCTGTTGTTCTCATATGAATCAGGGTTTTTCTTTTCTTTTAAAAGCAACAGTAGAATTAAAACAATTCAACCTGCTTGGTTTATGGTTTGGCATAACTAACTAATGTGGGTTTAACTTGAACACTTTAAAATAGGGGGAAGATATTTCCTCTTGTAGAGTTATGTTATTTAGCATGTGATGGGTAAGATACCCAGATGAAACATCATTCAGAGGATGGAAGGCGGAGTTGGCCCCTTTCCCCTTCCTATCTGCCTGTGTGACTCCGTCTGCCTGTGTGACTCTGGACATGTCATACCTTCTTCTTAATCCTCACACTAAGAGTTGCAGAACTGGCTCCCCGGTGCTCGATCTCGGCCTGGAATTACACCACCACCGTTTCTGGATTCTAACTTGCATGAGGCTGACTGGGGGACTTTTTAGCCCTCTGATTTTGGATAACAAAACTCCCTCTCTCTCTTCCTTATACACACATATGATGTTACATATCTGTGGAATTATACATCTCTCTATGGTTATACATGTATGTATGTATCTTGATTGTTTCTGGAGAGTCACAACAGAGTTAGCAATTAATTTCTTAAAAACAAGACCAGTCTGTAGAAAAGAAAACTCGGCCTTGAAGATTGTTCCTCCACAAAGATCTCTGTTGTCAGGAGAGATGGGGACCGTTCTTGTGAGTCACCTTTCATTACACTGCTACTTTTATTTTTCCCGCCTGACTCATCAGGTCTGAGAGGGAATAAATATGTCCGTGGATACTAAGGTCAAAGAAAGAAGATAAACACTGCTTTTCATAAGACCTAAGATGGCATGGGCTATGAGGTGTACTGTCATTTTCTTTGTTATTAAGAAAGAAGAATGTGTTCATTAGGTGGTGGCATAATATAAAATTAATTCCAACTTAGATGCTGAAATATAAGAAGACGTAGGCACTTTAGAATCAATGACCAACTGATTTGCCTCCTATATCCTCTGTTCTGGAATATTGACAAACAATAACTTAATTAATTTTTACGAAAGCCTGGTGATCAGTATTCCTGCTTCTATTTCACAGATGAGGAACACAAGACACAGGAAAGCTAAGCATATTGGTCACTGAGCTGGTAAGTGGAGCAAGAGTCTCCCTTTCTCAAATATCTTTTCTCTTTTGAAACAACGGTCACCTGTCACCTCTAGCGATGACAGGTGGTTAGGGTCTAGAGTAGTTAGGTGGAGGGTCCTGTCTCAGGGGGCTTTTACGTGACAGACATTGGCTGCCTGACCCACAGGCTTGCCTGACGCTGCAGTAGTCAACTTGAAAGTGTTGTATTTGCATGGCTGCCAAGCTGGTGCTGCTTGTTGGCTGGGCTTTTAATTCTTGGCCTTCCTGTAGGGTTGCTTGGACGTCCTGGCGCAGTGTTTGGATTCCTCTAGACTCAGCGATCCAAGAGACAGATGGAGTGTGCCATGCCATTTATGGTCTCTCTTTGAAGGACGCACACTCCTGCGGAACTAACTTCTGTCTGTAGCTTGAGACTCCCTAGTCAAGCTGTGTGTTGACAAACTGTGACACTTTTGAGCGTCTGCAGCAGATGACCTTTTCAACACAGGCAAACTCTCATGGCTTGTCCTCGATAATGCAAAGGCTGATATGTCCTAACTCAGATGGTCTTGGTCTTGAGGGCCATCTATGAGAATTCCTGGAAAGAAGCTATGTCTACAGAGACTGACGGACTATCAGAACTCAAGCAATGTAGAGAGATTGCAATGTTGCTGGTCCAATACTAGCTTTCCTTGCCACCTCTGTGTTGGAACTAACCTTTGACTAATAGATAAAACCTCCAGGAATTTATTAACCTAGCAGACCACTAGCTTCCACCAGCCCTAAAGCTACTAATGTTACCTGCTAGCTTCTGAGGCCTATAGGGAAGCTTCCCAATCTTGCTGTTCCTGCCTCTATAATGTGTTCACTAATGTATTTTAAAGCAGCCTTGACTTATGGCTTTCTTTGTCTTGTAAAACTATAAAACTTCATGAAACTGCTTCCATTTTGGGACACAGAATTTGGGGTAACCTAAATCTCTGTCCCCGAGCCGTGGTCACTGAAAATGGTGACAGAACAAATGATCTCTCATTCCCTTTACAGGGAGAGCTGTGTGTGTGTGTGTGTGTGTGTGTGTGTGTGTGTGTGTGTGTGTGTGCACGCGCGCATGCGTGTCTGCTGGTCACTTTTCATATGTAGCAAACCTCTCACAGGTTACTTGATAAGGCAAAGCCTAAGACATGCCCTTAATTCATTTGGGTTTGACTGCAAGGGCCATTGAGTGGTTTTCAAGGTAAGGAGGGCTTGGCCTGGACCAGGAGGAACTAGCATTTGGACAATATGTAGAAGGCTAAAGAACCAGGACTGACACAGCCAGGAATCTTTACCAGAGAGACTCCCAGGGCTTTCTAGCTGGGGCAATATTGAAAATAGGACAAAGGGCCATCTATATGTTCCCGATGACTCATCCATCTTCTTTCTTAGAACTCACAGGGCAGGTCCCATCGCCTGAGGGAAGTTAGCGGACTGCTGCTCAGGTAGGGCTTCTGAGCTCAGCAGGAAGCGGGGCCAGGGAGTTCTGAATGCAGTTGTATGGCTGACCAGAATAGTAGAGGCCCGGTGGAGCTGAGTTCAGTGGGCTAAGGGTCCAGCGCTAGAAAAGGGTCCACGAGACCTCAGGCCATCATTAGCCACCCTCTGCCTGGTGGAGGCGGAGCCAGGTCCTCCCAGGTGATCTTGATCCGCAGCCAAGTGAAGGCTGGAGAAGGGAGGCTCGTTCCCTAGGTAAGAAGCCCGGTTTGTGCCTGGACAGATTTTCCTCCCTGGCTTATGTTTGTCTATGTTTTCTGCATCCTCCTATCTGAGTCAGGGTTTCTATTGCTGTGAAGAGACACCATGACCACAGCGACTCTTATAAAGGAAACATTTAATTGGGGTGGCTGGCTTACAGTTTCAGGATTCAGTGCAATATTACCCCTCCACGGTGACACACTTTCTCCAACAAAGCCACACCCCCAATAGTGCCATTCCCTATGAGATTGTGCCCCAATCACCAGGACACACGGGTGGAAGGAGAGAGCAGACTCCTAAAGGTTGTCCTCTGACTACATTCATGTGGTAGTTTGAATGCTCTGAATGTATGTTCCTCAAAGCTTTTATCAGTTTTATACTGCAAGATACATCAGGTGACTTCTGTTTTCCTCAGTTTCCCTTGCAGGCCATGTCAACACTAGGGCATTGTTATCCGCAAAATTCATGATCTAGAACTGTGTGATTGTCATAAAAATATTGTAAACACTCTCATCACATTTTAAGTGAGTGTGTGGTTTGCTGTTAGGCCACAGTCACAGCTATCCTGGTGTGCGTGTGATTTGTGAGTGGCAGGCTGGATGGTCTGCCAGTAGAGTGGGATGCTAACTTCATAGATTAGGTGTCATGAGTGAGACTGAGTGATTACAAAGCTGTATTCTCTGCAAATTAGTTCCTTTTCCTTCTAGTTCTCTAGGCTGGGCTTGAATGGTTTTCTTACATCTTAAGTGTGTCTCCTCTTTATCCACCTTATAATAGTAATTAAGTTTTTTAAAAGTTGCAGTTATTACCCTATCCCCTTAGCTGACTTTCCTACAATTTATTGAAATTAATGCTGATATATTATTTTTAATTGCTATTACAAATTTAATAACATTGAATATTAATAAAAAGATGTATTCAAGAATTCCCTATCTCAGAGAAGCAAGGAGAAACAGTATTTTTTTTTTTTTTTTGGACAATGTTTCTCTATGTAACAGCCATGGATGTCATGGAACTCACTCTGTAGACCAGGCTGGCCTTGAACTCACAGAGATCTGCCTGGCTCTGTCTCCCTAGTGCTGGGATTAAAGGTGTGCACCACCACCACTTGTCAATAAAAATCTTTTTGAAGATATATTTAACACTAAATGATACTGACTACCTCAAAAGTAGTTTCCCTTAATTTCTAGAAAGGAGCTTTAGTTTACATCTAAGATCTCTGAAAAAGGGTGTGTATGTGAGTGTGTAATGTGTATGTGAGTGTGTAATGTGTGTGTGTGGTGTTTGTGAGTGTGTAATGTGTGTGAGTATGTTATGTGAGTGTGTAATGTGTGTGTGAGAGTGTGTGGTGTATGTGAGTGTGTGAGTGTGTAATGTGTATGAGTGTGTAATATGTGTGTATGTGTGTGTGGTGTTTGTGAGTGTGTAATGTGTGTGAGTGTGTGTATGTGTGTACTGTGTGTGTGAGTGTGTGTGGTGTATGTGAGTGTGTAATGTGTGTGAGTGTGTAATGTGTGTATGTGTGTGTGGTATATGTGAGTGTGTAATGTGTGTGTGAGTTTGTACTGTGTGTGAGTATGTGGTGTATGTGAGTGTGTGTGAGTATGTAATGTGTGTGTGAGTGTGTATGTGTGAGTGTGTAATGTGTGTGAGTGTGTGGTGTATGTGTGTAATGTGTGTGTATATGTGTGTGTAGTGTATGTGAGTGTGTGTATGTGAGTGTGTGTGGTGTGTGAGTGTGTAATGTGTGTGTATATGTGTGTATGTGAGTGTGTGTGGTGTGTGAGTGTGTAATGTGTATGTATATGTGTGTGTGGTGTATGTGAGTGTGTGTGTATGTGAGTGTGTGTGGTGTGTGAGTGTGTAATGTGTGTGTATATGTGTGTGTATGTGAGTGTGTGTGGTGTGGTGTGTGAGTGTGTAATGTGTGTGTATATGTGTGTGTATGTGAGTGTGTGTGGTGTGTGTGAGTGTGTAATGTGTGTGTGTGTGCGTGTGTGTGGTTTTTGAGACAAGGTCTGGCTCTGTAGTTGGGCTGACTGTGAGTTCTTTATGCTCTTTATTTCTAACTCACTCTTCTAAGTCAGTGGTTCTCAGCCTGTGAGTCGTAACCCCCTTGAAAAACCTCTAAAAATATCTGCATTACGATCCATAACAGTAGCAAAGTTACAGTTATGAAGTAGCAATGAAAATAATTTTTTGGTTGGGGGTCACCACAACAAGAGGAACTGTATAAAGGCTCGCAGCATTAGGAAGTTTGAGAACTACCGTGTGCATGGGTTGTAGGTATGTGACATCATGTCTGGCTTAACAGTGTCTTTTAAGGAGACAAGTTATTCTCAAGACAGAGTTGCAATATGCAGCACTGGCCAGCCTGAAACTAGCTGTGGTGACCAGGCTTAAACTCAGAGATCCAGCCACCTCTGACTCCCGATGCTGGGGTCAAAGGCGGGTGCCACCCCTTATAAGAAGCATGTAGGGGAGGGAGTGGCTCCGCTGATTAAACGCTTGCTGCTTAAGCAAAGCCTGGTGCCTCAATCACCAGGACACACGGGTGGAAGGAGAGAACAGACTCCTACAGGTTGTCCTCCGACTCAACACATGCTGGTGACATGTGACCCCCAAAGGTCAATACATAAGAAAAAGCAAAAAAATATTTTTAAATCATCCTAAAGGAGCAAGGTTTGTTTTGGTCCCTGGTTCAGGGGACACACTTCATTGTGTGTGGAAGAGTGTGGGGACAGGCCCAGATCTCTCTCTGATCCTGGGTAGCTGTGGGGACAGGCCCAGATTTCTCTCTGATCATGGGTAGCTGTTTGCCTACATCTTGGTAGATCAGGAGGCAGGGAAAGGAGGATGCTAACCTTTTTTGGCTGCCTTCTTTCTCTTTTATCTTCTCAGTTCTCTTTGGAGGCATACTCACAGACACCCAAGGGTGCGCTTTACCAAGGTCTTGGGTGTTTCTAAGTCTAATGGGGTTGCAATCACAATTAACCTCACACATGCTGAATACTAAGCTGCTGAGAGCAGAATTAGATGAAAGTAGAGGTTTGACTGATGCACACTGGTGTCTTAGGTGAAACTTGCCTTGGTTTCAGAATGGTCTGCTTGCACGAGTCCTTTAATATTGAGTCTGCAAAGTCAACATCTTCATTTTCCTCAGGGAAGCCCAGAGTGTAGGGCAGCAATGTCAAATAAAAATGCTTCACTTTACAATATTAAGATGTCTGTTTAATGATGCAAAGGTGGGATATTAACAAGTTAATGCAGAAGATTCATTTATATCTAAATTGAGGCTGTCTGCTATGTGACTCCTAGTGAAGTCGCTAACATTTTGGTCTAAGTAATGTCCAAGATTGCATACTGGTGCAGATAAGTTCTGAGGGCCTGACCTTCCCCTGCCAGCCTGGCCAATGGAAATCCATAGAAGGCTGCTAGAATCTTGATGCAACAAACATGGAACATGGGCATGTGAGTTACTTAGATGGAACAATTCCAAGGATGAGTTGTGGTCTCTAATGATCCTGTGTCTTTGAGATGCAGCAAGAATTCCCTCCCCAAGGAGGGAAAGAGAAGGGCCCTGTCCTAGGTCTTTTTTCATTTGATTGACAAAGAGGAAACTGACTTTGTAACATGGTGGTTCCTGCAGCTGGATCCATGACAGGTAGGAGGAAGAGAGAGTCCCCTGTGTTTAGACTGTCTCTGAGACGTCACTGTCATAGAGCTTATAAGGCTGACATCTAGTTGACCATCTTTAGCTGGTTACTGAAGCTTTATATTTAAAGGGACTGCCCTTCCCCGGAAGTGACCTGGGGCCTCAATGGAAGGGTCTGTGTCTGTGCCACCTCCCTGAAAGTGAAACCGAGAAATCAGAAAGAACATCCCAGGCCTGGTGGGGAGGGCTGAATGGAGCTGCTGTCTGGAGACTAGAACTGTAGTGCTGAGGGAGCCTGGGGACTTCTGTCGTGGTTTTTCAAATCGCCATTCCACACTAACAGATAAGAGCGCCTGCTCTCATGAGGATGTGATGGGTTATTTGCCTTTGGGCACCAGGGGGAAGGTTGTATTGAAAACTGGAGAACGTGGAGGGGAGAGCTGTGTTCCCTTTTTTCCCCTCCTCCTCCTCCTTGTTGTTGAGACAGGGTCTCCTTTGGTTCAGGTTGGCCTTGAGCTCACTATATAGTCAAGGATGACTTTGACTTTTTGATCCTCTTGCCACCATCTCCCAAGTGGCAGCATTACAGGAGTGTACCACTAACCTGTTATGAGCAGTTTTCTGCTAGCCTGGTCTCAGAGTTGAGTCAGTCCCAAATAACACACAGAGACAATGTATTAATTATGGAACTGTTGGCCGGTTACTAGCATTTCTTATTGGCTAGCTCTGTCTTAAATATTAACCCATTTCTATCAATGTAAGTGTTTCCACGTGGTCTTATCTTACCTGAGAATCTGGACCTTTTCTCTTAATTCCTACATCATGACTCCTCTCTACTACATCTCCCAGAATCTTCCTTGTCTCCTAGTCCTGCCTATCTTGCCTTCCTATTTGCAAACAGTGCTTTATTCATTAACCAACAAGAGAAACATATATAGTGAATGACATCTCCCATCATCTCCTCTTTTCTGTCTAAAATAGAAAGAAGGGTTTTTACTTTAACATAGTAAAATATAAAACAAAACAGTTATCAAATAAGAACAATATTTAGTCCATTAACATTATCAGGAATTAAAGAAAATGTTCTATCATCTATCCTATTTTTGTGAGTCTAAAGTCTTATATGTAATTTATCTTTAATTCTAACTAAAGAAAACTATGACCACAATGATCTGTCTTCAACTCTTTCAATGACCACAGAAGGATAATATATGAACTCTAGAAATGACAGAGACAACTCGCTGCCTTGTCAGTCACCCAAAGTTCTTCTGTAATGTTCCATCTTCAGCCCATAGGCCATAGTGTGTCTGGAAGGCTCCTCAGCAAAGCAGGAAACTTTAAATTGTCTGCTTTTATTAGCAGTTTGTCAGTTAATTTTTTCTGTGTCCTGCAGAATTTCTGTCTGGCAGCCTCTTCCATGAAGCAGGAACCCTGTAGCAATGTTCATCTTGTATCAGTAGTCACTTTTCTCTGGGTCCTGCACATCTACTTTATAAAGCATATAGTTAAACAGTCTAGACAAGAGCAGTATCTTACCCAAATGGCTAGTCTTGCCATGTTGGAAGCAAACTCCATAACGAGTTTCTTCTATGTTCATCTTCTTTTCTGATGCAGGTGGTGTTGCTAGGAGCAATTATATCTCACTGTCAAGAAAAACCCTAAACCATTTTAAATGTCATATTCTGTAGGTCTTTGAAAGGTTTAAAGAATGCCTATCCATTTGAAATATATCATTATAAATCTATAGAAACCTAACAAACCTAACTATAAGTTTTGACTCTTATAGGTAACTATAATTTGTACTTAATTATATATTACATTTTAAATGAACTCTATAAACACAATACTTAAAGAGGAGAAATACACATATTACAAAATTAACCTTAAATCAATAAATGAAAATCCATTCCAAAACAAAGTATTCATTTCTATATCATAATCCCTTTTTTACCTTTAAAGAGAGATTGGTTGTGTTCCTTAACCATTTATAACCACCCCAATAAATGAAAACAAACATTTATAGATAATATTTGGGAATTTGGGCATCATTCTTTCCAAACTGCTTCCTGCTGGAAGGGGGTGCTGTCTTGCGAATCCAAAGAAGACACAGAAATCCTGGCTGTAGTGGTCTGCAAGGCTGCCGTGTCCCAGCTTTTTTGAATGTTGGATCACCTGGGGTGCTGTTTCAGTGTGTCTGGCTTGATCACACCATATTAGTCTGGAAGGAATCCACAGCTTTTTATTTTCTGTGGAAAAAAGAAATAAAAATTATTTTTCCCAGTAACCTGTCCTTAGACTTAAATTTTGAAGTCAAGCATTTTTAAAATATATAAATTGGATTAATTTAGCAGCATTGATAATCAAATGTATTTTAGCAGTTGTTATTCCTTCCTTAGTAGTTGAGCAATTCAAAGACAACACAATAGCATGGGTTTTAAATTACTCTATTTCTTTTACTTCTATTTTTTTTCATTTTGTGAGACAGGCTTTCTCTGTGTAACTTTTACCTGTTCTGGAAATCACTCTGTATATGAGGCTGGCCTTGAAGTCACAGGGATCTGCTTGCTTCTGCCTCAGGAGTGCAGGGATTAAAGGCACCACACCCAGCTACACTGTTTTTTTTTTTTTTTTTTTTTTTTTTTAACACTTTATCCTATTCTTTTTTTCTCTTCCAAACCTATGTATATTTTTAAACATACTATAAAAAACTTTTAGGTTTTACTTCATCTGAATCTGTCTTTACTGTATATTTCTACCTTTTTTCTAGCCACAAGTCTTGTATCTGCTAAACAGCATGGCTAAAGTTAAAGTGGTGGCTGTTTTGGCTGCTGGCTTTCCAGTATGGCAGACGTACATTTACTGCCAGCACTGAGAGCTGTGCTCACCACCTTGGTCTATGCTGCCATCAAGCAGCATGCTGCCAGCTTGGAGATGTGGTCACTGCTACTGCCAGCTGCTTGTACATATCATTTTTGTTGTTAGCAGGGCCTCTTAAAAGAGCCCTGCAGTTTTTTTCTGCTTATGCAGAGTCAGGAAACGTCCTTTAAAGGAACCGCGTGAGTCTCTGCTTGTCTATAGCAAAACAGAGCCCATCCAAGAAAAACGCCGCTACCAAGAAGCCTTGCTTGTCTCTGTTGTTTTGTTTCAAAAGTCCCTTTTTGAGCTTTTGTCAAGTTTTAAGTGGAAGTTCTTAGTACCCACATTGTAGGTGCCATTTTGTTACAAGCAGTTTCCTGCCAGCCCGGTTCCAGAGTCGCATCAGTCCCAAAATAACACACAGAGACAGTGTATTAATTATAAAACTGTTGGCCAATTACTAGTTTCATATTGACTAGCTCTGTCTTAAATATTAACCCATAATCACTAATATTTGTATTTCTACATGGTCTTATCTTACCGAGAATGCCAGAATCGCGTCCTCTCTTCCTGAGATCACATCAAGACTCTACTACATTTCCCAGAATCCTCCACCTGTCCTAGTCCCACCTATTTTGCTGTCCTGTAGGCCAACAGTGCTTTATTCATTAACCAATAAGAGAAACATACTAACAGAATGACATCTCCCATCACTACATCCTGTTTATGCAGTCCTGAGGACTGGGCTCAGGGTTCCTGCATATCAGATGAGCATTCTACCAATGATGTGGGGGAGCAGATGACGTCTTGAGTGGATGTGTATTGTTGACATGAGCATGGCCATGTCCATGTAAAGGACTCCAACGCCTCAGACCCATGGGAATGACAAGGCCTTCCATGGTCAGACTCTGGATGTTGACAGTGTGCAGAGAGTTTCAGTCACAGCTTGTTTCTCTCTGAGGACAACAGCCTAAGACTGCTCCCCTACAGGAACGCCCTACTGAGATCAGCAAATCTACCTCCTCCTTCAGCTGTATATAACAAACCTGCTGAGTTTCTGGGCTGCTGGTGCCTTTCCATCAGAGGGTGTGGCCCACCTGATTCTGGCTTTGTGTGTGAGTGTGAGTGTGTGTGTGTGTGTGTGTGTGTGTGTGTGTGTGTGTGTGTGTTTGTGTGCCTGTCATTTCTTCACTCCATATTGTCACAGTCAGATCAAGCTCAAAGTCAAGCATGTTGAATCCCAGGCACACTGGGTCTTAGGGCTGTGTGTCTGCTGAAGTCTGCTCAGACTTATGTCTGAGTTCAGTGCCTTCTTTGTGCTTTGTGCACCTGGGTACTGTTGCTTCCATACATAAGTTTTATTAACATCTAATGCTTGTGGAGTGCTCACGTTATATCAAACAGTAAGTCATGTGACCTGTATAAATCAGATCTCATTCGGTTCTTTGCTTATCCCTGAAGGGACTCTAGTCAGCCTGAGCAGGGCAAACGTGGCTTGGGCAGGCCTTGCCCTTCTTCTGTCCCCTCTGCCTTGCTAAAAACAGTAAGATTAGATCCCTAAAGCTAGCCACCAAGGTCTATTCCCTTATTTGGCTACTTCCTCCTCCTGAGGCTAACCACCAAGATTCAGCTATCAAAGTATTGAAGTCAGCAATCAAAAGCCCTGCTGTAGTTATTCTAATTAATCTGTCTAATAAAAATTAAACACCTAAACCTAACACGGGTGTTCCTTTTTTCCCTTTATAAAACACCATTTTTCTATGGACCACGTCTGTCTTTTTCCTTCTTTGGGACAGATACTCCTTCCCCATCTCCCTTGTCCTTTGTGTCCTGTCTTTGTCTCTTTTCCCTACCCTTTGTCCCTCTGGGGCAAATAAATCTCCTCTGTGCTGAGAACTTGGTCTTGGATTTTCCTGAGCTAATATTGGTCCCTTCAGTCTCCATTTCCAGTTGGGGACACCGAATGTTTAGAGGGACCATGTGATTTGCCTCAAGTTCCCACAGCAAGGCATTCCTAGGGGCAGGACTGAACTCAGGAAGTCTAACTCTCGGACTTGCTTGCAAGAATTAGTTGTTTTGGTGTTCCCTTTCAAAACTATGAGCTTTGTTTGGCTAACGCTTGTCTTCCGTCTCGGTGCGCCCTACGTGTCAGTGCAGCTTGGCTCTTAGCTCTTGGTGTGTGTCCGTGGAAAAGATACTAAGAGATGCAAGCTAAAGAGCGTATTTCTAGACAAGAGAAAGTACTTCAAAGGTCTCAATGAGTAGATAAGACACTCAACTCTGCTTTTGACATGTAGTAATTGCTCCATAAACCCTAGATGTCAGAATCATTATTGAGGGCTGCTAAGATGGCTCGGGGGTAAGGGTGATTGCCCCTGAGCCTGCCAACTTGAATTCAATCCCTAGATCCACACACAGACCCCTGCAAGCTGTCCTGTGATCAGCCAAACAGACATGCCCCATAAACAAACAAACAAACAAACAAACAAACAAACAATGTGAAACTCACTATTGAGGGGCTGGGGATAGAGCTCAGTTATTAAAGCTCGTGAAGCCCTGCTTAGATCCCCAGCAGCACATAAAGCAGGCATGGTGTGCCTGCCTGCAACCCCAGCACTCGGGAAATGGAGGCCATCCTTAACTTCCATAGTGAATCCAAGGTCAGGCTGGGGGATGCAGAAAGCCCTCAAAATAACAACAAACAAACAAACAAACCCCAAACAACAAAACTTCAAACATTACTGTTGAAAATAAAAATACATTTATTTATAAGAACTGATCTCTGTAAAGATGCAAAGTGTCATACATTTTCTGATTTTTGAAAAAAAATTCAATCAACATTTCAAAATTTCTCGGTAGTACTTTGAATGTATAGAAGTGAAATATCATTTTTGACAACATTTTCCTTTGAAATTTGAGCTGAGCTTTACTTGGAGTATGAATGTAGTCAAGTAGACGTGTAGGGCACTGCAAGTTGGATTTAAGCAATCTACAACATGACAATGTGAGAGTACAGACAGCTGAATGTGAAGGGACCCTTATCAGATGTGTTTGGCCACCACAGCCTGAGGACAAAAGCCAACTGCCAGATAAGTGGAATACTGTGGTTTTAGTACAATATGAAATTTGATTCTCTCTCTCTCTATTTTTGCTTTATAGCCAATCTAGTTCCATTATCCTTGTTACAAAAGTCTCTAAATTGATTTCACATTAGATGCTTTATACATAGAAAATGTGCCCATTTATGGCATTGAGATATCCTGCATGAATATCTTGGAGGAGCTAGTCCAAGTGAATTGTTGTTATTGTTGTCATGGTTACCCGGCTCCCACTGTGCACATCCTGATACCCACCTCTCTATAGAAGAACTCTGCATTTACGTGGGGGCTATAAAGCTTCTCTTGCAGCTAAGCTTAGGTGTGATTGTGATAAAATCCTCCTAAAAAAGATAAAGGTGGAAGTGTTGTGACTTATTTCTGGAAAAATGGGGGTGGGGGGGTGGTGAGCTGACCTTCTTCTATTTCCTCCTTCCTGTTGCCTTAGGAGCTATTGGGGCCACTGAAGTAACTGGCAATGGAGGCCAGGAATAGCACAGCGATATAGAAGGGTCCTAAATTTCTAAGCCCATGGAGCCTTTCTGTTCCCAATTTCTAGCTTTCACCTAGTTCTTTTTTCTTTTCAAATATAAGGCAATTTGGACCAAGGTAAATAGCTAGGCTTAGAGGTAAGGGTATGCTTACTATCATGTGGTTCCAGCAAACAGTTAATGTTTCTGAGCCTCCATTTTATTAATCTATGGATTTAAAGTCGCCTCTCATTTTATGTGTGCCTTAGGGCTGCTGGCCCTGTGGTAAAACCCCATGACTAGAGCAGGAAAGGGTTCGTCTCACTCCTTATCAAAGTCATTTAGTGTTCAGCTCTGAATTCCAGGCCTGACTTCCTGAAATGAACCCTGTCCAAGTTGCTTTTTGTCATGGTTTTTATCTCTGCAGTACAAACCTAAGACACCCCACCATGATGAAAGGCTGAGCAGCACACAGGACGAAGCAGAGTTGGAAGCTCTACTCTGTTCTTTTCAGAGCGTAAGAAAGTTGTATCGGCACACTCCTAGGGAAACTGGCTGTGCAAATGCGTCTTCAACCTTACCAAGCTTGGAAGCCCCACCTTTACAGATCAGGCGTGTTGCCGTGGTGAAGCCCATTTGGCTTTTGAGTCATGTGCTTGTGTGGCTCTGAACATTTCTCTTATTGGAGGCTAACTCTCATAGTTTCCGGCTCCCCTTACCCCCCCCCCCCCCCCCCCACACACACAAGGCATAGGTATTCCAGAAATAAACTCCTTGTAGGCCAGACTTCAATTAGCAGGTGTGGTGGTTCAACTAGCTTCGACTTGATCAGAACGGAAATACCTGGTGTTAGGTATTTACACTCTGTTAGGGTGTTCCCAGAGAAGCTGAACTGAGAAGACATTCCCTGAATGCGGGTGGCACAAACCCCTGGGCTGGGGTCCCAGACTGAACAAAAGGAGGAAGAAGAAAGGAGAAAAGCAGGCGAGGAGTTTTCACTCCACCAACTCTGTGGAGATGTGAGCCAGCTGCTCAGGCTCCTGCCACCACCGCCGGAGTCATCCCTATTGCCATGCCTTCGCCACCATGGGCTGTAACCTCAGCATGAGACAGGTAAATTGTTTCTTGTTAGATATTTGATTGTAATAACATGAAAGCAATTGATTCAGTAGGAAATGGGGGTAAGGGTGAAGCGTATCAGTTGCTATGTTGCTCCAATTTTCCATCCATGGGCTGTATTGATAGTCACAGATTATTATTATTATTATTATTATTATTATTATTATTTTGTATTGCTTGTTCAGACATGTTCAGCATGGCCAAGTAGACTGACTATGCTGTCATTGAAAAGCATCAGTGTGGCCCCTCAGTTTTTTCATTCTCTCTGCCCTAGGATTGAACTCTTTCTGAAGTCCTGCCTTGTGCTCAATTCCCATCCTCCCCCCACCCCCCAGGAACTCAGAATGATTTCTAGCAATGACAGTGAGTTGAAAACATGGAGTTGCTGCTTCCTGGTGGCTTACAGCTTAGGGGTGGAGACAGACACATGGTGCTGAAACCCAAGTCCCAGACCATGTGGCCATTCACCGTCTCATCTTAGAGAACCCCTGACATCTGCGTTGCCTCTAGTTCTAGTGATTTCCTTGTGTCTTATTGTCCAGACCCATTTTGGTTTGTTTGTAACTTTGCAACTAGTCTGCTGAGGTTTTTGTTTTAAGTGCCCCACTTTACATGGGGGCTAGCATGTCTCGTGGGATTTCAATTGCATATTTTCAACATGTTTATGTTTTAGAAGTATACCACTCAGTGTTTGTCTAATAATCATAGCAGTGCATTGTAGTTCTCTTTCCTAAAACCAGATTACTGTCATTTTCTTCCTCCTGCCCTTCCCAGTGAGGTGATTGATTGTAATAGCCTTGTTGACCCACAGACACTGTTAGGTCAATTATTTGCCGGATTACTTTGGAAATAATTTAGCTGTTCTAACAACCTAACTAGCTACCTATGTGGCACATGGGTGGGACGTTGTGGCTGAGACATTAATATTTTTGGAAAGAAATATTTTTAGGTGGGGACAACAATGTGACTAAGTTTTAAAAGTGCCAAAAGTTTACTTCTGATTATGATTTCTCCTCTCAGATTCTCTGCATCTTCCCCATCCTTAAAACGCCATGCATTTCTCTTCTTCTCTTTAGAAAACAGGCAAATAAAAACAACAAACAAAAACAAGAGAAACACATACACATGCACACAGGAAACACATAAAAATGCAAAATTGGAAATCACAAAAAAGAAAGCCCAAACACAGCATTATGAGGCAAAAAAAAAAAAAAAAAAAAAAAAAAAAAGAAAAAAGAAAAGAAAGATCTCCAAAACTACCATTGGGTTTATTTTGTGTTGGCTGCCACCTACTAGGGACTTGGGGCCTTGCTCTTCAGTGGAGCAGTGGTGAGGCTCCATTGGAGAAAGTAAGTGCATTTCTCCTTTGTCAATTGGCGATAGCTTCTAGGCTAAGAATGGAGCACATGTTGATGTCCGCCTCTCAGTGATGGCTCACCACCTGGCCTGGTGCCACGGTCTCTGTGTCTCTGTGAGTTCGTATGTGCATCAGCCTTTTGCGTGTGGAAAGTACAGTTTCCTTGCTGTCCTCCATCCCCTCCGCCTCTTACACTCCTTCTGCCTCCTCTTCACAGGGTCCCTTGAGCCCTGAGGAGGGGAGTTTGTGAAGTCATTGCCTTTAGGGCTGAATGTTGCAAGGGCTGTCTCTCTACATTGTTCAGGTCTGGGCCTCTGTACCAGTTTCCATTTCCTGCAGAAGGATGCTTCTCTGATGATGGCTAAGCCAGACACTGATCTGCGGATGTAGCAGAATCAGATAGACCTTATTATTATTATTTTTTAGCCTGGTTTTAGGTTCATAGTAAGACTGAGTACAAAAATACACAAACTCCTCATGTATCCCCCACCTTTATACAGAGATACCTTCTTCCATCGTCAGCTTCCTCCATGAAAAGGTGCACTAAATTGGTCAGCCTCCAGCCACAGATTGTCATCTGATGTCTATAGTTTACGTAGCTTTACTTTGGTGATATAAGTTCTATGAATGTGTGCCATATTCCCACTATTATGGTATTATACAGAGAAACTTCATTGCCCTGAAAGACCTCCAGGACCTGCTTACTCATTTTTCCATCCCCACAAAGTTCCAACAGCCATTAAGTTTATTTTTCACTTTTCGTAGTTTTTCTTTCTTCAAGGATCAAATCATTGTAGTAATGCAATGTGTAGCCTTTTGATTGGTCTGTTTTATGTCTTTCTACCTCTTGATAACTCATTTCTCTTTGGTGATGAATACTAGCTTTCCTGGATGTACCATAGTTTATCCATTCATGGCCCAAAGTCACATATGTTGCTTCCAAATGTTGGCACTTATGAATCAACTGCTATGCATATCCATTTGTAGGTTTTTGTCTATTATATCTAGTTGATAGATGACATTAAGCAAAATCAATCTGTACTGATTTTCCTGCCTGATGGATCTGGCATTCTGTTGTGGTTCCATCTATAATGTTGGATTAATGTATTTTTTTTTAAAAAAAGAACACTTTTTAGTTCACACTGGTGTGGGTCTTATTACATGGTTCAGGCTGGGCTTAAATACATGGTATCTTGTCCCAGCCTTCTGCAATTTTTATCTCATGTGTTTTGGTGCTCATGTTTTAGGTGCATACAAATGATGGGTTGTTGTGTATTCTTAGGTAACTGACCCCTTATCATCGTGTGATGCTATCCCTGATAACTTGGTGTGCTACCTACTCTTTCTGAAATGAATGTTTAAAAATTATGTGTATGTGTGTATATGGATATGTGCATGTGAGTTCATGCCCAGAGCTCACAAGGCAGGAATCCCTAAAACTAGAGTTACAGGCTGTTGTGAGTTTCCCACTATACGTGTTGGGATCCAAACTGAGATAAATGCTCTGTGCTGTTGACAGCAAATCAACTTGATGCAAGTTAGAGTCATTTGGGAAGAGGAAACCTCAACGGAGAAAGTGTCCCCACCAGTTTGGCCTGTGGGCGAGCCCATAAGGTGGCTGTCTCCTCCTCCTTCTCCTCCTCCCCTTCCTCCTCCTCCTCACACTCTCTTCTTCCTCCTCCTCCTCCTCTTCACCTTCCTCTTCCTACACCTCCTCACACTCTTTCTTTTTCCTTCCTTTCTTCCTTTCTTTTCTCTCCTTCTCCTTCTTCTCCTCCTCCTCTTCCTTCTCCTCCTCTTCTTCTTCCTTCTCCTCCTCTTCCTTCTTCCTTCTTTCTTCTTATTTCCTTGACAGGGGTTCTCTGTGTAACAGTTCTGGCTGTCCTAGAACTTGGCTTTGTGGACCAGGATGGCCTTGAACTCACAGAGATCCACCTGACTGCCTTCTGAGTACATGGATTAAAGGTATGTGCCACCATACCTGACTGAGGCATTTTCTTGATTGGTGATTAGTGTGGGAGGGTGCAGCCCATTGAGGGTGGTGCCACCCACCACTTGGCAGATGGTCTTGGGTTCTATAAGAAAGCAGGTTGAGCAAGCCATGAAGAGTAAGCCAGTAAGCAACATCTCTCTGTGACTCATATTTAAGTTCCTGCCTCCAGGTTCCTGTCTTGACTTCCCTTCATTAAGGATTGTGAGCTCTAAGGTAAAATAAACTCCCATGTAGGTGGTTATTTTCAAACCAGCTTGATAACCTGTGTTTTAACACCAAGGCTCTTGGGTCATTGAGAGCCAGTGACTTTTTTTTCAGAGTGTCTGTGTGTATGGGGTGTGTGTGTTGGGTGTGTGTGTGTGTGTGTGTGTGTGTATGTGTGGGTGTGTGTGGGGTGTGTGTGTGTGTGTGGTGTGTGTGTGTGTGTGTGGGGTGTGTGTGGGGTGTGTGTGGGGTGTGTGTGTGGGGTGTGTGTGTGTGGGGGGGTGTAGGGGTGTGTGTGTGGGGTGTGTGTGTGGGGGTGTGTGTGTGGGGGGGGGTGTGTAGGGGTGTGTGGGTGTGGGTGTGTGGTGGGAGTGCGGGGGTGTGAGTGTGCATGTGAGTGCCAGTGGTCTTGGAGGCTAAAGGTGCTGGAATTCTTTGGAGCTGGAGTCATGGATGGTAGTGCTGGGAGTCTAATTCAGGCCCTAAACTCAGGTCACTTACTCTTACCCATGGGGCAGCTCCTCCAGCCCCTCAAAGCAATAACTGACCTACAGCTGGACCAGTGTGTTGATGTTGACATTGCCCCCTTTTCCTATCGTTCTTGAACCTTTTCTGCCTTTTGTGGCTTTAATGTTCTATGCGAATCTCTTTCCTTAGAAATAACTTCTTTTTTCACCCTTTTTACTAGTTGCTTTAGACTTTGCAATGTCCCTTAACAACTAAACCAAGTTTACATTACGCCATTATTATACTGCTCTATGGAAGTATAGGTAGGTTAGGGTGAAACGTTTTATTATTTCAAATATTTTTTCTCTTTGCATATCCCCATTATACAGTTTAAAAGATGTGTTTTATTTTTTCCAGTTCTTTTCCCCTTTTCTTTTTACTTTTGACAGTTTTTGCTTCCCCTGGGCGTCCACAGGCAGATGCACACATGGAGTATGTGGGGGATGCTGTGTGGGGACACGATACAGGACTAACATCTGCAGAGCTCTTCTTAGTTTCCAGAATATAAGTTTGTGAGATTTCACTTGCTGTATTCCAGAGCAAGTGTGTCTCCTTTTCTAGGAATCCTCCATGGTTGCTATGGCAACCACAGCATCCACAAAGGAGGCGGCCATGAACCCAGTCAGTGGTCACTCCTCTTCTGCTGACAACTGAAATTATATTCTGGACTCCTAATCTTGAAGCCAACTAACATAGCCTGCTAGTTTTCCCCACGCTGCCAAATGTCTTGTGAAATAATCAGCTATCAGAGGTAAGACAGTCTGTCAGCACCTGATGTGCGGCATACCCGGGGCTGATAAGGAATGATCTCAAGTATTAAAGATTCAGGCTGACCTCTCCTGAGCTCTAAGCAAACGCTAGTGGTCGTCTCTGCACTTTGAGCCCTCGTATGTCACCACGTAAAACTGTTGGTTGCAGACTGTAGTGCCAAGTACACACTGTCTAATGGCTTGTGTCTATTCATTAAGGCTCCTGGACCAGAGCCCCGGGGACTGTCTGGTTGGCAGATCATTTATTATTATGCACATCGCAGTAGCTGCTATGATTTTGTCTCCTAATATCTTTCAGATTCATGTCTTCTTTTTTATTGTATTTGCTGCCACTGGCATGGTTCAAGATTACCATGGTTTTATGGTTGGGTGATTTTCACTTTAGAGTCAGTATTATAAAATCAGCATTATTTTTAGCTTGTTGGGTATGACATATGATGTGTACCACTGGTTTCAGATGACCACAAAATCCATATTTGTTCATATCGCTGATGGTAGAAATTCTGTTTCCTGTCGTCTTTGAATCTATTGATATCTTTAACTTTCAACAATCTTTCAAAGTCACATCATATGCCCAGCAGACTAATTACAAGCAGGCTCCCACCATCTGCATTGTGTATCTCTGAGACCAGGGCTGCCAAGTGACGTGAAATTTCATTTTGCCGCAACGTCATCTGGCAATACGCAAGGCATCAGCCTCCATTTCTAGGTTAATATGTTTTTATTTAATAAGTCTGTAATCATCTTGATGCTAATTACATTGTGTGGTAGTCAGCGATCTTCTGGATGTCTGTATTAGAATTAAGTTAGAATATGAGTGATAATAATTCAAAACAATACTGGCATAAATAAGTTAAATTGTATTTCTCTTACGTCAGCACAGGGCAGCCGTGGCTGCAGGGGTGGCTCAGTCATAAGAGACCTGTGTCCTCTCCAGCTTGGTGCTCTGGCATCTTTACTGCACAGGCATCAAGGGACCTGGGGATGAAACTCAGGCAGTCAGGCTTGACAGCAAGTGCCTTTACCTGCTGGGTCATGTCTTCAGTACCCCGCAGGTTACGCTTGCAGTGATATACTCTGAAGCACTGGGGGCACGGCCATTAATAGACACTTGAATACCACGTTTATAGCAGCACTGCTTACGGTGGCTGAAAAAACGAAGGGAACGTAACCATCCATCAATAAGTGAATAAATAGATGGCGTTAGATGCATAGTCTTAAAAAGAAGGGAATTCTGGCATTCTCAACATAGATGCGCTGGAAGATATCTCACTGAGTGACGTGGTGGTCACCAAAGTGAAACATTGTACAGCCGCGCCTACACCGTCCAGAAGAGGACAGAATGGGGAGTTATTGTTTAATGGTACAGGGTCAGCGAGGTACAAGGTCCTAGAGATGGACGGTGGTGGCCAATGCACAGTGGCCGCTGAACCACAGGATGAAAACGTGCATCTAGTCAGTATTTTTTATAAAAAAGTTAAAATATTCCGAGTAGGTTTTTTTTTAAACACATAAGCACTTATGTAATTATGCCTGAGGACAATTTTATTTCAAAGGATTCCCTCTCCCAATATTGATCTTATTTTGAAAATCTATTATTTAAATGCTTTAGAGAGAGAACATGCTGATGTATGTTCCCTTTAACCAAAGTTCATGCCTCAATCTAGAAGGGAATTTTTCCATAGTTAGACCATTGCCTGAATTATGGAATGCCATTTGCATTTACTCTCTCCTTATTTCAGTGATTTGAAAGGTCAACTGGACACTTTTTCTGTAAACTGACCTAAGGCAGCAAGCTTTGAGAGCTTGATGTACTAAAATTACAAAAGTTCGCAGCGCAGTCCAAACCTGCCCTTGGCAAACTTCTCTTCCAGATGGGAGGGAGGTCTGGTCTTTTGAGCAATGTACTGATGAGTGATTTATCTGTGGGGTGGTTCTTTTAAAAATCAATGAATGAACTTAGTTTCAGGTATTTATTATATCATCAGGTGGTTTTGTTACAAGTTATGTAAACATAATACACCATGCTTACACAGGCTAGATGATAATGGCTTCTTTGTGCTAGGCGGTAGACCTGAACAGGGCACTACGACATTGAACCTTGCAGACATTTGTAACAGGAGGGGAGGTGCTTGTGCATCTAAACATAGAAAAGTACAGTAAGTAAAGATAAGAATAAAAATAGACAGCTGCATTGTGATCTCCAGGCTCTGCCATCACAAATGTGTCCAACTGTTGACTACAGTATTACTTTGTAGGGCATGACTGTACTTTAGGCTTTGGGGGCCACATTAGGCCTGTTGAATATTTTTCCTGTGGTTTTTGTTTTTTTTTTTCTTAAACATCTGTGCACAAATGTAGAAGCCCCACTTAGGGCCGTGGCCCTGTATAAAAATAAAGAAAGAACTGTGATATTCTTTGTGGTCAGAGTTGGTCCAGAAGTTGTTTGCTGACCTTCCTAGACCTCAGGGCCTTTCCCATCAGTCATTGAGCTGTGAGTTTGTTGGGCTGGATCCTAGGTAGATATGGACACCTGATGAAGATCACTGAAACTTTAAGGTGCCCATCACTCTGTCTAGACTAGGTGAATAGAGCCTATTCAGGTGAGTTTTCAGACAGTCCGACAAGTTAGATTCAGAAGCAAATGGACCCCGGGGAAACAGAGAATGGATCACAGCCAAGACACAGGGAAAGGCTTTAGAAAGGCTTCAGTTCCAACCCCTGAAGAGACATGGAACAAGTGATTTTTTTTTTCTTATGGAAATTTGTGTGTATCTTAACCCGGAAAAAAAAAATCAAATTCCTGTTGCCTGTTACAAACAAACTCACTGGAAGTCAACCTGGCAACACCCAGAAAAGCTGACTACAAGCTACCAATGGCTCAAGAATCCTGCTGTCAAGGCATTTCCCTAGAAGAGTTCTTGTATGAGAGTATTCACACCCTGTGGTTTAGTCTCCCTGACAGATCTGGTATCCTTGTATTTCCATGGTTGATCTCAGGCAAGCGAATAGTTCTCAGTGCCTCATTTTCATCCTCCAGGGGCTGGGGATAATTATTTAATCCTCACAGGGTTTTGTGGGATTAAATAAACTAATATAAGTAGGGTGTGATCATGTACCAAATGCTGTTTCTGCTACCATGGCAACTCTCTTGTGGCTGCTCTATTAGTGAGAAACAGATGCATTTTAGAGCTCTGTCAAGAGAAGGCATACAATAAAGTGTGGTGTGATCACAGTATGGAGTCCCAGCTACGACAGGAGTGTAAGCAATCCAGAGCTTCATTCATCAGCAGGTAGGAACTTTCGAAACAATTTAAAGAGAGAAACACATGTGATGTGAGCCTGTCCTTTCCACACAAACAAAATGAAAGTGCTGGGCTTAGAGATACAGACAGGGCTGGAGAGATGGCTCAGTGGTTAAGAGATACAGACATCAGAGGACAAAGAAGATCAAAGGAAGGGGTGGGGTGGGGTGTTCTCAGGATAGCAGGTAGGGAGATGAAATTAGGAAAAGCTTCAGAACCTTTATAAAGATTTTATACCCAGAAAAGTGACCAAGCATGATGGCACTGGTCTACATAGCAACTTTTAGGCCAGCCTGGACTATATAGTGAGTCTCAAAAAAAAAAAAAAAAACCAACAAAGAAACTCAATAAATTGGGTGGAAGTTCATGGAAGCATGGGGATGGAGAAGGCTCGGCAGTTAAGAGCACTCTTCTGCTCTTCTGGAGGAACTGGGTTAGAGTCCCAGCACCCACATGGAGACTCCAACTACCTGTAACTCCAGTTCCAGGGGATCCAATGGCCTCTTCTGGCCTCCTTAGACACCAGGCAAAACACCCACACGTGTAAAACACAACAAAAACCAAGAGTGAATCAAACGCTTAGATGATCGGAGTTTGATTTACTTTCCCCAAGTTGCAGTTAGGTTTGCACATGGAGCTTAGGAGTGGACAAATCTGCGCACTGCCTCATTTCCAAAAGTCACTGCAAACCTAGCCAGCTCCTTCGGCAGCAGCAGACACACCGCCTTTCGGATATCTTCTGGGGTGAGGGTACAGCGCTTTCTGAGGTACATCAGATGGCAGGCTTCCGTGGCAATGCGTTCAAAGATGTCATTGATGAGGATGTTCATAACGTCCAAAGTGTGTGACGACAGGCCTCTCTTGGGGACAACTTCCTTCAGGACCCTGCTTATGTAGAGAGAGTAATTTCTTTGGCCAAAATTGATGCTGGAATAGCGTGACTGCTTTCTGGAGGCTCTTCTTAGGCGTCTTTTGACATCTGGGCACCTTTGGTTGATGGGCCTGGCCATTGTAGATGTTGTCCTCCTCGTCAGTTAGGAATGGAGAGGAGAAGGCCCTCAGAAGGGGAGTGGTTGCCCTACTTAAAGTGGCGTGTCACAGTCCTGCTGCCAGGGTGTCTCTGTGATTGGCTCACTTTCCCCATGTCACAAACACTTAGCAACAGAGCTGACCTGTTGCTGAGGACAAATGGGCTCCTCTCAGGCTTCCCTGAGAGGGTAGGAGGGTTTCGAAAGGGCCCATGCCGGCTTTTCAAAGAAAGCAGGTGTGCTCAAATTTTCTGCTTTTATTTTTCCTCCATAGCAATTTGCATGTATCCTATACAATTTAATCGGAATTGGACAAAAGCTTGCCAAAGTGGGCGGTTGGTATAACGATAGAGAACAAAAACATTGTCAGCTTTTTCGTGGATGTCATTTCTTAGAGAACTGTGTATAAATTCACTTATAATCAAATAAATAATAGAGCTGTAGCAAATATAAAATGATGGCTTTGTAATACAAATAACTGTTACTAATCTGGTTTTAAGATTTGGGACCTACCCCCTAATTGGTTATCCAATATCAAGCGGGTCAACCCCGACATCATGTACATATAAGCAACACTAACTGGAATCAACAGATTCTGTTTGTACATTTACGCATATGCATGTGACAATAATAAAAAGGTGAATTTGAGTGGGAATGAGGGTCTCATGGGAGGGGTTGAAAGAAAGTAACAGGAGGGGGTTGGAAGGAGGAAAGGGAAGAGGGGAAATGGAATTGAATTTAAATTAAAATTCAAAAGAAAAAAATGAGACCCCTCTGTTCTTCCTACTATATATGCACATTAAAAAAAAAAAAAAAGACTCAGTGGGTAGAGGCGCTGACCACCAAGCCCAACAACCTCGGTCTGATCCCAAGACCCAGAGCAGGAGGAGAGAAGTGACCTCCGCAAGTTATGCTCTGACGTCCACACATTTGTCATGATACACAGGCTTTTTCTCTCTCCTCTGTCTGTCTGTGCCTGTGTCCCCCTCCTCTCTCTCTGTCTCTCTCTGTCTCTCTCTCTACACACACACACACACACACACACACACACAGAGAGAGAGGGAGAGGGGGAGAGAGAGAGAGAGAGAGAGAGAGAGAGAGAGAGAGAGAGAGAGAGAGAGAGAGAGAGAGAGAGAGAGAGAAACATAACAACAACAAAAACTATTTGTGACTTACTTGGAAAATGAAGCCTAATTCTTAAGTAGCAGTTCGGCATCAAAGTCCTTTTCCTAGGGCGGGGCTCCCCTCTCACGCTTCACATGTGCTGATCCCAAATACGGAAATCTTGACTGCGTAGTTGGTGGTAGTGGGGGACTTTGCTCCCTATCTCCCCTTAAAAAAAAAAAAAAAAAAAAAAGCCTGGCTAGCTAGTTTTAATGCTTTGGTCCCTTAGAAGCAAGTGTATACAACTGAAAAATCCAGAACTTTCAACCTTTATTGTTGGGATTATGATACCAACCTTGTTCATTAACCTTTCATAATGACAGCATTGTTCTTGCAGTTTTCATAGTCTTAATTACATGGTCTGCTGTTCCTTGGGATGTAGTTCTGTCGTTAGCCAGAAGACATTTGTAGAGCCGTTCTTACCATGTGTCATGTTGGTATTCATTTAAGACATCTCATATGCTTTTTATTTATTTTTTGTTTACTTTATATACGTTGGGGTTTTTGCCTGCGTGTATGTCTGTGTGAGGGTGTCAGAACCCCCTGGAACTGGAGTCACAGACAGTTGTGAGCTGCCCCGTGGGGACTGGGGATCAAACCCTAATCCTCTGAAAGAGCAGCCAGTGCTTTTAACCACTGGGCCATCTCTCCAGCCCCTTCCTATGCTTTCTTAGTCAAATCTACCCCTGAGTAAAATAAAAAGGGGACAGAAGTGACTGTGACAATAACTGTGAGCATTTCAATTATTCATGGTGGCCACTACTGTTAATAGTCCCATTAAATGCCCTTCAAAACGAGTTTCTGCACAGGGAAGGCAAAGAGGGCTCTGTGCAGTTTCTAGAAAGCCGTTTCTCCTCCTTTCCTCCTACTTAAATATGGAAGAAGGGAGAGATGGTATTATGGGGGATAGCTTTAAACTCTCGCTAACTTCTTTTTTGTAAAAAATTACGTGTGTGGGTGTTGGCTGGTATGCGTCTGTGTACCACATGTGTACCTGGTGACCCCCCCCCTGTCGGTGCTGGAAACCAAACACGCGTGCGTCCTCTGGAGCCAGGTCTCTAAATTGCTGGTCCGTCTCTCCAGCCTCTGGCTCTAATTTCTAAAGACAGCAGGTCTTGTGTGCAAATGTGCACTCACTTTGCTCGGCCATGGCTCCTACCGCTAAGATGGGGGCTACCACTTCCACTCAGCTCTGGGATGATGGATCTTTAATAGATCTGGCTAATTTTGCTTACAGACCCCTGGAGATAGAATCACTCAGTTTACTTAATTATAGAACAGCTTTATTTGCTGCTACTCAGAATAGATACCAGGCAGGGAACATTTGCTTCCTCTTCTCCATCCATCTGTGTTACAGTTCCCACTATGGTAACACTCATGACCTTTCTTTCCCTGTCACTTACTCCTTGAGACAAATGTCTCACTTGCCTGGGGAGGGGCAGCAAGGTAGACAGGCCTGTATCAGCCCTTCTGGATTCTCCGTGGGCAGAGAATCCGTGAGTTCCCCTTAGTGGATCAGTAGGCCATTCTATTCAATTCCGTGCTGCATCAGGAAACACTGGTCCCATTGCATGACTGGTCAGTAAAAAGGGTGACATTTTGATCTCCATCCCTCCAATTCCTTTGACTCTGTGTGTGGAGATGGAAGGCTCCACTGTATCATAGTGGGTAACACAGAAAAAGCTTCAGACCTCAAATCAATAGGTTGTAAACTAAGATACTTGCCACAGTGTTAAGGAAAGCAATCTTAGAAATATCATGGCTAATTTGGGGCTAACCTAGTCACTTTAATTATTTAATAAGTCATTTAAACCATGGATGTGAGCACTACACGTTTGCCTTTTGTCTCCGCGTGCCTCCTCCAGACATGCTGGAGGAGGAGATGGACATCTTTTAGCATGATGACCTTCAGGAGCAACCATTGCATTCCTAAGTCAGGCAGCAGTTCTGATCATTCCATCTCTCACACCGAGAATATGAAGACTTCCATCTCTCCCGTTCCTCCTGCCCCATTCTCCGGGTCTTAGATGAACCCTGGTGTCTGCTAGCAGGACACACAGCATACTGACCAGACTGACGACAGACACACCAGAGGCTCCCAGTCGCCAAGCTGTTTAAAACTCTTTTGTCTTTGAGTCCAAAGTCTAGAATTGCTTTTCTCCCAGACTGTTGCTTCATGATCTATGATGCTATTCCTATCCGGGGCATGGATTTCACGCTACTACCCTTCTGTGATGAAAGTACTGCTTTAAGTTACAGGATCTTATGATGACACAAGGCCACCATAAGATAATGAGAGAGCATTTGACAATAATGTAACGGTGGTAGGAGTGACATTAACGTAAAACAGAAAATTCTCCCTGCTGGGCACGTGTGTCCTCTGGTAACGCTGTGTGAGATGTTTGCAAGTACTTCTTTAAAAGGAGCAAACTCTACTGGAATGAGAGCTGCCAGGGCAACAGGGTGAGGATGAAGAGAGAAGAGAGAGGATGAGGTAGAGGATGAGAACAGGAAGAAAGAAGAGGGTGACATAGGTCTTCAGATCACAGGACTCTGGGGTCTGAGACATGGGGCGAGGCAGAGCTTAATGTAAATGTCTTTACAGACGCCTGACACCTGTCCCTCCCGACTTTGGCAAAGAAGAAATTGAGAACAGAGAAGGGCAGAACCGGGCAGTCCCCTGAGTGACGTGGAGACCAGTTCTGCTCTTTCCTGGGTGGTGTTCCCATGACTGAGAGGGAACATACACAGCCCCATTCCCGATTGCCTAACACCCCACTGAGGTCCGTTCCTTTTCTGCCTGGATCCCTACTGCTGCCCCTAACCTCACCAGACCTGGGAATCGCCTATATCTTGCTTTGGCTAATCTGAAAGCTGGGTCAGTGTTCTTAGGTGACCTGAGAGTGCGGGAGAGAAATAAGATTAGCTTTGTGCAGAGTAAGAACAGAATAAAGGATTAGCTTTGGCACTAGGCACAAGGGTTCCAGGGCCTGATGAGTTCCTGGTGAGTCTGATGTAATTTCATAGAGAACAGAAAAATGTATTGGGGTAAAAACTACAAGAAGATATTTTAACTTTTTTTGAATTCTGGTAAAACATTAACTAAAAAGCGATTTAAAACCTCCCAAATCAACAAGTTTATTATGAATAGATAAAAAATGTAATGTAAAATAGATCTTTTTAAAAACTGTATTAATAGTGTTCTAGCTAAGCCAGGTGGTGATGTCACACGCCTTTAATCCTAGGACTCAGGAGGTAGAGGCAGGCAGATCTCTGTAAATTCGAGGCCAGCCTGGTCTACAGAGTGAGTTCCAGGACAACCAAGGCTACAGAGAGACCCTGTCCACCCCACCCGCAAAAGCGTTCTAGCTAAGCATGTGCATTATTATTATAAACATTACCTGAGGTCACATGCTTTAGAAATCTGATGCCAGGGAAGAAACTGAGGCCTGTCAGGCACCCAAGCTGGTGCTTCCAACCACTGTACTACACTGCCTTCCATCAGCCAGTCCCAAAGGGAGGAAGCAGGAGGGGGAGAATGAACAATAACACGGAGGCGTGAGATCACAAGCTAATTTCAAGTGAGAGTACAGGAGCTTACACATCAGAGGATCCGGATACGAGCACAGAGGCTCCACTTGCAAACTGTCTGAGTGTGCATTCTAAGGCTTTAAAATGATTTTACAGGCACCCGAGGGCCACTAGGCATTTGATTATGATTATGTAATTAATTGACATAGGGGATATTTGGAGTTGATGTCAGCATTCCAGAAAAATGAGATCAGGGAGCCCAGCAGTGCCATTGCCCAGAGGCCGGAGAGTGGGACAGTAAAAGCTTGAGTGGGTGGAGAGAGAACAGGAAGGAATCGTCTGGCTTGGGACAGAGGAGAAGGACCACCCAGGGAAAGTGACACTGGCTGAGCACTGATCTTGGACTGAACCCTGCTCTCTGCATCCACCTCTGACACGGGTGAGCCTGGCTCTTACTGCCTCGGGTGAGGAAGCTGGCTTGCCTCAGTCCACAGATGGCTGGTAACAAGGCTTCAGGCTCCACGCAGCTTGCTCTCTACACTACTTCACGGGGGTACCTTGTGTTTGTCACCTTGTCTGAGCATCATAAAATTCAAGGTAGAGGGGCAGGAATGGCCAAATCACAGCAGGAGATTGGTGTTGCCAACAAAAAGCAGAGGAATTAAGGCTTGAACCCAGGTCTTCCTAACTCCATTTCCAGTGCTCTAGTTAAACCCTCTTGCTCTAGATTGCTGTGGGAAAAAATAAATAAATAAAAGCAGAACTCATCAACTTAAGCCATGCCATAGGGACAGTGGAGATCCCGTGACTTGAGGAGCATGGTCGTCTTGATATTGATATTCCATAGCATCCTGAGGCGCAAGCACAGCATTCTCAACCTGTGGGTTGTAACCTTTCAAGGGCCACATATCAGATGTCCTGCATGCCAGATATTTACATTATGATTCATAACAGTAGCAAAATTTCTAGTATGAAATAGCAAAGAAATTATTTTATGGTCCAGGGTTACCACCACTACATTGTGAGGAACGGTATTAAAGGGTCGCAGCATTAGAAAGGTTCAGAACCACGGCTCTGGAATATACAATGGAGGAACTTTTCTTTCTCAATGAGGGAGAAGAGTCTAACAGTCATCAAGTCACTTCTCATTCCAGACAAGTCAGAGGAAAGCCTCTACCCAGAGGAAAAGAGTGGCTGATTTTAAATTGTCAGAGAAGGGTTTATGGAAGGGAGTCTACACCCAGAGAATCCTAACAAGGTTTTGAACCAGCCTGTGTCAACAGTCCTGAGATGCCCTTTTAGGCCTGTTTATAAAGAGACAGGAGAGACATGTACATGGAACAGGACAAAATTGGAGACTGGGAAGCATGGACAGGAAGTTATGTCCATCCAGTACAGTGAGCTTAGACACCAGGGCTTAAAGAAAACCCCTGTCAACACAGGACTAGCTCCCACCCCAAGTGCTGCAATCAAGTGCCTTACATGATTTCAGTGTCCTTAAATTTAATGCAATAAAAATATAACAGTCCAGTCTCTAGGCCACAGTAAAAGACTGTAGCTCTTGAAGAGGCTCAGTCTGAAGGCACTTGCAACAGGGTGAGATTCCCATGTGCGTGTGGCTGTGTTTCACTGGGAACCTGCCTCTGACTCCCGTGTCCTTGTGGCTGTGTTTCACTGGAGAACCTGCCTCTGACTCCCATGTCCTTGTGGCTGTGTTTCACTGGAGAACCTGCCTCTGACTCCCGTGTCCTTGTGGCTGTGTTTCACTGGAGAACCTGCCTCTGACTCCTGTGTCCTTGTGGCTGTGTTTCACTGGGAACCTGCCTCTGACTCCCATGTGCTTGTGGCTGTGTTTCACTGGGAACCTGCCTCTGACATAGTATAGTTTCCCTTGGTCTTCTGCTCTCTCTAGTCTCTTTGGGTACAGCCGTGTTGCTTGAGATCTCTTACTGAAACAGTGGGCGGAGTTTCTTTGGAGTGCGTGGGAGATGCTGCGTGGAGACTCAATACACGACTAACACCTGCAGAGCCCTTCTTAGTTTCCAGTATATAAGTTTGTGAATTAAAATATTGCTACTACACCTTGCAATAGTTCATATTTGCTTCCCAGTGAAGCCCACCTCTTCTCTGTCTTATAGAAGAATGAATTGTTGTTTTCCCACCAGTGGGCCTTAGGGGACATCTGCTTGCATGAGTCTGTCTGGGTCACGTAGGATTTTAGTTACTTTTCTTATCACTGTGGGGTAGTTTGAATTAAAACGGCTCCCATAGGCCCAAAGGAAGTGGCACTATTAGGAGGTGTGGCCTCCGAGGAGTAGGCGTGGCCTTGTTGGAGGAAGTGTGTCACTAGTGGTGGGTAGGCTTTGAGGTTTCAGAAGGTTAAGCCAGGCCCAGTGTCTTATTTTCTCCTTCCTGCTGCCTTTGGATCTGGATGTAGAACTCTCAGCTACCTCCCCAGCATGATGTCTGCCTGCATACTGCCATACTTCCTGCCATGATGATAATAGACTAAACCCGTGAACCTGTAAGCCAGCACCGATTAAACGTGTTCCTTTATAAGAGTTGCTGTGGGACCTGCCATCTCTTCACAGCACTAAGAACCTAAGTAAGATACATTGCAATCAAATGCCACACAAGAGCCACTAAAGCTGGGCGGTGGTGGCTCACACCTTTAATTCTAGCACTGGGAAGGCAGAGGCAGGCAGATCTCTGTGAGTTCGAGACCAGCCTGGTCTACAAGAGCTAGTTGCAGGACTGGCTCCAAAGCCACAGAGAAACCTTGTCTCAAAAAACCAAAAAAAAAAAAAAAAAAAAAAAAAAAGAAGCAACTAAAAGGAGATTTACTTTTCCTGTGTGTTGTAGGGTCTGTCCATCATGGTGTGGATGGTTTGGGGGCAGCTGGAGCACGAGGCTGCCTGCTAACATCCCACTGACCAGGAAGCAGACAGACATTGGCTGGAAGTAGGGATTGGCTATCACTGTCAACACCTGCCTACCAGTGACCCACTTCCTCCAAGTAGGTCCCGTCTCCTAAAGTTCCTATAATCTCTCAAAACAGTGTCACCGACTAGGCATCAAGTGTTCAAGCGGTTGAGTCTGTGGGGATACAGTAATATCAAACTATAACACATCGAAATACTGTACGATTCTCTGGCTACTGGGTCCTCTTCAAAAGTCACTGTTTCAGAGTTGTGACAGGAGGCTGGTGGGGATGTGGCCGCCACCTCTGAAATAATACTGTGGCTCTCTGGATGTCTCAAGAGGTGCTTTGTCTTCGTCTTCACAGTACTTTATCTTCTTCCTTAAATCACTGACAAAAATCAAAGCCATAGCAGTAACCTTGGCAAGAAGCTTTCCGTTCCCTTGCTAACACTGATCTGAACAGCTTGGCCGCACCGCTTATGGTGGAGACTGAACTCGCAGAAATTGAACTCCTTGCTTTAAAAGATGCATACCCCAGCGGTGCAGCCAAAGTAAATCTGCAACTAGTCATTCCACCGCCTTCTGCTTCTGTATTCAGAGGGCATACTTCCCTCTAGGGTGTTAGCAGACACAGTGGTTTTCAGGGATGTTGCTTAGCTGTCTCTGTTTTTCTATCTCACCTTTATAATGGTCATGAATCTGACATCAGGACAGAGACCTAGGCCATGGGGAGCCTGGGAGCCTGGGTGGGTAGGGTAATATACATATTCAGTACTGGTGGGAGCTTGTGTCAAAGTAATGAGATTGATCATCTCCTTATCTCCCTCCCTCCCTCCCTTCATCCCTCCCTCCCTCCCTCCCTGTATCCCTTTCTTCCTTCTTTCCTTCCTTACGTCCTTTCTTCTTCCTTCCCTTCCTAAGGTTGTTCAAGACAGTCTTTCTGTGTAGCCCTGGCTGTCCTGGAACACACTCTGTAGACCAGGCTGACCTCAAACTCAGAGATCTGCCTGCCTCTGTCTCCGGAAAATTGGGGCTGAAGGTGTGCACCACCATCGCCTAGCTTCTTTTTAGGTTTTTCAAGACAGGATTTCACTGTATAGTTCGGGCTGTTCTGGAAAGTAATGATTAAATGGCAAGCTATTGGGAAACAGACAAATTCATAGAAAGTGAGAACCCCAGGCTGATGGACACAGAACGATGCTCAGCCTGTGGTTGTGAAGGAAACCACAGAAATTATTTAGTAGGTGCCAAACTTCTCAAAACCAAATTGCCCTGAGACCACCAGATGCTGGGAAGGGTGTAAGGCAGTTATTTTGTATTGTAGGCATGGTGTAAACGACTATGATTAACTTGCAGACCAACGTGGGAGATGCTTGCTAAATGTGAACATATGTATCTCATACCTTGGCAGTTACACATCCGAATATTTTCTCTTGAGAACATAGTACATGCTTGTGGAAAGAGACAAGTTCATGGTTGTTGACTGGAGCGATGTTTGCACAGAAAAATGGTAGACACAAATGGCCTTAGTAGGGAGTTTGGGAAAAGAGTTGAATAAACTGGTTTTCCTGATATAGTGAAATAAATCTGAATGAGTTATAATAAACAGTGATCTACCTATATGAAACCCAAATGCTGAGCAAAAAAAAAAAAATCAAAATTTGCATGGTGTATTTCGTTTCTCATTGCTCTGACAAAGCACCTAACAAAAGCAGCTTAAGGGAGGAAGGGCTTAATTTGTCTTATATCCCGAGGAGATGCAATTTGTCATGGATTAGAAGGCTTGGTTGTAGGAGCATGATGTCCAAAGTCAGGAAGTAAAGAGTAGGCAAGAAGTAGGAGCCGGGTATAGAACCCCAAGGCCTGCCCCCGTGATTCACTTCCTCCAGGGAGGCTCTGAATCCTAGGGGCTCTACAACACCAGTTCTCAACCCCTTGGGTTGAATGGCCCTTTCACAGGGTCACATATCAGATAGTCTTATATCAGATATCTTCATTATGCTTCATAATGGTAGCAAAATTACAGATATGAGGTAGCAATGAAAATAATTCTGTGATTTGGTGGTCCCCACAGCATGCGGAGCTGTATTAAAGGGTTGCAGCGTTAGAAAGGTTGAGACCCACTGCTCTATGCCATTCCAGAATAGTACCATCAGCAGGAGGCCAAGTGTTCTAACACAAAGCCTGAGGGGCCCTCCACACACAATAGCATATGCTGTTGTACAGCATGGAAGAAGAAAACTAAAACGACATTGCTTATATACTTGGAAATACGTTATACAAGTGTAAGGATCACGTAGGAAAGATGTCACATACCCAGTAGTGAGTGGTTCCCTGTGGCGAGAGAAGGACGGGGAGAAATGTCGGGAGGGAGACTCAAGTGCGGACTAGAGCTAGAATCTGTTTTTAATTTTGGATTTAATTGCATTTTTATAAGACTTAAGTGCAAAGACGACACAGTGTGATAATAGATTATATTATTTAGTTTCCTTTTTCTTCAAAACATTTACTAATTTAAAAAGCCCCCCTCCACTATCAAAAGGAAACCTGCAAGCCACCTAAGTTATACTCAGAAAAGAGGGACTGGAGGCCTGGCTCCTGCTCCCCAGGAAAAGACTGGAGCTGGGTGCAGACAGAGTTAGAAGGATGAGTCCAGGCAGGCAGTGTGCTTGTGTAACTCCCAGACTGAACTTGAGGGTCTGAGAATGGGGATGCGGGCTTTGGGGGGACATAGGTTGAGAATGAACTACTGGTGTCAGTTCTGGTCATATGGATGCTCCGCTTAAACACAGTGTAGCCACCCTTCCTCCTCCTCTTTGTTCTGTCTGAGCCACCAGGGGCTTGATGAAGCCCACCTGCCCCACAAGAGGCACATCACCTTTGTTACTCAGGCTGTGGTGCCGCAGGCTGACCTGTCTGTAAACACCTTGGAGGCAGCTACCCAGATGTCCCTTGGCCTAGACAAACTGGCATGTAAAACCAATCACAAAATCACCAAATGGGCAGAAGTTGAGGTCCCCCCTTTCTCTCTCTCTCTCTCTCTCTCTCTCTCTCTCTCTCTCTCTCTCTCTCTCTCTCTCTCTCTCTCTCTGTATGGAGGCAGGAAATAAACCATGTGAGTTTGACATTGCTGAGGTTTCTGCTATCTTCCTTTTATCTTTGCTGTTCTTCCTATACACGAACATTGCTTGGGGCTATTTATCAAGTCCTACCTATGTGTGGGACATGGTGCTGGGCAGCATTCACAGAGAAATGATAGGATCTTGCCCTTGAAGAGTTATAGAAAGTATGGTGAAGGGTAACAGAGGATGCTGGTTAGGGAGATGGACTAGATTTAAGAAGATTCAGGACAGATAAACCCAGTAAATACCAAAGGCTCCTAGGGAAATCTCTTTAAATCGTACTGTGCTGAAGAAGGAATTGGATTGCGGAAAAGGTAACAACCGCAGCTGCTTCTGGATCATCCTGGCAGCCGGCTCTCCGGGTTTGACTTAATCCATCATTGAAGCATGGTGCTTATCTTCATTACTTCTCAACATTTTCAGAAATGGAGCTTCCATTTTTCTAAAAATCCTTATACCGGGATATTTTCTAACATCGGCCTTAAATCCTGCCTATTAAGGACTAAGCTCACCCTCTCTACCGTCAATGCCTGGTAGGAGATTTTTGTCTGCCCCCTTACCCATCCAAATGTCATTCTAAATTCTGTCCCCAGCACCTCTGGTCGTGAATTCTGTCATCCCGCTTCTCTCCTGCATATCTTCTGCTCCAAATACTCTCCGGTGCTTCACTTCAGTGCATCTTTGTAATTATATGAACACCAGTTTCTTGGGGATTATTATTTCTTCTCTCAGACACCGAAATTCAAGTTGCATGTTCTCCCTTCTTGGGTTTTCTTTTTCAAGTTTTTTTTTTTCCTTCAAATTTTGCCTTGCCCATCAATTCTAAATTTCATTTATTTATTTATTCTTATAGTCCAAATCAATTTTAATTTTCAGCCAGATTCAGTTTCTGCCTCAGGAAGTTGCTATCACTCTTTTTCACAGCCTGTGTCAGAGCACACAGCAAGTTCATGTCTCTCTCTCCAGCGGCATCCTCAGGATGAGGCCTGGCATGAGGAGCGTTTGCAAAGGCTTGGACTATGGAGATAGGCTGGGAGTGGAACGTAGGCTCTCCCCAGGGGATGCACACTGTGCTGGGAGCACCATGTTCAGGTACTTTGGAAGACAGTTCTTAAGACGGTCTCAGATTGTTTCCCCTGTGGATCAGAATAGTAATCATCACAAGTATGCATTTGGTCAGGCAAGGGAGTCCAGTGGTTTGTATCTATCGTAGTCTGCGAGAACTTATTTACCCCCGTCTTGCCTTGAGTGCTTTTCTGATCTCTAATTCCTATGACTTGGGTCTTGAAAATGCATGGCTGTTGTTGTTCAAGGGCAGGAGCAGATGGGAAATGAGTTTACTCTTGGGCTCAGAGGCTGTTATGGATCTGGACGCAGGTAGTCAGGCAACAGGAAACAAATACAGCAAAACACTGGGAAGAAGGTGTTTATTTTTGGTCTCTTGGGCAGCATGTGTCAGGACCTGAGGGATGGTTGCTCTCAAGGCTTCTGCATGGGGATAGCCTTAACATTGGTGGCTGGAAGGACTAGCCAAGTGTCGATGGGTCCTGAGCAGCTTGTATTTACAGGCCTGAAAATGAGTTTCCCTAGGCTGAAGAGCTGGAGGAGGCAGCACATGCGTGAACAGTAGTGTCTGTCCCGTCATCAGCTCTTTAGAAAGAAGAGGAATACCTTTTCGCCTGAGGTTAAAGGAAACCTTGTAACAACCATAAGAAACAAAAGGAAAAATAGAGGAAGCTGGTTTAAGATACATAATAAATAAATCCTGAGATCTGATTCCTGGGTTATTCAACGTTTCCCAGCGCAGCAGTGTAGGGGCCAATGCGGATCCCAACTATACTTTGTGAGATCTATTTCCTTCTCTCAGCTAAAAACTCATTCACGTAATGATTAATAATAGTCATTACATCTTTCGAGCAGCTACCACTGTTCAAGCACGTACTACATGGCATTCAAACATCATGGTGACTGACCTAAAACCGAAAGTGATATGATGGGTGTGTCCTTCTGTATATGTTTCTCTTACTGGTTGATGAATAAAACACTGTTTGGCCAGTAATCAGGCAGAAAAGACAGGCAGGGCTACCAGACCGGGAGTAGGCTGGGGAGGGGAAGGGAGAAAGGAACCGCAAAGAGACACCATGCTGCCGAAGGAGTGACATGCTGGATTACAGGTAAACCACAGCCTCGTGGCAACACATAGATTAGTAGAAATTGGTTAATAATTAAGACAGAGCTAGCCAATAAGCCCTAGCCATCAGCCAACAGTTTAATGATTAATATGTCTCCGTGTATTTATTTGGGGCAAAGCAGCTGTGGGAACAGGAACCTCCATCTTCAGTGATATTATTTTTATGTTATTATTATTATTCCTTTTTAATGACTGGAAAAAAGATGGAAAGATTCTAGTAATTAGCCTGGGATGAGAAGCAGGTGGTTACCTTAAGATCATAGGTGAAGCATATAGAATTCCCAAGTCCTATATTTGCATTGGGGTAATTTAGGGACCTCTGGGTAAGCTGTGTGTTCACAGCATTTCCTCATGTCCTAGGGAGAAGAACGGGACTTCCACTGGGCTTTGGTGGTTATGGATCGCTGTCTGTGGTGGCTCTGGCTGCCCCACCCCCATTCCCATTTCTAATTAAAGTGTGTTCTAGCAGTTACGTCTATGCCGCCTGGGTGAAGGGAGCCGAGATGTAGGGAGCTGTGATACTGCAGTTGCCATTACAAGATGGCGCTGACATCCGGCCCCACAGTCAGTAAACAAGTTCTGGAGCGCATGTGCCGATTGTGAGAACACGCCAAGTCTCTGCCCACCCCGGGGCGTCACATAGGGTGATGAGTGAGCAGCCAACCAGAGGGCGATACGCCACCTCGTACCATCCTGGTGCGACTAGGGCTTATAAATACAGCACCACTCTGGGGCTTGGGGTCTTCCTCCATTCATCGCTTGGATGCAATAAAGCTTGCTGCAGAAGGATCCTGGTGTCCGTGTGTGTTCTTGCTGGCGAGATGACTGTGCGGGCTGCGACATCGAGAGGAAACCACTTCTCCAGAGGTGACCTGGTTTTTTGTTTCCCTTTGGTTTTGGTTTTGTTTAATTTTTAAGGTAGGGTCTTACCATGTAACTCTTGGCTGGCCCTGAACTTGCTATGTAGACCAGGCTAGCCTTAGACAGAAATCCACCTGTCTCTGCTTCAGGAGCACTAAGATTAAGGACGTGCCTCATCTGCCCCTCCCTTTTAAACAGAATGCCAGCAATGAAAATTTTTATTTTTGTTCATGTGTTTGTCTGCTTAAGACTCTTAAGATATGAGAATCCAGAGGGAAAGTGTCTGGCTAACATGGTTTTGCTCTGGTCAAAATTATTCTTCTCAGTCAACAGCCACATTTCAGGGGTACATGGTCATATCGTCTCTGAAATGCCCTGTCCCTTAACATAGTCCTCTTTCCGCCTTCCCTTCTAGTACGGTGTGGTGGGCCAGTGAGACATGGCCGTGTTGTCTTGGCCTCTCAGAATGAATACACCTTTCAGACCCTTCAACACAGAGCCCCATTATTTTCATTATAGTGATTACTGTGCCTGTGGGTCTTCTTGAGGTAAATTCTCTCTACATTCACACACGCAGCAGGATGCTGCAGACATTATAGTGCACATGGGTATATGAATGAGTGGATGTACGCCAACTGGATGGCTCAAGTCACTGCTGTTAGGTTGCGTTCTCACCAGAACCCTTTCATCAAGTCCAGTCCCTTAGTGTACTTGCATTCTTTAAAAATTAGATTCCCCCTTCAAGTCATGCGAATCCAGTGAAACTCTTCAGAGGGACCTTTATTGACAGCTCTATCAAAAATACTACCCTCTGAGTTCTCCCCTCCCTCTGCTTTAGCTTTTAATACAAACATTGAACTATCATTTGCCTATTGTCTGTTTTGCTTTCCGAATTCTAGGAAGTCGAGACCCTGTCTGCTTTCTTCCTGTGGCTTTGAACTCCTACAGTTAGGAGAAGCTCAATAACTAGATACTGAAGGGTGGGAAAAGCTGGGAAGGGTGCTCCAGAAGCTGTGTGTACACATCTGAGGTGTCCATAGCCTTGTTAGGTTCTACTCTAGTGAAGACACTAAAATTTTAACAATTTGGTGACATCTATAATGTTTGATTCTTCAAAAACTTGATTGTCTGTTGATCTCTTGTTGCTCCTTCAAAACATGCATCTAGATCTATCTATAGGACTCTCCATTCAGAGCTCACTATCTCCTGGCATTCATAGTTGGACAATCCCCCAACTAAAACCTTGTTTTATCATCTGCCATCATTGAAGTAGACCTCACAAAATGTAAAATATTAAAATAGCCCTATACCCCAAACCTTCTATTTTGCTGGTACTAAAATACTTCATGGGTTTTGAATCTTTGCTTCTGGCTATCTGGAGTGCAGATAGTAACATTTATCTTCCTCCCTAATATGCAAATCAGGACAAAGAAATTTATGAAACAATGGTTCTCAAGATATTGGCTATGAGGCGGCCAAACACAGTGAAGAAAAAAGAAGGTGAGCCCAGGGCGGCCCAACTCACTGCCTTGATAGATTCAGGGAGGGGAGCCCAGAATAGAGCTTGTCAATCCCTGAGTTAGGTGCTGGAGATGGAAGGCTGTATAGGTGAGTAGTTAGAGTCCAAGGACAGCGTGCCAGGAAGACATTCGCAGAGAGGTAACTTCAGAGACCTTCACGGGATCCTCTCTGGCTTTCAGCCAAGTACCCATCGGCTCATGCGAGCATGGCAACCACCTGGGTTTCCTGGAAGAACTATTCAAATGAGAGCCAGGCTCTCTGGCTCCCACTCTCCAGAAACAGAGCCTGTTCCTACCAGCATGGGTGGAAAATGGCATGATTCCCAGGGTCCAGTGTAAGCAGTCAAACAAAGAGTGAAGATAGTGTCTGGGTTCACTGACAGGAAATGAAAACAGAGAGCAGATCAGTTGTGCCTGGAGACTGGATGTGGGGGTAGAGATACAGTGGGAGGCATTACAGAGGGCTAGGGATAATCTTTTTTGGAGAAAAGGGGCAGGTCTGTACTCAGTTCTGGTGATGACTTCACAGGTATACCCTTGTATCAACCCTCTCCAGAATGTAACCTTAAAATGTGGGTTTTATTGAATGTTAATTATACCTCAGCAGAGCTGGCAAAGATCTAAAACAAGCCCCAGCTGAAGAGCTGTTGGCAGTTGATGGCTGCCGGAGGAGGGAGAGCGATTTTCTTCTGGAAGTGTGGCCACCGGTGGATTGCTTATGCTTCCGTGGATGGCCCCACAGCCACGTGCATTTGGGCAGCAGTAATTGGATTTAGTAGGGTTTTAAAAAGCAGAGGATATGAGATTGGAAGAGGTGGGCATTTGGGGAAGTCCTGAGGAAGTTGGAGGGGAGAACACAGTAGATATGATCAAAACACATTGTATACATGTATGAAATTATCAAAGAATAAATAAAAATATTCCTTATTCATATATAAAGCAAATGTCCATTAAAACTTTTTTTTTTGTTTTTTGAGACAGGGTTTCTCTGTGTAGCCTTGGATCCTGTACTGGAACTCACTCTGTAGACCACACTGGCCTTGTATTCATAGAGATCTACCTGCCTCTGCCTCCCCAAGTACTGGGATTAAAGACTTGAGCCGCCACTACGTGGCTTATTAAAACTTTTAAAATACTTTTTATCCTATATTTTTGTTTTTAAAGATGGTTTATATGCTTGAATGTCTGTGGGCATGAACACAGTGTAAGTTTCCTCAGAGACAGAAGATGGTGTCAGATCCCACGGGACTGGAGTTACAGGTGGTTGTGACAAACTCCCACCCTCTGAAAGAGCAGCAAACACCCTTAACTGCTCAGCTATCTCTCCAGGCCCCACACATCTATTTCTTAAAATAGTTAACAAATGCAGTTCTATACTGGGGTGGTTTGAAAGAAAATGGCCCCCAAAGGGAGTGGCACTATTAGGAGGTGAGGCCTTGTTGGAGGAAGTGTGTCACTGTGGGGCGGGCTTTGAGGTCTCTTTTGCTCAAGCTTCCTTCAGTGTGACAGTCAGTCAACTTCCTGTTGCCTCTGAGACAAGATGTAAGGACTGTCAACTCCAGCACCAAATCTGATTGTACACCTCCATGCTGCCCTTCTTGACGATAATGGACGTACAGTACCTCTGAAACTGTGAGTGAGCCACCCCAATGAAAGGTTTCCTTT